>OX336388.2:1202556118-1203104408 GCA_946902985.2 Meconema thalassinum | reverse complement strand
GCCAGCAGTTTTGAAAATCCTGCGTGAATCCCTTCGTGTGAGGAAGGTCTCATCCCGATGGGTGCCTCACAATTTGACAGAAGAACAAAAACACGCCCGAGTTAAATGGTGTGAGGAAATGCTGACTGGATTCAAAGGAGGGGACTCCAGACGGGTTTCTGACATTGTCACGTGTGACGAAACCTGGATTTATCAATTTGATCCGGAGACCAAGTGGCAATCAGCAGTGTGGATCTTTCCTGATGACGAGACACCGGCAAAAGTGAAGCACCCCCGAATTTTGGCAAGAAAATGGTGGCTTCATTCTTCTCGAAGAGTGGTCATGTGACAACCATTCCTCTGGAGGAACAAAGGACAATTACCGCTAATTGGTACACCACGGTTTGCCTGCCAAAAGTTTTTGCCAAACTTCAAGAACGGCGGCCACGCACGAGACTGCGAGGGATCCTTCTCCTTCACGACAACGCGTCTGCACACACGGCCAACATAACAATTCAGTTCCTGGATTCTACGGAGGTCAAACTAATGACTCATCCACCTTACAGTCCTGACCTGGCTCCCTGTGATTTTTTTCTCTTCCCAATGGTAAAAAATCGCATGCGTGGAAACAGATTTTCAACCCCTGAAGAAGCTGTTACGACCTACGAAGATGAGCTTGCAGCCATCGAAGAAAACGTGTGGCAGGAGTGCTTCCAGAAGTGGTTTCAGCGAATGTAAAAGTGTATACAGTGTAGTAGTGAGTACTTGGAGAAAGTGCAACAATCGGAATAATTTAAATAAAAATACTTTAGGTGTATCTCAAAACTTTCCTAGTGACCCTCGTATTGCACTTCCTGCATTCGTCATCTATAACAGTCTGATCTTTCAGGATGTGTTTCCTATAACTTCTTGTGGTGATAACTTTGTATTATTATTATTATTATTATTATTATTAGTATTATTATTATGACTTATCATTTCAACACATCAGTGTGTACAGATCAACATACCGTCGGCTTATTTACGAGTCGGTATGCCAAATTCTCTTAGGGTGGCAAATGAAGAAAAGAACAAACTATGTAACAGGTCTCCAAGATGACTACCGTCTGCATGATGATATGTAGACCAGGATGTATTCCTTTTTTTTTTTCTTTTTAGATTACGAGCCAATGATTTAGGGATGAAGCCGGTAGAAGAGATGACTATCGACAGAACCACGACACTTTCCTATCTCCGCATTTGCCGTATTTCCTCGGCCAAGGACAGATACTTGGTGATCTTCTCACACAGGCGTGTTGCATATTATGGTAATTGGGCACTACAATATCAGTGAGGAAGGCGCTCTTTCGCATTTTGTCCACAAGAACGATATCTGCCGGTTTGCTGGTATGGTTTTATCAGTAATAACTAGAGACGGGAATTTGCCTATTTGCCTATTTTATTCCTGTGTTTAGAAACGTAGGCTTTCGAGATATAAATCCTTTTTAGGTTCTTTTAGGCTAGATTTTGTTGGTTTTATTGTGCCTATAAATGCCTATTTCAAGGGGCTGTGCCTATTTGGAGTATAATTGCCTATTTGATGCATTTTGACTGTATTTTAAATTGCATTATATTGCAGCTGGTGTGCTCGACAGAATTATATTCTCGTTTTTCAATACGTGTTTACCCCACGAACAAGAATGGGAATTATCGGAAGTCACCAGAAATAGCGCTTGGGAAATTTCCATCAGAAGAAACAAGGAACAATTTGACCTCGAAGCCTTCAACCCCTCCAACCTCGCAAGACACATGCGAGATCCAATCAACGTCGAATTATGTTGCACAACCAGTATCCCCTACCTCCCTCTCGATGCGAACTGTGTAAGCGTACGCTTTATCTTCACTTACGATTCCGAACTTTGTGTGATTTAGGGCCGGTTTTACAATGTCCTGATAAAGTCTCAGATAGCTATCTATTAGATAGCTTTATTCCCTCAGTTATCTAGAAGATAGTTTGATGACGGGTTCTACAAAACTTTTTTTTCTCTCAGATATCTATCTGCAACTTATCTGATGGAAGCAAGAAATTCAGGTGAAGTTGGCAATGAAACAGTTGAAAACATCGAAAAAGGCCCTGAAGAGAGCATAAATTTCGCGTTGTAAACAATCGCATTTCGGAGCAATTACGTGTTAACTTGTAATTTTATTGGAGGTTAGAATAGTTTATTTCATCGTTATTCTAACATTTTAAATTATTATATATATTTCATTTACATATCCTAGGTGTTTTAAATTAATAATTCATCTCGAAAAAATTATTGTGTATTATTATTTAAAGTTTGATTAGTCTGTTGCCAAAGAAACCCACATGTAAACGTAATTCTATTGTAGGTTAGATAATTTATTTCAGTTTAATTTTTTGGTTAGAGTAGCAATATTTTTGTTTCACATTTATTAATTTCAGTAATGAATTTTTTCCTTAAGACAGAATCCATACCATTTATTAAAAACTCATTCAAATCCTCGGGTGTGTCAGCTAAGATGACGTTGTCATCAGCAAATCTCAGAGTTGAAATTATTTCTCCTTGAATCTTGACTCCTACTTTGAATTTTTCTCCAATTTCCTTCATTGCTTGTTCAATGTAACTTATAGATTGAAAGGTGTGGGTGATAAGTTGCAGCCTTGCCTTACACCTTTCTGAATACCAGCTTCTGTCTCCTGTCCTTTGGCTCCAATAACTGCAGTCTGGTTTCTGTATAGATTGTCGAGCACCCTCCTATACCTGTATTTTTTCCAAACGTTTTCAAAATGTCAAATAACTTGCTCCAATCAACGTTATCAAAAGCCTTTTCTAAGTCTACTAATGCCATGAATGTTCTCTTTTCCTTCCTTATTCTAGCTTTCAAAATCAGCCTAAGACTTGGTACAGCTTCCTTTGTTCCTACGTTTCTTCTGAAGTAGGAATTGGGCAGGAATAACAATTAATTTATCACCCCATTACCTGAAAGAAATTTTACATGAATTATTTAGGACACGCTTCTCTTCTAACAAATGCTAGATGGTTTCTCCGGAGCACAACAGCAGTGACCCCTTTCACTACCATCCTTCTCCACCTTTCCCCTCTACGCTCTCAAGTTTCGTGCAGTTTCGGCCTTCGTAGTATGCACATACTCTGTCCCAACTCATCACGGTTGTTTTCCAGAGGTTCATCCTCAACCACAGCTTGGGAGGCCGCTTTGAATTCTTTAGGATGGGTACCAATGAGAAGAATATCGTAAACGAATGTTATAGTTGTTGTTTTGAGGTCACCTGCCCCATCATAAACGAAGTGGAGGTGGTTAAGACAGGTACTAACGATATTTATGCCTTTCAATCCCACAACAGCCTCTTGAATATATTTTATAATGCAAGGATGGATAACTTACAGTTCACTCCACAGTCTTCTACCGATGGGCCTAGGATACTCATCGAGATACCATACAGTCTGCAAGCCTAAAATTCTGGAGCATGCATGTTGATACGTAAATTGTCAATCACGCAGACAGCTTGGGCGGGCCACAATTATGGATAAACCACGAGCTGTGTGCTGCACTGTTGGCCAGCAGCATCTCCGGAGGGCTATTACAAGACTACTAGATTCACTTACACGAACTCTCACGGCACACCAGCAGAAATGGGGGGATCAGTTGGTGTCGCCTTGTTTTAAGGAAGGAAGCTTGTAGTTTTACATGACTGTAAATCTTGTGATCATGAGGCACGGGATCTCCGAACCACAGGACATATCATTTCACTTAGAAAATCCCACGTGCATTGAACCTGGCACGCCTTAGTAAGAGACAAACAGCCTCAACTCAAGCAGAATATTAGCATCTGAGAATATAATGATTTTTTGTTGGAGCAATAAAAATAAAAAAATTAACCTTGGCTTTCACAGCAAGTGTATTAAAACTCAGCAATTTTTCTAAGTTCATGCGGTGTCTTGTGTGGGGTTACGTCTAGGAACACCAGGCTGGCTCATCAGCGGGCTCTTGGTGTCGGCACCCAGATCCCCCACGGCACAAACCTAGAAAAATTGCTGAGTTTTATATTGAACCTTATTTGCAGATCCACCAAAATGGTTTTATTCATTACTCTTTATTGATGACCTTCTGCCACACTGTGCCGGCCCCGTGGTGTTGGGGGTAGCGCGCCTGCCTCTCCACCGGAAGGTCTGGGTTCGATTCCCGGCTCCGTCAGGGATTTTAAAAACTTGCGTGATGGCTGGAACGGGGTGCACTCAGCCTTGTCAGGACAATTGAGTAGCTGTCTGGCAGTGAGGCAGCGCCCTGGTCACGAAAACAAAGATTAACGGCCAAGGGGATCCGATGCGTTGACCATGCGTCACCCCAATATCTGCAGGACAAATGGCTGGACAGCGGTCGCTTGGTAAGCCTAGGCCCTTCATCGGCTGTAGTGCCAGGGGTTATTATTATTGTTATTATTTAGCCACACTCTTGATGTAGAAATATAGTGTTGATTTTTGCCAATTTCATACCTGTTGGCTTTAACCAGTTACCTGAACAAAAATTCAAGTATTGAATGTACACCCAGAGATAGATTTCTCTTATCAGAACTTGATGGACAGCCATGTCCATATCAAAGTAAATGTATTGTATAGCCTTAGTTCAGGTTCAATGATACGCCCTGGACAGGATATTGTTTCATTTTAGGTTGTTACACGTGGTCATAATAATAATAATATAATATCGTATGGCCTCGGGTGCCTGGTGCAAGCTTTGTTATTTGACACCCAGAGGGTAGCTTGCACGTCGAATTTCGTTGTTCCTTGAAGCACTATGAAAGTCAAGGAGGTTAGATATCTAAGCTCCTTCAACACCACAGCGCTTTCTAGTAGAGAAATGAGGAACTTTGTGTTGGCGGAAACTTCCGAGATTAATTTTGCCATTATGAACACGGCCTACTGAATTCAAATGGGTTCTTTAACATGCCAACACCGTATGACATGCGTATCATATTTTTGCCACCTTTCAAAAATCACTTACCATGGCCAGGGGAGAACCTGCAAGCTTGCGGTTAATAATCCGACACGTTAACCACTCACCCACCGTGGCTAGCTACGTGGTCATTTAACCCTGTATATTGTCTGTTAACCTGTGTTATGGCATCTATAGTAGTGCATGTATTTCACTCAAATATATTGTCATATCTCAGAAGTTGCCATGTCACAGAAAATGAAATTAAGCATTTGAAATCCAATTCATTCCGACAAATTATTTTTGAAAATTCTGTTTATTTAGGCAAAACACCAAATAAATTTGAATATCTTACAGTTCTAAAAACAAATTAAAAAATTTACGTGCGTAAAACATATTTAATGAGAGTTGTGCAACTAGGATTGGGAAGGAGGCAGCCATGGCTGTAAGTTTGGAATCATCCTGGCGTAGAAGTGGGAAATTGCAGAATGGCTAAGGTGGGAATTGAGCTAGCCTCTTCTCAGTTCTGTCTTGTGAAGCTGAGTAAACCCTGTTCCAGAATTAAATATATGAAAGTCAGGAATCAAACTGCAAAGAATGCTGACCACTACACCACAATATGGTTGCTGAGCTGATAGGTCTAGTTACAGGAATACCATACAGGGTAACATACAGTATTTCACATATTTAACTGACAATCTGAAAGGTGTGCTTGGTAAACAGAAACAGGTAGGAGTACATTGCTTTCTGCGCTAAGTTGTTGCATTGATACGCTTGTCACGGTTTTGGTAGTATCTCAAAAAATTGAAACTTAGCATGAAAAGTTTATGTCACGAGTTTTTGTTGACATCATAGCCCAAACATGAAATAGTGCATGAAGCTCTAATAATGCATCTTGTTTTCACTTTCATTCTTAATGCAGGTCGAAACAGTAAAAAAAACGCGATATGACTATGAGGATATCAACAACTTCAAACTACAGCAATGTAGTGACTGCGACAGCCGAGCACGCTCTTCAATGTTTAACTATTTTTTTAATAACCCTGTGTAAAAGAGATATTTATAACAGTTTAATTAATAATTTATTTATTCATTTCATAAGCATAACTTAATTTTTCAATTGAGCATTCAAACTGGCTTATTACAGCTCCAAAATCTATATTCTTAGCTGATGTCCCTCTGTGTTTCTTGCCCTTTTCCTCATTCTGTCTTCCCACTCTTCTTCCGCCATCTTTCTCTTCCATTCCCGGTCTCTCTTATTTTTTTCAGTTTCTTCTGCATTCCTCTTTCTTTTTCCTTCCCACTCTTGCTGGGTAACTTTAATTTGAAGTTCCACTAGCTTTGTTTTGGCCTCTAATAACTGCCGAACTTCTTTGTTGTTGTTGTCCTGGGTTGGGCGGCGTTGCCTCTTCAATCGCCTAGGTGTTACAATTGGAACTGTAAATAAGAAAGAAAAAAAATGTAAATACACAATACTTTGCTTGAAAGTCTGTTATGTGGTTTGATATCACTGTAATGTTATTTAATGTTAATTTTACCACAGTCGATGCATAATCAGAAGCACAGTACGTTACTTTCACAGAACATTAAATTAGGGGCAATGACCTCGCTGTTCAGCAACAATAACAAATAAATACTCAGTTCTAATACCTTTCGGAAGGCGAGGAATATATTTAACATAGTGTGAATTACAGAATAATAATTTATACTCCATCATTGCACACAAAAATGAGAATAGAGCCCCGGATAAAGGATAAACACAATGACAGGATTTACTTCCTTAGTAGGCCTATTAAGGAAATAAGATGATCATATCGACCAAAAGTCTATTAATGTTCACAGGGTGTTTGCTTCAATTCTCCTCTTTTCTGCTGTGCCAACAGACCAAGATTCACTTCCAGAGAGCGCCACACTCCAGATAGTGGAATCATAACGTTGAATGTCTGGGTCCGATATGTTTTGTCAGGCTATTGCCACACTTGTGTCTGATACAAGCTGGGAAATTCACTGCAGAAAAACCTCTAAGCCACAGCTTGAAGAAATAGTGTTGTTGTGTGGTTTCATATTAAAGACAATGTAATGTTATTTAATGTTAATTTTTAGCACAGTCGATGCATAATCAAAAGCACTAGACATACTACATAGGGGAACACTCGTCAAGCATTGCACATTGTTATGGGGCTAAAATTCAATCTCGGCACACTCGGTATCCAAATATGCTATCATAATGGAATTGATCACGAAAGAATTCAACAGGCACTAGACTGGTAATCACACAAGGGGTGGCTACGCTGCTTGTGGCAATACCTGCTTCGTGTGGTCTATCGCACTTGAACACTGTAGTTCAAAATTGGACCAAGGCACACACATTGGTGCCAACTTCACTTCACTACAGTTACAACACAAATTTTGGTTATCACCTGTAGCAAGGTTTGGCGACTGTCTGGACAAAAAATACAGATGAAGTAAAATGGGTGTCTGGACGAAATCATTGGTTACTACTTGGTTAGATGACTGTCTGGACGAAAATTACT
Organism: Meconema thalassinum; assembly: GCA_946902985.2. Taxonomy (NCBI): domain Eukaryota; kingdom Metazoa; phylum Arthropoda; class Insecta; order Orthoptera; family Tettigoniidae; genus Meconema; species Meconema thalassinum. The sequence goes on along the minus strand of OX336388.2, from coordinate 1,203,096,942 downwards.
GATTGCACTACAAGCAAGGGAGTCTGTTGCCCCAGGTTAGGTTTGTTTTGTATGTAGAACAGTATTCACCACTGTTATGAACGCTGATCACAAGGATTCCAGTTTCGAACTAAGCGGCAAAACCAGCGCCAACCAATATTACACATAACTTACAACGTAGTACTGTGAGTGCAGGGTTGGCAATACTGTACTTGTCCATAATTAATGTGAAAATGGTGGATTCAGCTGGAATTGCATCTATATAAGTCGTGATCCTATTTGGGATGGCGCGTGGTTTATAGACGGTGGAGGAGTAAACATCTATTACTACATAATCTCCAGATTTTTTCCTGGCCATTACTACAAGTATTTTGGGAAATTTTTGTACTTTAGAAAAGTTATGAAGGAGTGATACGTTGTTCAGCGTTACCAAGAGTTCTCCCATTTCAAAACGTGGGTACAAGCAATGATACAGAGCATGTAATTGAACAGATGTAAATACTGTACCTGGCATATTTTCAGGAGAAGAACCGGGATGGGCAGGTACTTCTTCGATGACAGACTGGGTCTGCGATTGGGTGACACTCGAAGCACCGAGTGAAATCTCAGTCGGGGTACGTAGTGCTACATGCAGAGGACGTCTCAAATTCCCCAGAGAAAATGAAAGTGAGCCAGAACAGTCAATTTCTTGGCTCATAATCTGAAATCGTAAGGAGATAACATGTATGAGACATCTATAGTAGTTTGGGCATCAATGGACAATTTTTGGAACTTTCGCACAGATGTCATGCTTCGGGCATGAACATCATGTATTTCGAGCAATTCATTTACTATTTACACCAAGTATTCCACACGATTATCAGGGTATTGATGATTATTGTTTAAAGGAGCAGAACAGCAAGGTCATTGGCCCCTCATACAGTTTAAAACACAAATTTTGGTTATATATAAAAATATATGAAGGGTAGAGAGGAAAAAGGATTAGGGTCCACCATCAGTGAAAAATAGAGATGTTGCCAACAGCAGGTACTGCTCGAGTCCAAGCTCTATGAACTTGCGGGGTGAGAAGAAAGAGCAGGGGAGGGTCGGGCGTGAAGAGAAGGATCTGTCAACAGCCCACCGTGATATATGGTATTCCTTTCTATTCCAATACTGCCAACATTCAGCCGTTGCTCAAACCACTGTGGTGTTAGGAATGACTGAGTGAGTCACTGACCAATGTATTTGGTTCTGTACTATGCAAGGACCGAGAAACCTCATCACTCGTCAACACCACTACTCATAGTCCAAGATGCACACTCCTCTCAGGTTCACGCAGCTTAGACTCGAACAGTAATTGGTATGCGGGAGTATTATTTTAATATTACTAATCATTAACAATTAACTTCTGAGAAACATGCCGTTGATATTTGAGTGTTTGTTAGAAACACTGATCAGGGTCTCCTTAAACAACCACCACCACCACCAGAAGTGAGTTTTTTAACATTGGTATAGGAACGTATAGCATGAAGTGTCATTAGTTCTAAATCACAAGAAATAAGTAACCTTTGAGTCACCCAACAGACCTATTTGTAAATTGAAATTTTCTGGCCCTAACCCACTCTGTCCTATAAAGCAGGGCACGATCAACAGCCACCACATCATTTGCTAATATAAGATCGAGTGATTCTGCAGACTATGGTTTCCATGTAGATCAGCAAGATCCACACACTTGGTTAAAACATGGCCTATGGTGAATGTGGCTCATCAAGTGTGAAGGGGTGGATCTTGCATAAAATGGCAAGACGCACTTAAACGCTCTCAGCTCACTGCGTTTCAGATCAGCTAGCCACCGAGTATCCCAAAATGCCAGTACTTGGTTGCATTAATAAGAGCAAATATCTTGAGCTGGTAGTCCATTGGTTGAGGTGGTAGTGATACCGCCTCTCTTGCAGCTTGATCCTCTAGCTCGTTCCCCGCAATTCCTATGTGGTTTGGCAACTACAGGAAGGTGATTGCTTAATTGTGCACGACGTATCACTCTTTTCCTTTTCGCTTTCATTTTGACAATATATCATTTTCGTACCGTATTTCATCTTATGGGGGGACATTTATCAATATATAGTAACTCCTAACCTTGATCACTTCTGCACCGGATATATGTGCGAAATCACGTAAATATGTGTGTTTATTTAACAACCGGAGCAATGATCGTCAGCTTATTTAGTATGTGAAACTGCCGCAGCGAGCGCTCACATTGACGTGTAATTATGTGAGAAAAGAAATAATTGGACTTGTGTGTAGTATTTGTATTTGTAAATAATGCTTGTCACTTTACCGCAATTTCCTCTAGCGAGGACGAAAAATACTGATCAACTAAAATAGGTGTCTGGACTAAAGCATTGGTCGCCACTTGGTTAGACTAACTGGACAAAAACTACTGACTGCACTACAAGCAAGGGGGTCTGAGGCGTAAGCCCCAGGTTAGGTTTGTTTTGTATGTAGAACAGTATTGGTTTGGATGAAAATTATTATTGAAAGAACACTACAGTATTAAAGTGGGAATTAACAACAACAAAAAACACACATTGGTTGTGGAGAAAATAGTAATGAGACAGCTTGCACAATTCATTGCGAACTGGTTCAAACTCAGCGCACTGTCAAGTGAACTCAATGCTGTTTTGTTTCACGGTACTGTGCATATACAAAGTAAGTAGATACGGGGTCGGCAATGCTGTACGCTACTAGTGCATAATAAATGTAGGGGACAATACCAATTGAGATTGTCACCCATTATCCCTAGTACACTGGAAATATGGGCTAAATTACATAGCCTAAATATGTGTTTTTGTTTCCTGCTAATTGAACGATGGCAGCCATGTTCCTCAAGCACATGAGGTCTCTTCATCCGTTACGTAGGAGAACACATCGATGACACGTTAGTGTTGTTGCCAACATGTAAGATATAAAATACAACCACATGAGGTCGGTCATATGCGTGCAAAAACCAGTAGTGCATATATGGTTAATGCGGCTCTGTGATCTAGGTAAAATCCAATGCTCTTAGAGAAAGATTGTGTGACAAAAACCAGGGGTGCAAATATGGCATAATAAGAAACCACCAAAACAATAAGTACCGTATGCATGGAGTTGGCAATATACTGTACTTGTGCATAATTCACGCAGATAATAGTTGACACGGCTGGAATTTTACTATACAAGTTGTGATCTAAACAGGAAAGGCGGGTGTGTTTTAGACAGCGGATGATTAAACTACATCATTTCCAGATCTATTTTGATTCATTATAGAAGGTTTATGGCTAATTTCAGTATAGGAAATTTTATCGTGGGTTCTTGTCTCCTTCACTGTTATCCATTTTTGAATCATTACAGAAGGTATTTATAGCTAATTTCAGTAGTTTGGAATTTTTTCTTCATAGGTTCTCGTCTCCTTCACTGTTACCAATAAGACTTAGAACTATGGAATTCTTTAGAACCTAACCTTTATTCCCCTCAATATAGGCTACATATCGTACCATTTAAAGATGTTCTCCAGTCGATCAACATGTAGGCCTAGGCTATGGCATACAGAAGCGCGATTATCTTGGTCGGTTAATGTTAATATATTCTACACAAATACCTGAAATAAATACAGTACAAAATATACACTTTACAACTTTAATAACAGTATAAGTTACTTTGGAAGTGTGAATTTTATTTCAGGTTGGCCTATTTGTGTAGATCATATTTAGTTTAACCGCCCAAGACTATGAGGCTTCCTTATACATGTTGACCGACTGAAGAACATTTTTACATAGAATCTAACATGGGTACACAAAAGAAAATGAAGTTTTCTATTAAAGTGCATAATCATTATATTGTTTAGGCTAGTTAAAATTAAAGAAAATATTGGCTATCAGACAGTAAAGGGTGCAATCATGCCTCCTCGGATTAGGTTATGCAAAACTCAACTCCACTTGTAGGCTACATCAATGTACTGTAATTGTTTTTTTTAACACACTTCGTATAGTATAGATTTAAGGCTTTAATCTTAAAATCTGTCAGACTGATCGGCATGTGAGGTATAGGCCTAGGCCTATTAAGATTTTGATGAACATACCTAATGATAAGAGGATATCAATCTAATCTTATATTCACCACATACCTCCTTGTTTGGGATTCCTGAGTAGGCTATGCCCAATTTCATAGTACAATAATTGCTGTACCGTTGCTTTTTTCATCCTGAAGAAGAAATCTTCCTCGTCGAGTGTATTCATATAATCCGGACGTCCTCTAATATTTCTCCTCCGTCTAACTATTGGCAAATCTTCATCATCCGACGACTCGAAAATATCCACTTCATACATGTTGTAAAACACTAAAGACGACGTACACCGGTATACTGCGACAAAATAAATCCATTGATAGGTTAGTTTCACATCACGTAAATATATACAAACATTAACTTACGAGATCCAGCAGTAAACATTTCTTACCTTGCAGTATCACAGATGAAGTAGGCCTATAGGTTATGGGTTGATGACCACGTAATATACACCTCGTCTGAAGTAGAGCGATAAACTACCTAAAATGCAGAATGCAATGAATTGAACCAGTACTAACGAAAAAATATTCTGAAATGGTCCACAATTACTTTTAATAAAGAAAGAAATTAATTAGATATGGACATTAGTGTTCCGTCATTAAATGCGTTTCACCATATGCCATATTTATCTGCTAGATATAGAGTTATACCCACCTAACAGCACGGGATAGTTTATCCCTAGACATATCCATAGGAATGGCGTATCAGCAACATTGTAGAACGCACGAAGTGGCAGATAGCCTGATTTATCCGTAACTGAGAGTTATCTAAGAGATATCTGGACATTGTAAAACCGGCCCTAATTATTGCGAAGAAGAAGTGTGTCCGTTGCAATGCCGAAAGTTAAATTATCGAAGTCTTACTGGCTGTAGCAGTGGATCACAGGGGATACCAATTTCACTACCGATGGAAGAGTAGTCTTCCGCCAAGCTTGCTGTAAAGAGTTAATTCGTTTGTTTCTTTTATGTTTTTTGTGATTGAGAAGTACGATTGCATTTCATTGTAGCATTTATAGGCCTATTAATTTATGTATTGTGGCAAGTTGGTTTGTTGCAATGCTGTATTAGACTTGAACTCTCAATAATGTATATATAAAATGTAAATCATTTAATTACTGAACGAGAAGTTAGAACGCTGGTGGTCTCTTGTCCCCGAGTGGTTGAAAATTAAAAATCGGTATTTTGAACTCTGACTCATTTCCTGCGAAAATAGAAATTTACAACTTAAGAAATGCATTTTTTTAAATAAGTCGCGAGTAACTTGCACCAGCGCTATGTGTGGCTCAAGTCTGGGGGAGCGTTAAGCTCCCAGGTTAGGGCCGTGAAGCAGCCAACAAGCCTCTAGCATCCCCTCTAGAGCCTTGCTAAATTGTGGCAAAAAGTAAGGTTATGGGCGAATACCACAATTTTAAATTACACGGTTTTCTAATTTTCAACGAGATTTGTAGGCTTGTGGGTACACATCATGCAGGATCTATTGCAGGCAACAGAAAATAGAGAAGAGTGGAATACCCCTGGTGGAGTCATGTAGGATTGTTGAAGTAGTCGGGGGAAGTTTGGAAGGAACCTCTGGGAAGATAGCCGCTGTCATGGAAAAGTTTGATAGGGTCCTGCAGAGGAATCCAGGATGGGAAGCAGTGGTAAAGGTAGCCAGTGTGCTACGAGGTGAGGTAGATGAAGCAATTGACCTAAAACCAGATGCAGTGGCTTCGTTTAAGTTTTGCCCAATCACTTCATGTCATGTTAAGATATCTTTCTCTCAATATAAAAACATTCTTCATGACTGGAGAACAAACTTATTACCAGAAAATATTGAAAAGTTGCTTGTTGTTAATTCTTATTATAGTAATTAAATATGTTATTAAATTATAAGACATTTTTTCATACCTATTTTGTTGCCTATTTTACACGTTAGTGCCTATTTACATGCCTATTTTGGCTATTTTAAGAGCCTATATGCCTGCCTATTTTAACTGTTTTTAGTGCCTATAATTCTCGTCTCTAGCTAATAACTGATCTGTCTCATAGGAACGTGTGAGTAGGTTTTTCCAAACCGGCGTCAGGAAGACAGTAAGGCGAAGTACTGTATTTTCATATAATAAGTACTTTTGAGCAAGGTGTAGGTGTATTATTTTGGCTACTTGGTTGTGCCTTTCCTTGTAATCAGTTCAGGAGATTGCTTGGCAGCCTCCTGTGATATGTTGGCTTGTTATTATTATTATTATTATTATTTTTCTTTCTTCGATTCGGCCAACTAGGGACCACGTCAGTTCAACTGTCTCTTCTTCCGAGCTTTAACTATCGCCCAGTGTTCCTGCATTCGTCTCCGGTGTTGTTCTTTTCTCTCTTGGGACCACACCTTCCCTGTCTTCAGCTTCGGCTTTTCCTGGAAACCTTTGTGCGTACGTAGTTTTTCCTGAAGTGGAACACGCTCCTGGATATCTTTAGGGGAAATTTCCATTTCACGTAGATCTTTCTTTATTATTATTATTATTATTATTATTAATAATGGTGTTTTCATTTATAGGCTTTAGTAAATACGTATTAAAGTCTTAGTTTTGTGGAAGAGAAGTCCACGTAGCCCTTACAATACAAAGCGGCAAATAAGTTATAGAAGGGAGAGTACAATAACACTCGGTGTTTTAGCTGTTAATTACTTTAATGGGTAATAAGAGGGAACATTTCTCATTGTGTTGTTGTGTGGTTAGACGTTAAGTATCAATCTTCCTATTTTACCTGTAAAGCCCTGAATAAAATATGTAGCCATTGTTTTGTTTTAGCGCTGCGCGGTGTGCCAGAGGAGATAGGAGCTTGTTATAAAGCTCGTGACGTTTGAATGTTTTGAAAAAGAAATAACTTGGTGCTTTGTGTACGATGAGTTTGATGTACCTTCCTTCTACTGCTGCTTTCATTCTGTGTTCGAAATGCCAGAAACGAGGGAAAAAATAAAGTGATCGCGTGTTACGTCCAATAGAGCTAAGTTGTGTGCATAATATAACTTAGTCATAATTCAAAACATTCGGTTAAATACCTTATTAAAATGAGAATTACTGCAATAAACTAAACTTCTCTTACTTACTGTGAGGTACGCTACAGTGTGTGTTCATCATGCTGTTATATGTAAAATAGTCAAATGGAATGGGATAAAGCATTACCTTTATTCGTGTTTTGAAGACCGGGGGTTTCCAGCACTACGAACCAGTAGTGCGATAGATGGACTGTTGTAAGCCTGTCTTTGCTGTTTAATAAGAAAATATGCAGCGTTATGGCAGTGGTGTGGGAATTTGGAGTTAGTTTAAGGAGCCAACATCCAGGTTATCTGCCTTGGATTCTGGAGTAGGGAGTGGATTCGCTTTTAGGATGGAGGGGAAAGTGGGCTTGATTTGAGTGATTCTACCTGTCCTTGTACATATTAGACAACTTCAATTATAGACTCCGAAGTGGCGACAATACCTAATAAATTACACTGAACATGAAACATAAGATTTTAGCCTAATTTTATTAAATTTAAATATATTTGTGAGATTACTGAGGTGAGAGTCTGTGTGTGTGTGTCTCCCTTCATACCAACGCAGCGATTTCAAATTCAAAATACAAACATTTTAGTCATTTTAGATAATAAACTTCAGAATTGTAAAATAGTATTTTAAGATAGTACTACGGTACTACTGCGTGCCTCGTCGTAGAAAACATATTTCATCGTTGTTCAAGATAACTCATATCTGCAAGCTTCCAACATTGGAATGTGTGTCCAAAGTCACATGATGTGGCGTTGTCCACAATATTTGAATACAACACTAAATAATAATTGTGTACCAGAATATTTGCTTATGGAACTGGTTAATCAGCTTCTCCAAAGACCGGTTCAATGCAATACGTAAGAGATGTACCCTTTCCAGTAATTAACCCGGGTATAATCAATAACTTACGATACTTACACTAGAAAATTGAGGCATATGAACTCGTATGTCCCATCCCTTACCACCACCACCACCACAAATTAAGAATTACGTGCTAGAATATATAACTTTCAGTAACTGTTAATTATGGCTCCCTCTCGTAAAGAAGGCATCTTTCTGTAACGAGTCACAGGAGCTCATATTAAAGAAAGGCATATATAATGTACGAAAAATTAATTTAGAGAATGCAGTGCCAGTAGATAAACTTTATCGTGATGTCTCATTATACTAAGCTTTACTTCAATCGCTTGAATAGGATACGAAAATAAACGTATGTTTTTAAAATTACGCACTGTCGCCATCTTAAAATTTGAAAACACTTGGACAGCATTAAATGCCTAAATATTTAGTTGTGAACAGAGATTCTTTGTGCGAAGTTTCACTGCGGTTCATTATCCAAACTTTCAATCCAATCTTTTTTTTAGTGCAAAAGAAATATACATGTTTTTTTGAACACGCATTGCCGTCATCTTGATTTTTTCTAACAAATTCAATTACATTACGCGTTAGTATATTAAGCTCTAAATAAAGATTTAGTATGCGATGTTCAACTGCGATCAATTGTACCAGAAACACTAAGGGGTATCAAGATCATTGTTTTTAGGAGAATCATCATCATCATCATCATCATCATCATCATCATCATTTCCCCTTATCCAGCTCCTGCCGGGTCGGGGTATTTATGGCACTTCTCCACTTTCCTCTTTCCTTCCACCATTCTTCTTCCACGATCTTGTCCCAGTCCAGATTTATTTTTCTTATGCTGTTCTTCACTGAATCAATCCACCTTGTTCTAGGTCTTCCTCTTGCTCTCTTACCCTTGCACTTTGCCTCCAGCATCTGTCTTGGTATTCTATTTTCCTCCATCCTCTTTACATGTCCAAACCACCTTAGTTTATTCTTCTCAATTCTCTCATTTAGTTTTCCCATCCCAACTTCCCGGTCAATGCATGTGAGATTTTCGAAGTGAAATGCCATGTCCTGTGGTTCGGATTCCACGTAAAAAAAAGGAGGTCCCGTGGCTCATGATCTCAAGATTAACGGTCACGTTAAACTACAAGCTTCCTTTTTTAGCTTCCTTCCTTCCTAACATCTTCATTCCTCACTGTGTCTTTCCTTGTCTTTCCTATCATACTTCTTAGGAATTTCATTTCACTGGCTTGGATTCTGCTCTCTTGCCTGCTTGTCAGGGTCCAAGTCTCAGCTGCATAAGTTAATATGGGAACATAGTACACTTTATACATTACCTCCTTACTTTTCCTTGGTACTTCCTTATCCCAAACAAGTTTTCTTACACTTTGATAGAATGCATTGCTCTGCTGTACTCTCCTGCCAATCTCCATGTCCAACCTACCAGTTTGCATCAATTCATTTCCTAGGTATTTGAACGTGTCCACAATTTCCAAACTCTGACTTCCAATTTTCACAGTGCCCTTTCCTTGTCTTTCCCCTCTTGTCATCACCATGGTCTTGCTTTTCTCTATACTAATTTTCAGGCCATACTTCTGAATATTTTCGTTCAGTGCATCTAGTTGTTTTTGCACTTCTTCGGTGTTCCTTCCCCAGACCACAATATCATCTGCAAATAACAGTAACTTCATATCTTTATGTCCATATGCTTCCTTTGTTTCCTTTACAATTTCATTCATCACCATTATGAACAAGAGAGGTGACAGCACACTCCCCTGTCTTAGTCCAGTCTTGTTCCTAAACCAATCTGTCTTTCCAACTGGGGTCAGTACCCTGCTAACACAGTTGTTGTACATTGCTTGCACCATTTCCAACATTTCTCTTCCCAGTCTCTTCTTAACCATGGTTTCCCATACCTTCTCTCTGGGGACACTATCATATGCCTTTTCTAGATCTATGAAAGTCATGATCAAATCCTCTCCATATTCTCAGTTCTTTTCCATCACCTGCCTCAAGCTAAAGATTGGGTCCACTGTGGATCTTCCACTCCTGAAGCCATACTGTTCCTCTTGCAACTCTCCTTCCACCTTTCTTCTCATTCTTCTTTCTAATATCCTTTCCAGTATTTTTACTATCTGTGATATGAGGGTGATCCCTCTATAGTTATCACACACCTTCTTGTCCCCCCTTCTTAAACACTGGTATTATTAGCCCTTTCTCCCAGTCTTCTGGTACACATTTCCGTTTCCACACACACTTTAGCAGTCGATACAACCATTGCATACCAACAGGTCCAGCAGCAGGAGAATATATCGCTAAATCGTTTTCGAGGCAAACATGACCATACATTTTATTTCTAAGTTCACATTGAACTTCTCGGCTGTTTGGAACTGAATTTTCGTTGTAAGTATTCAGGTTTTCTACATTTTCGAAAAGTAATAAGCTGCAGTTCGAATATTGCAACAACCGTTATTTCCTTCTTTTCCATGTTCAGTATACCTGATTACACAACACTTTAAAAAAAGTTGAAATTCCTCCAGGTAGCAGTTTTTTCAACTGTACTGATAAGTCATAATCATTTTCCTCAAAATACAATGAACGAACCGTATTGTTTTTACTGGGAAGAATTTGTTTTCCAATTTGATTTTTATCAGCCATAGATCATAACGCCGAGTGATTTATTTATCTTAGTTATTTGTTGTTTTAAGTGGTGGAATTATGTTGGGATACTATGTTTTGTCACTCCTCGGCGATGAGTTTGTACACCCCGCAGCACACAGAAGCACTATAGATACTGCAGTAGTAGACAGAATGCTGCCAGCTGCTTCTGGCCGAGTCATTCGACATATTACTGTATGTCAAAGCAAGGTAGTTGCAGAAAAATCATCTATAGTCCATAACAAATATGTATATACAGTATATATTTTAACCACATCATTTTTTTCAGGTTATTTCTACGCATGTCACAGAAATTGCGATTATATTGTGTTGACTGACTGAAAAGTTGCACAATTAATAGTTACTAAGGCAACACTGAAAATGGCTTCAAACCTCTCTCTATATAGAGATATCACATATTAACCTAATCTTCATCTGAAGATGTTCTCGTAACGAACGGAAAACATAGTTACTCATCACTTATACGTGTCTAATAGTGATGAACAATTGTACGTAGATGACATATTGGCTTTCACGGCCAGTGAATTAAAACTCAGCAATTCTTCTAGGTTTGTGCCGTGTCTTGTGTGGGGTTTCGCCTAGGACACCAAGCTGGCTCATCAACGGGCTCTTGGTGTCTCCGCCCGGACCCCCACTGGAGTAGCGAACTGCGCGCTACCTCCCTTTATATTAAGTGCAACTGCACCTCTTTACTGCGAGAACTAAAACCTCAAGCAGCCTTAACCTCCCTATGAAGGCTTCCAAAAAGATGGTATATTGGCTTTCACGGCCAGTGAATTAAAACTCAGCAATTCTTCTGGGTTTGTGCCGTGTCTTGTGTGGGGTTTCCTCTAGACACGGCACAAACCTAGAGGAATTGCTGAGTTTTAATTTTACGTTGATTCCATTAAGACAAAACTGAAGAATAGTTTTCTATCTTCTGGAAATAACGCCGCTTGTAGCTGTACAGCAGTGGAGTAGACCCGCCCATTCATCGTGTAGTATACTGTTGACAGCTTGCTGATTAGTGGGTCTGGTTAGCGATTCTGGTACATATAACTTAACATTGTGTATTCTTCCGGCTACATTTCACGCTGCATTTGAGTTACATTAATCGCTCGTATGATCGAAGACCAAGTTCTCCATGAACTGACATGAAATGTGGTTTCTTCACCCTTCCGTGGCATCTCGAGCTTTTATTTTTACGTGACTGAGTATTCAAGGCTTGCGAGACGTTACTCTTAGTGAGTATTGTGATTAAACCGGGCTTTGGTTACTCGTCGTTGATGAGTTCATAGAGTAAAGGAGGGCAACTTAGGGGTCATAACCGCCATCTCCTCCGAAGACAAAATAAATGGGGGACAGCAACGTTGTCGGCTAATCGCTAATCGCTAATAATGAACACTAACTTGATGGTATGTGAAGAATAATGTATTTGCTGACGTTGGAATCAGTGTTAGCACATCCTTTGTTGAGAACAAACCAGTGGAGTTTGGGTTAAAACAGCAATACACATAAAATAGTTCTCAATTTACGAGATTATCCCTATTCCTGGTCGGAGACATTATTTAAAGCGCGTGTGTGTGGGTAAACTCATGGACCGTGCGAAGTGAATGTAAATATTGTTTGTTGTGTTTTCTTAGTTTTATTTTAGTCATACGCATTATAAGTGTGTTGTGACATTTCGATGTCAAGAAGGTATCTTTCTCACCTCGCGATATTTTCAGAATAGGGAGCTTCCTACTCTCATGTAAATTTTCATGTCATTATCTCCAGTAGTTTTGACGCCAACACATGACAAACAGACAAAAATTAAACTGAGGGTATATTTGGTCATTATGCACCTCATCCAAGATAAATACTAAGCTCTGCACAAAAATACAGAATGCATAGACTGGAAGCTTCCTTTGTTTATTGATATAAATGAGTTACAAATCACCCTCTGTGCCTCAAATAATAATAATAATAATAATAATGACAAAATGTTCCAGCTGTACAAATTCGAGGCTCTTCCATTAAATTGTGATATTGAGCATTTTTTTTTTCCCGTAGCTCATTTGATACTGGATGTTGGTGGTGACACTTCTGAATCTCATCCGGCGGATGCATGTAGAAGTTTGCCTGCAGATCTCATCTACTCTTGTATGTTCTTGAGCCAAGACATTTCTCTGCAATCTACAGTTTTCTCCCCATTAACTTGCCTTCTATGATTCGCAGGAGTAATTGGTATTCATGTGTTCAAATAAGGGGATTTCTTTTACTTAATGGTGTGCATTACTTCCCTTTATTTCTCCATAATTTCGAGTCACCTTCATTCCTTGGCTTACTCGATTTGTCTGGGGAACTATCTTCACGTCCCAAATGTTTCCAATTACTTAATTTATATTCCAGGTTATCACACCTCGCATAGAAACACGATACGTTACGTCTGACCTAATTTTGTCCCCAATAAATTTGTTTACCTTTGCTATAATTGCGAGAAGAACTTCTGTCAATTTCATATCCACAGTTAATTTCTCCATGCAGCGAATTTCCCAAATACTTGAATACTGATATCAGGATCAGCCAAGCCCATGGTGTAGGGCAGCGGTCTTCAACATTTTTCTATTGGAAGGTCTCATTTGAATTCGATAAAAGCATGTTGGCCCGATGAGAATTCTCTTTAAAGATTAACCTCTTTTATGAAACATTAGGTACATAAACGTACATTCTGTGTACCCAATAACATGCTACAGCTAATTGTTGTTATTTATTTACATACAAATAAGGCATTTATAAATAATTGTCCCAGGTTGCGAGCTGGGGAGAAGCCGTCCTTGGATACGTGTGGTTCTCAGAGACCCGATCGCGAAGTTACTGTATACTGTTGTGCAAATCCGGATCTTTCAGGTCTTCATACACATGTGTCCATGGGACGTTTATGAATTCTTGGAGTCCTTTAAAGGCGGACCAATGGGTTTCAATTGTTGTTGTAATTTTCATTCCTTCCATTTACCGTTTGGTCTTCGCCCTGTTAGCAAAGAGCAGCTTGCCTTGCTCAAGCCACTTTTCTAATCTAAACTGATCACGTGCAATTAGATCATTGATGCTCTAATCAACTCTAGTTACAGTTGTTATCTATTGGTTATTCACAAAACAAAAATAAGGAGAGGAAGTACTTGACAGATCTGCTTAATGCCCTCTACATATGTTCCACAACCCTTTTGTGCTTGAGCCACTTCCGAGGTTTAGGGGAAGCTCCCGTCCAGATGAATCAGGTTTGATTCTCCGCTTTGGGAAGAATGGTATTAGTTTAGGAATGTATTCAATCTCGTTCTTCGCGGAAAGTGTAATTCTAGTCCGTCGGTAATCCTCACTTTTGTCCTTCCCACATATGCTGTGGTGTAGCGGCTACCATTCTTAGCTGTCGCCCCGGAGGTCAGGGTTCGATTCCCGGCTTTGTCAAAAAATTTAATTCTGGTCTGAGAGCTAGAACGGGGTTCACTCATCCTTCTGAGACGAAGCTGAGAAGAGGTGGATTCGATTCCCACCTCAGACATCCTGGAAGTGGTTTTACGTGGTTTACCCACTTCTATTCCAGGCAAATGCCGGGATGGTTCCTAACTTACGCCGACGGCCGCCTCCTTCCCAATACTCACCTGACTTACAAAAAATGGATACAGCACACTAACACAAGTTATCAGACAAAATTATGTTATATACAAGTAAACGGGGCTAAATGACCACGATGCACTACTATACTGTTATCGAACTTGTAAGTATACTCCGTGGTCATGGCAATGAAAACTTATAAGTAGTCTACCTTTAATAAAATTATAAGAGATAATAAGAATTTGGAACGCCAGTAAACGATACAATAAATACGTTTCCTTCCTCAGCCACCATAATACAAAGAACTTGGAGAGATTCTTTGTTCTTCCGCATTGTAAAGAAATTTGATATATATAAGTCCAAACACTTTCTCTTTATTTCTGTTAAAGCAATAAAGAGCTGTGAACCGATCAAAATTGTGAGGAAACTTCCTGCTATATTATCCCGCTCGTAACGTGAGATAACGCAGAAATTAAAATTAAAATCTGGTAAATCATTTGTTCATGATTAAGTACACTGTATCCATAAGCTTCACACGGAAGTGTACATTTCGTCATTTTATGTAATTATGTATTGATATTAAAACTTTTCACTCAGTCAACACAATTGCTGGAACATGCGGAGAATAATCTGAAGGATATTACATGTGATTAATATACAGTATATATATTTGTTTTGGACTACAAAAGAGGGAGAAAACTAAGGGATGACATGTGTCGCTCGTCAAGCGAGCATCTTTAGATCCAAATCTATACATGACAAAAATTTAGAAATATTTTGACGTTTCTTGTTTTGTTTTTTGAGGACAGTGACTGTTAGTTGGTGTCATTGTAGGTTTAGTAGTGTTTTGTAGAGCTATTTTGTCATGTATAGATTTGGATCCGATGATGCTCACTTGAAGAACCAAACATGTCATCCCTTAGTTTCCTCCTTCTTATGTAGTCCAAGACAAATGTATGTATATTTTAATCACACGCAATTTTTTTCAGGATATTTTTAACATGTCCCAGTAATTGGGATCACATTGCGTTGACCGACTGAAAAGTTGTAATATCAATTAGCATTAAGAAAACACTGAAGAATGGTTTCAACGCTGTCTATTATATCATATATTTTATCAATTTTTGTACATTTGCCTGTTTTTCCAAATTGTAACGATTTTTCTGTACGGATTTTTATTTTGTCTACTTTCTCTCTCATGGAATAGAGCAGTTTGGGGCCCACCCACAGCGTTTGCTGCATTTATAAGAACGTTTGGTTATGAATAGAGGATAGTATAGGATTGTATAGTCCCCCATTGATCCTTTAAATCCCGAGAGCGTGTTCCTAGCGCGACTCGCTTACATTAACCCCACCTGGACCACGACGCTAGATTGTAATACTGTACTAAGTTTATTTCTGTCCTTGTTCCTTGGCCGTGGACACAGACAAATTTAATTAATTTGAAATAGCTCTAGCGGCAATAATTCAGTTAAATTTTGATTTCCTTGGAGGGCTCACTCTGCTACTGACATCCGTGCTCGGTTTACCGTGAATACTTTTGACTCACAAGGGAACATCGCGAACTTGAACTCTTCGATTATGCTGAGACGTCGCGTATATGTTGGTTAGATCTCTGGAAAGAAATCTGTGGTAGTCGTCACTTGGACCATCCTTAGAGATGGTGGAATAGAGCACCTAGCTTCTTTGACCTCTTGTACTTTGCAAGTTTCTTTCTTAGATCAACTGCCAATATTTATACTTTGCAATTAGGCCTATTTAATTTTCCTTGTAGGTTTCGTGTTTAATTAAACATTTGTCGTCTCGTATTACCAGCTATTATACACTGAAAATGGACATTGCAACACCATGAAGGCATTGGTCGTTTGTGTTGATTTTCAAGATATGGAACGATGTCATGTGGGTATGTAAACGATCAAAGTTTCAGACCCATTGGATTGTTGCTACAGGTCTCCCCACGTGATTGGTCGCGGAGGACTCTGGTGTAGCGTAGTTGACTTGCAGTCTGTGCAGTGAAGTGTTCCCCGTCAAACATGCCTCGACGACAGAGAAGAGCGCGCTATCAACAACTGTCGCCGTTCGAGAGGGCTCGGATAATTGGTCTGTGTGTGGCTGGATTATCGCTAAGGACTGTCGCTGCACGTGTTGGCCGACAGGCATCTACGGTACAACGTGTATGGCAGCTGTGATCAAATGAAGGTACACACGCTCGTAGACTTGGCACAGGCCCTGCGCGACAGGCAACTGTGAGAGAGGATCGCCGCATCATTCGGATGGCCCGGATGGAACCCCATGCAACAGCAGCGCAAATTCGAGCAGCTGTGGCACCCCAAGTTACACAACACACAGTTGGTAATCGCCTGCGTGCAGCTGGTTTACGATCCCGTGTCCCTGCAGAAGGTGTTCCATTGACCCCACAACAGCGACGTGTAAGGCTGGCCTGGTGTCGAGAACGATCGACGTGGGTCGACGAATGGCATAGGGTCGTCTTTAGTGATGAATCGCGCTTCTATCTTGCCCGCAGTGATCGCCGGAATCGTGTGCGCCGACGTACCGGGGAGAGGGGCCGCTGAGACCTTCTTGTCGAGATGCACACAGGGCCAACACCAAGCATTATGGTCTGGGGAGCTATTGGCTTTAATGTGAAATCACAGTTAGTGCTTGTTGAGGGCACTATGACTGCTCGACAGTACGTTGATAGGGTATCCAATCCAGTGGTTGTCCCTATGATGGCGAACATTGCAATTGGGATGTTTCAGCAGGACAATGCTCGGGTTCACACTGCACGCATCCCCAGAGAAGCTCTCCACGACATCACAACCTTAGAATGGCCCGCCAGATCCCCGGATCTCAGTCCTATTGAGCATGTGTGGGACATGATGGGTCGACAACTGGCCAACCGTCCTCAGCCACCCACAATTCTGGAACAACTGACCCATGCAGTGCAGCAAGCATGGGCCACAATTCCTCAGGAAGCGATCCAGGGCCTTATTGACTCCATGCCTTGTCGAATTCATCAATGTATTGCAGCTCGTGGTGGGCACATCCTGCATTGATTGTTGTCCAAACTTGCGGTCAGAAGGACCTGAAAGTGTAATCATCGAATCACAACCGAACACTCGTCCTGCATGTTCAATTGCAGCAATGTAGCATCACTCCTTCTGGGTGTTGCAATTTCCATTTTCTTCAGTGTATATTTGCCGCTGCTGGAAATACAATAGCCACCTACCATTTCCTTATCATCGGTGACGAAATGCTTGCCGTCGAGGAACTTCCTGCGATTCCAAACTACAGTATGGTAGTCGCTAGAGCTACGTCCAAGCTGTTCCAAGGTTGTCTAATTGGATTTTATTTTAGTCAGAGATTATGTGTGTCGTCTCTCCATCGACTGCTGCTGAGATCGAGGTATCTCATCCCCTTTGATGTGGGGGTCCAACCGAATAACTGACTGTATCTCATCGCCGCACGATCGTTTTAAGCGTTGCTGTCACATAGTAAGAAGTGCACTTACAGATGACGCGGGTACATATGTCTCCTTGTGCTCAAGGGACGCCAGAAGTCTCAGTTCGCACGCGAACATTACTAAGAATACAAACCGGCCATGGGCCTTGCTTGAAACATACCTTATTAATTTCTGTCAGTTGTAACTCTTCAGTCGGTCAACACGAATTTGCCCAATGACTGTGCGGGTACAATGCATATAATATATGAATAATAAGTTAAAAAAATACATATCAGTTATGATCGCTTTTATAATGAGTTAATATTATATACTTTGTACCCCACCCAGCCATTGGTCAAATTCTTGTTGACCGACTGAAGAGTTACAACTGATAGTTTGTATAGGCAATACTGAAAGAATGGCCTCAATACTTCAGAAAGTACTTCTGCAGTATTCAGAGCAATCATAGTTTCACCCACTATGTTCCCGGGGCTGATCTACTATGCAGTATACTCTGAAGCAGTATACTCAGCATAAGTTGGCTACTGAGGCAAGTGGCTATTAATGCGCAAAGTTTCAGCACTATTAGGCAAAAATAGGAACGCGGGGTGAAATACAGAGCCGCTTACTCGCCCATAATTTTCAAGGTACCGGTACATCCTTATCGTCCTTGGGAGCCTACCAATGTCTGTAGCACTGTGTGATTCGAGAGTGGTTAGCCTTAAAAGAAACAAAGGTTTTATGCTTAGGTGTTCATTATTATTTAAAAGTGCAAGTGTACTCTTCCTCGACCATTCGCTTTATATCATGATTTATCTACTTAATGTATTTCACTAGTTGCAAGTTCATATTATCATTTATATTTCCTTGCTGATTTGGAAACATTGAAGTAATAATTTAAAAGTGATCAAATATTTAAGCCCTATTTTGTTGCAAAATTTGTGACCTAAATTGAATTATTTGGTGCTTGAGTTTAGTAATGTACAGGGCCAGGATAATTATGTGCTCAACTTTTCAGAAATATGTATGTATGTATGTATGTAAGTTATGTGTTTATTTATTTATTTATGTGCTTAAAGTGGAAAATATGTGATTAAGTTTGCAAAATATGTTTTTCAATTTGTATCATAGTTATGTCCCCCAGTTACTCGAAATATAGTTGAAACGTCCAGCTGCTTGAATAATTTCATTCTAAAGAGCAGAAGAAAAGGTCACTTCAAAAACTTTCATAGCACTCTGTCAATACTCACAAAAAGTTTCGCAAACACCTCTTATTTCGAATTAAATATCTTGTCAAGGTAAGGTCTATTAGAGGCTTAATGAGACTCTTGACTCTAGCCCTTCTGCTACACTTAATGACCAAGGAATTCCTGTCTTAAAATACTACTACAATACAGAGACAAGAGTGTATTCACGAAATAGAGAAGCAAATTAATGGAATTGCCAAGGGTCGAAAATATGAACAGCAGTCATCTTGTAACGTGTTTTTCGAGGGGTTTTATGCAACTGGCATAAGTCAGTAGGAAGCCATTCTATATTTATTTACGCGGCAAATTGTTCAGCCAAGAGAATTTTTCATGGTAATTTATTATTATTATTAATTTATTATAATTATTATTAAGGTATTTTCGGAGCATTTTATAAAAATTATTAGCATTCAGATAGGTTTTCTATGTCTTAGAAAACGCTATCCAGCAAATTATTACGAACGACGATATCATAGAAAATTATCTGATTACGGAATTTTACGGAGTTTTGTCAGTTAGGGTATTTGAGAGACATGACTCACTGGGATTTCAAGTACAAGCTGATTCCTGTCGAGAAGTATTGCGCAAGGCTGGGTCGCAAGGTCTAGAAAAGGCGAATTGTTGAAACGGAAATCGACTTCTCCCTCCCGCGGAGTGTAATGAGGAAGGAGTGGGGATCTAGCGCGGAGGGTGCAGCCAATCAAGGAGGACGACGTAAGCTAGATGTCGGTACCATGGTAGGGGAGCCGGCGTGTGGATATATCGTTCGACGCGCCGTGAAACGAGAGCTATCTGTGAAATACTTGAGGAGTATGGATACGTGTGCGAGTCGCTCCGATGTTCAGTGGAGTTAGCG
Organism: Meconema thalassinum; assembly: GCA_946902985.2. NCBI lineage: Eukaryota > Metazoa > Arthropoda > Insecta > Orthoptera > Tettigoniidae > Meconema > Meconema thalassinum. Next base: position 1,203,077,217 of record OX336388.2, on the reverse strand, counting down.
ACGAACTTTTGTAAAACTTGGTTGTACGAGTGTTTGGGTCCGAGGTACGGACCATAGAATTATCTAATCTACCAGCATATCATCATATTCCGACGGAGATGACGACGTCCAGGAGACTGTGGGAAGCACACAGCATCAGCAAGAACGAGGGAAAATGCTTTGGCAATTTCCAGTGGTAAGCGCCAATCACGCAGAAATACGCAATCTCTCATTTTCTTTGTTTTAAATTTCATATTTCAGTAACTTCATAGCTTGGAAATAAGAGTAAAATCAAATTATCAGACTCCGTTTTCACGTAATTTTCTATCGGTAATATTCAAATCACAACGCTCCAATTTAAATTTTGTAGTTATTATTATTATTAATTTTGCTATAATTGTTTTATATAATAAATTCATTTCTTTTACAATGCAATCTTTGCTTTCAGTAGGTAGCATTAGATATAGACCAATTCCTTCTCCTGATACAATTGTTTGTTGGGTTAATGATCAAATCATACCACGATCTGAGTGAATAGAGTCTTGAATGTGTTCTGCCAGAGCTAGACGTTGTTAAATACAAATTTAGATTTCAACATTGCATTGAGGTCTTGGCGCCCATTAAAACAACATAGCTTAGGCAAAGGTAAACAGTTACATTTCTCACCCAACAGTTAGGAGCTAGCAAAACGTTTCAATCTAAGGAGACCAACATACCACCAAATATAGGAAATATGTACTTATGAATAAATACGACAGAATATGTATTTATTTATAAAAACGGCAACAATATGTTAATAAATAGAAAATATTTTGTTAAATAAAAATATTTAAACAACTATCCGGGCCTTGGTAATGAATAAGGAGTGGTCTTTGCCACGTTATCTGCTGTGTAAAATGAATGTGTTCCCGTTGCGATATTTAAAGCCGCCGAGTTGCCGGCAATTGCATGTTAAGGATTTCTTTCACGTGGCAGGAAATGTACCTACTCTAGGGTGTCTCATTTAAACAAATGGGACAGAGTCAAGATTGAACCTGGGATATAGGTTTTTGTGGGGCAGATTTTAACTAACTGTACCACCAGCCTGATGTCAAACAATCTCTTGTTCTATAACTTTTGTAAGCCGAGTTTATCAATATTTAGGCAGAATAACCCGTCTCTGGTTGTCTTCCTGCGTCAAACCTGAAAATAATTATCAGTAATTCCATCGTATAATTAAGTTTACAGCCAGGCTGATATAAAATCGTAGACCTCAAGAACTTGGCTTTTATCGCTTCTGGAAACTGTGAATGAAACTGATTGGGGGAAAAATCAAATAAGTCTTTTTCTTTTTCTACTCGCATGGACGGTGGAAGATCATTATTTTAGGAAGGGGAGTTGTCACTCCAACTATTTAAGGTGAACACGCCTTGAAAGTATTATTTCTAGAATCATGAGCTATCATCTGTAATACGCCAGAGAAAACTACCGCCAAGTTACGGATGTTAGGCCTGTCATAATGTTTACCTCTGGAAGTGGTCGACGGGTATTTTTCTCCTCCCTGCAGTTTGTAGAACACGGGCAGTGCGCAAATAGCTGTAGATTTTATGAGCTGGTAGTTGATTGGCGCCTCAGTTTAAAAGGCTTAAACATCCAGGCCAATTGGATGGGTAATTTGAGCATTTCCAGATAATCCGTGAAAGTGAACTACCAAGTACTGGGAACTCGGATGTCAACAAAACTAGTAAAAATAATAAATAACTATTCTAATATTTGTTCCAATGTCCATTTAAGTCTTAAATACAAGCTTCTGCGAACGGCTTGCTTTCCGACGCTGCGTTATCTCAGACGCTTGCCTGTAGAACATGAACTCGTGGGCGTCTTCAGCGTTTGCAACTTTTCTTTTTCAATTATTTTCCGACGCAGGCATATCACAATACTCCTCAAGAAATTGTTATCTGAGCGCTAGGCCGGAGTACACTCAGTATCGTGTGGATAACTGAGAATAGGTGGTCCACGGTCGCCTTCCTTCTCAAATTACATATAGCCTAACTTATAAAACATATTTGTACAGATACCATAATAACACGGTTTGGCAGGCAGAATTTAAATTAGAATACACCCCTGTTCCGAATCTCGACGCAGTCAGTTGGCATTTGAAGATGCTTAAATGAGAGGGAGCCGTATCAGAAGATTTACTGGCATGTTTAAGATCCCCTATTGGGCAAAATCCCAACCCCAACGTCTCTAAAGCCGAAGTAGTTAAAGGGAAGTAAAACCGGTAACGTTATTATTATTATTATTATTATTATTATTATTATTATTATTATTATTATGTATTTTGATTTATGATTATGATGTAACGATTGGGTGTATCTTTTGCGGTAAAATATGTGTATAGTCGTGTTGGAGCTGTAGGTTGTTTTATCGATGATCGTAATAAGTATCCTAGTCATTCACAAAGTTATTAGAGTTCGATGACATTCCAGCAGGCAACTATGCCTCCAGCTTTAACAAAGAAACGACTTGTATATTAAAGTAGGTCTATATGCACGCCATTTGAAAAACCATCATTGTTCTTCTAAGCATCTTCTTCTCACCATGCTTCAGTGGTTGTACTGATAGAATGGTGCATTCACTATATGAACAACTTTGCAACTTCCAAGAGAATTATTTCAATCTACTTAGTTTGAAATAGGGTTAACTCCGTACTATCATTTGTGAACATTATCCATGTTACAATACTGTAGGCTACTAGCGAGTGTTGCCAATATTTTCGAGGTCATTGGCATATAATCATACTAATATATAAAAATGAGATGGTGTGTGTCTGTGTATTACTCAATCACGCAAGAACCACTAGTCCGATTAACATGAAATTTTGCATGGATGTAGCTGATTTACCTGGTTAACATATAGGCTACTCTTGATTTCGATACTTTGCACTATTTACAGATGGTGGCCATTTTAGTGACGTCACTACACCCATTGGTTTCAAAATTCCTTATTTCCATTTCAAATAAAAAGAGAACGCTTAGAAATAGCAAATTTTAATGGCATATACAAGGTTTAAAATTTACTTTTCTATCCGAAAGGTCCTTATCACCTTTCGTGTATCTCCAACGATTAGCGAGTAAAACCCACATTTGTGCTATAATGCACGGTCAACGCTGAGCGATGTTAGTCTATATAAAGCTCAATGTTGGTTCGTCTGTCTGTCTGTCTGTCTGTCTGTTATTTATACAAATCTACACCGTTTCACCGATCTGAACCAAAATTTGTACACTTACCCTTTAGAACCTTGCGAATAACACTGTCTACATGAAATTTTGTACAGACCACTCCATTCTCTGCATTTAGGCCCTTTTGGCACAAATCTACACCGTTTCACCTATCTGAACCAAATTTTACATACTTACCCTTTGGAACCCAACGAGTAACACTGTCTACGTGAAATTTCGGACAGACCACTCCATTCCCTGCATTTAGGCCCTTTGGCACAAGTCTACATCGTTTCACCGATCTTAACCGAACTTAATGTACCTACCCTTTGGAACCCTGGGGGTAACACTGTCCACTTGATATTTTGGACAACTCGCTCCATTCCCTACATTTAGAACAACAGACAAAATGAACTTGAAAACTACGTTTTAAGGTCCTAGAACCATTCATGTCCGTATAGTGTAACTGTAAGAATATTTTAATAAGTCAATTGTTGGCTGGCAATGCGAGCTGGTCATCCCTACCAGAATTGCGAAAATAGTTACAACTTGCGCTTCTTACAATTTGGAGTCACGGGGGGGGGAATTATTGCAAGAAGATTTCTTAGGCCCCTTAAAACAGTTATCATGAAAACATTATGCCTCTGTATAAATGCGATGGTGTTGGTGCAGTACATAGAGGTTATCAGCTGCAATAAGCGTTGGTGCTTTCAAATTTACTTTCATTTATTCTGATCCATATCCTTGAGCGGTATGTGCCGATAAATGACACTATTGCTACTTCAGGAGCTCGGGACAGCCGAAGTTTTCCAAAGTGCTCTGATTATTTTCCTATGGCACTATGTGACAAAAAATGACATTATTGATCTCTACTTTTCTAACAGCCAATGGGATATAGGCCCTGGGCAGTGTCTTTTATTTCACATACTCCTCTTTCATATATTTCAATTCGTTTGTAAATTACATGTGTCAGTACTGTAGTTAGTAAATAGCTGTTTCCCTATTCATTATTGTCATTATCATTACGGGAAAATGACCTGAATGTTACGTTAATTATACTGTGCTACTTATCACCACGACCACCACCACCACCACCGCAAAACGTTATACTGTATTTAAAAAATCTGTTCGTTTAAGTATTATGTGCCAGTTCTGTAGTAGTATTCATTTTCATCCATAAAGCAAATAAATCCACCGGGCGAAGCTAGACACTACTGCTAGTCTCCAATAATGTTACTGGGTAGATGCCCTAGATGTCACGCACCTTAAAATAACAACCACATACAATCTAATATTGCTATTGATGCGGTGTTTCTAAGGGCTGAAATATTAATTTACTACCTCAAATAGTTGTAATACAACACTGTGTTTTAAAAAGCCGGCATGGTATCAATGACAGCGATTACTGATCCACAACGTTGGTCGGCCCTACGACGCTTGCCGCTACTCACGTCTACTACCCCTACCTTCATTGCCAAGCTAAGCAGGCCGATCACTCTGAAGCACCCCTCACTTCTCCGGGAGCGCTCGGCTATGCATCACTGGAGTAGGGTATAAAATAGCTCGTCATGAGCTACGACAAACACGGAAACTTAATGTGGAAAGCATGTAGAATGTGACTAACGTAAATTACTCGCAATGAACACTTCGGACAATAAGACGTAATGTACGCTCACTAGCCGTAAGAAGAAATGTACTTTTGGCACTTCAGATTTATTGAAAATTAGATCTTAGTCATAAAGAATATCCCTCATATTTGTATACCAAACTACTGCCGCATTTCGTACCTGCTTTATGGTGCGGTTTATCTCGTAGTTCTAGAAGAAAGAAAAGGAAGAAAGCTTAGTAGTTTTACGTGACAGTTGATCTTCGCGATCATGAACCATGGGATCTCCATTTTTACGTGGAATCCGAACACAGGATGTGATATTTCACTACGAAAATCGCACATGTATTGACCGGGAACCGAGCCCGGTCTGCCTTGGTGAGAGCCAAACAGCTTGACCACTGCATCACCACGCCCCCGTAGTTCTAGAGGCTGTGGACATCCCTATTAACCGCCAAACAATAGAAGCTCGCTAATATTGAAGATGTTCTTTGTGAAACTCCCACAATGAACTTTAACGAGGTGGCGTGGCTTCAATGTCTGTCTTCAAATATGTGCGTGCTTTGGACTGTTGTTATTGAGATAACAAGTGATAGTTGAGGGGTCTCCAAAGGGTAGATGGAACCCCGAAACACTCGTGATCGGAACTGGGTTGATAACTGTAGAATTTATTTTTACATGAATATGTTTCTGGGCTGTGGGTCAAGCGACACATTGCGTGATACACAAGTTAGTGTGACGGTTTACCGCATCCCTTGCCTCTAAGCGATGCGCTCAGATACTACCCGCTTCTCATCTTGTTCTGGACTTGCACTTGTCCCCGCAACTTCAGTGAAAAAATAGCGTCAGCACCCCAGCAAGCGAAGTCGGCAACAGCATTTGATTGAAGGGGTTTGGGTGATTACCTTTATCTAATTGGCCAGGATATGGCCTAGTGCATTTAAGCATTAGGAAGACAGAGGATAATAAAGGATAGTAAAAGTAATATTTCAAAAGAGAAAGTCAGAGAGAGAGAGAGAGAGATATTGAAATTTGAAAGTGAAAGTAAAAGTGCTAGGTAGCATGTTGAGTTTAAGTGCTATAGTAGCATGTAAGAGTTATTCGATAAGGATACGGGGGCGCTTGTGGCGGTTCCCCCTGGCTCGGTAATCACCCAATCTGTTTATGAGAGGGTTGCGGTTGCGTGTAGCTGTTCTGTAGAATTTTGCTGCCTGTCCTCGAATTCGCTCCTGGATGGTAGCGAGGTTGTAGTCGATATGCAGTTGTGCATTGCGAACATACCAGGTGGCGCCTGAGATTGTTCGCAAAGCACGGTTCTGAACAACCTGAAGCTTGTTGATGGTGGAGGGTGCTGCAAATCCCCATTGCTGGACTGGCATATTCCATTATAGGACGTATGACGGTTTTGTAGGTGAGGAGTTTACTTTTGTCATCTAGAGCTCCGTGGGGCCTGAGTTAGGGCCAGAGCTGGGCTTGGATCCCTTTCGCTTGATTCGCGCGCTGAGTGACCCTCCTTAGCGAAAGTAAGTCCTTGATCCAGCGTGACACCTAGATATTTAGTGGCTGACTGCCATCTAATTGCTTCATCGAAGAAGTTAAGGTCCTGGACTTCAGTGTGTTTAAATTTCTTTGCAAACCGAGTGGCAGAACCTTTACTAACATTAAGTTTAGTTCTCCATCTCCTTAGCCAAGGTACTAAGGTGTCGAGAGCGACTTGGAGATTATTAGTAATTCTATGTCCTCTCCAGGAGGTAGTCGAGATGGCAGTATCATCTGCATATAGGTGGAGACTAGTAGCGTCAGTAGTGGGCATGTCAGAGACATAGATATTTGAAGAGGGAGGGAGCTATGACGCTGCCCTGCGATACGCCGGCTTTGATCCTTCTAATGGAGGAATGGGCATCATCCACCTGCACATAGAATTTCCTGTGTTTAAGGTAAGATTGCACGACCTTTAATATGTAGTCTGGGAAGGCAAAGTGCTTAATCTTGTACAGCAGACCACTGTGCCAGACTTTGTCGAAAGCACAACTAATATCTAGGAAGCAAACTCCTGTCATACGATTTTCGTTGAATTGGCGCGTTATTAGTTCAATGAGTCTAATTAGTTGGTGCACCGTGGAGTGATCTTGTCGAAAGCCGAACTGCTCATCATTAACTACATTATCTATGTAGATCTTCAGCCTGGCAAGAAGAGTCATTTCAAAGAGTTTTGAAATAATAGAGAGGAGACTTATAGGTCTGTAGTTTTGCGGAAACGTTCCTTTGGCATTTGGTTTGAGGATCATATTACTTTGGCTAGTTTCCAGGCTGAAGGGAAGTAACCGAATCTGTAGGTGGCATTGAAGAGTTTGGTGAGACATGTGAGAGCATTTTTGCTCAAGTTTTTGAGAAATGAGGCTGAGATGTCGTCAGGACCAGGGGCCTTTCGAGTCTTCAGCTTCTTGATATAGTTGAGCAGTTCGGTAGGCGAGACAAATCTAAAGCCCTGGGGAAGTCCGCCCTGGAAGCCGCCACGAAGGTCATGACGGACTTCGTCAACAAAGTCGTCGTCATAAGGTTCCTGGTTAGGCTCACAGGCTCTTTCAAAGGTATCCGCCAGGGCGTTAGCCTTCAACATTATTGAAGACCAGTCCACGTGTGCCATGTAATGGAGGGATGCCAGTTCTTTTCCTTAGTAGTTTTCTGGCCATACCATACAGAGAGCTGGAGTTACCAGTCATATTCCCTAGTTTAGTTTGCCATGCTTCATTTCTAAGACCAAGCATGGCAGAATGGATGATGCGTTTCAGACGATACCACTCATGCTTGTGGCGAAGGTCCCGGGTTGTTTGCCACCTCCATCTGAACAGCTAACTAGTGTGTTAGAGAAACTGGTTTGCAGACTTATCCTCATGTTTAATATAACATTGTTATGAAGGCTAACATGTATTCATAATCTAGATCTGAAAAATATATCCATGATACGAGTATGTGTAGCGAAGGAACTTTATTTTTTATTTTGATGTTTGCCACACTTGCACAGATTTTTGTCAATGGAACCAACACACCATGGCAAATGTGATCAAATTGATTCGTGTCTTGATTATCGATAGTTTGTCATAACGATATTATAGATCTTTAATGAAAATAGGAACGATTCATGGAAGGGAATCTGTTTAAATGTTCCTACCCGGTTCCCTCCCGTGGTCAATGATTTTTCACGTTTTTCTCCACAAGAATAATAGTAAATACACGATTTCCTCCTCACCAAAAAGGAGCTGTATATTCCCTCTACTCCCTTCAAAGTGTGCTTATGCTCTCTGAAAGAGCTCCTCCTTGATGTTAATATTGTCTGTGCAGGCTGGTATCCGAAGATTGGATGTGGAGGCAGTGTAGGCTAAATGATTTATGCCTTTCCTTGTTTGCTGAAACAACCTAAGAGTGAAGTGTTAAGTATATTCGTCCATTCGTTCTGGTTAGCGGAGTAATTTGACATGGCCGCACAGACGAGTGTGCTGCTGATGACCCAGTTCTAAGTACAGTGAGCTCTCTTTAATGCGTCCCGTCGCTTCGCATCTTCTGCTTCCCTGCCCTCGTCCCTTCCACTTATTGTCTTCTCGTTTAGATAAATTACTAGCTGCGTCACAACCATGCACACTAGGTGGAGATAATTCAGCTTTCCTACTCGCATTTTGTTTAACAATAAAGTCTAATGCAGATCCGTGGCGTAACATCCCATGTACCGGCGGTAACACAACTCAAAAAGATCTTGTCGTTCATTCTACTAATATCAATTTATTTTTATCAAAGGATCCTGCAGCTTTGCTCTACGTGCTAAATAGCACACCGCGGCTGCCACAGGGAGGTGGATATCCGGAGGTCAAAGATTCGAATCGGGGGGGGGGGGCACAGTCAGGGTGGCCGCTGTCTGCGTCAGGATTCGAACCTTCGATCTACAGACTTTTAGCTCCCCCTTGCAGTCGATTTGACATGTAACGCTAGGCTACGGGCACGGTAAATATAAACTCAATGCTTGTAGGGTCCTGTGACAGTGTTTAGTAGATGCTGGCTGGAGTCATAATGCGGTCAGCGTTATTCCATATCAGAGTGCACAATCGCATAGAAACGTAATGCTCCCTGGACCAATTATGCGGGTAAAACAAATTTCCAACTGATCAGAATATAAACCTTTGAACTTGGTATTTGTATCAATAATTAGTAACTTGGAATATCGAATGCTAATTTAATCATCGGCAGTTGTTGTTTGACACGAACAATTCTCAGCGACTGCACTTAAACAAACAATGCAGTTCTGTTATAGATCTCTTCGTACAGAAAAATCGTCCGATGTTTTGCAGTGCAAATAGACCGTACATTGGCAGCACCAATAAGTTGAATGCCGATTTAAAAAAAAATGGTTTTGAAGCTGTGGTAATGATGATGATAATGATAATCTCCTCGCTAACTGGATAATTGAAAATTACCTTCAAGATATCAACGTACCAGACGAATCACATCACTCTGTAGATATTGTGCTTCAGAGATAAAGACAACTCCTTTAAATCGAAGCTACTGTTTTCGAATAGATCAGAACATTCAGGGCGTTTCAGAATTCAGTTTTTGTAACTCGATGCAAGAGGTTGTGGAAAGTTATGTCAAGTACATTACACTCGGGAACTCTTCTCCAACGTTAGGCATAGTTAAAGAGCGTCTTGATACTACCTGCAGCGTACACTTACCAATTCGCCCGTACCCTAATTTTGGGTACAAATTAAGGGTTTAGATGAGGCAAATTAATCTTACTATAGTTTAAAGAACAATAAAATTGCTGTTGCTACACGCCGCACAATGGTGCTCAGTTGACTACCTAACGAAGTCGCTGGATTTATTGGCTGTCAGGTCTGAGTTCGATTCCCAGGACCGCCAAGAAATGTCATTCTGGTCTGAGGGTTTGAATGGGGTTCACTCAGCCTCGTGAGGCAAAACTGACAAGGCATGGGTTCGATTCCCACCTCAGCCATCCTTGAAGTGATTTTCTTTGGTTTCCCACATCTACTCCAGACAAATGTCGGGATTGTACCAAACTAAGGCTGCGGCTGCCTCCTTCGCAATCGTCGCCTTAGTTTCAAATTCACGCATTACTACAAACACGTGGTTGAAATGACCACGATGTCCATGCCCCTAAATGGAACATAACTACCTAACGCTTTCGAACACACAAGCACTGAATGTAGCGTCATATAGTGTACCCGATTGTCATCATGTGGACCATGTGTTCGTATCCCAACTAACTCACGGTCTTTCGAGGTATGGGACGTTCCTGCCCACTATACGACCACATGCTCAGGATTTGAGTCTACCAGGTAACTACTCTACAGGAAATACACAACATTTTCCTAAAATGAACAATTTACTGGTCTAAAATCATGGCTATACAACAAATACAAATAAAGGACAATTATATTTAATTCCCACAAATAAAATAGGGTTATTCTGTGAGCTTTCTTCTTAAAATAGTGCTACACTGCACTCAAATCTAATTCTAGCATCCTGTCAATGATATTTTCAGACTTCCATGGGTTTCCATAGTGTTCATCAACTGACACAATTTTAGTTAATGGGAGTATCATAACACAAAAATCACATATCACATAAAAATGATATTAATAAAACATTACTCCGTTTCTTATGGCATTTACCTTGATTAGCATGAATTCATTATTTTCTGCAATCATTAACAAATATTTGTTGTGTCGTGTGAATCATCTTCCTTCTTTCCGTCCATATGAACGCATTAAGAAAAGTGGTACTTATCCCTTCCAAAATAAACATGGATAGAATATATTATAGTTTCACCATATAACGATTTTCTGGGTCTTGTCGGGCTTATCATCGTTACAAATGTGTCATGTTCTGGGAAAACACATACCCGTCTGCATAAATTAGCAGTAACTGGCAAAATGCACTCTAAAGAAGATGCCTACATTATTTTGGTTCAGCTTTCCTCCTCAGAGAATAACTGAGCCTAATATTATCTGATTTCTATGATCCAACAACGTATGTGATTTGCAACCCACCGTTCAATTCACTTGGCATCATCAAAATAATCATATCTTAACTGCATATTTAAATATCGAGATTCCTCAGTGTCCTATTGTGACTCTAATTTCCAAGGGACCGGTCGAACGACCTTCCTCCCCCTCAGCAGGCAATACAATTCGTTCCAGCTGGCTAGCTAAAATGGCCGCCGCAGAAGTGGTCTACAATCCCCCCTCTCTCTGCTGTCAAGATCAAGGTCAGGTTTGTTTACAAAATGCAGTACTGGAGTAACGCTAAGTGTGGCTCCTAAGTAATTGAGTCATTTAAATATTTAACACCCATCCTTATAGTGTCTTGGGCTCAACTGGCTCCTTAATTAACATTCATGGCTGGGGTGGAATTCTAGTGATAGCCTTGCCGTTCTATGGTGACTACTAGTGGCTTTTAGACGCGCATCATAGTGAAAATCCACGACTTTCACCAGCAGCTGTCAATAAAATATAAGGAAATCTGCGTTCCTAAACGACGAATATGATCCTTACCTCAGGGTAGGTCATTAATACACACATGCTCACTGCGTCTCGACGGACGTCATTAGTGGCATAATTCAAGCAAGCGTTGGATACAGACAGGCTCTGCCCAATTCGCTGCGAAATAATACAGTATGCTCAAGGGCGATACTACTCGTAGATTCAGCCAACTTCTCACCTAACGCGCAAGCTATACTAGTTTGTCCCCGCTATATTTATTACGTAAATCACTGGATTCTACATTAATTCTGCACGCTTACATGCGGCTCAAACAATACTTCACATATATGACTCAATCATTAAGGCACCCGCGTTCTCTCTGTCATACCACTTAAGCCAAAGCTTTACATAGCTCCTAACACAATGTAATAAATTTACTGGCTTACTTTACTTTAATGGTCCTCAAACATAATCCTAAGGATTGACCATATCAAATATTCATTCATATTTCACTGACACTGAAAAAGCTCTCGTATTTCTCTATACTTCACGTTATTCTCTTACTGTTTACCAAAATACAGTATCTTTATATTAGACATGACACTATTTGAACATTATTTAGACCAAAAATGCCTATTACTTTACTGTTGCCGACCCCATAATATTATTATTATCATTCATTTAACGTTACCGTTACATCCATCACTATTTTGGCCTGAATGGCCTTAAACAAATCACCTTCCAAGCCATATTTTATTCAAGACGAGTGGTGAAAACTCGTTCAGTAAGTGACTATTACATCTTATTCTCAAAGTGATGCATCGTTACATGGTGAACTATTTAGTTATAATGACATTATAAAAAATGGGTACTCACTTTTTCCTCTTTGCTGGATAGTGCCAGCGCTTCAGCTTTAGCGCTACCATGACGCTTGAATTAAGCCATCATGTTATCCTTTACACAACACTTAGATTCACACACTTTCCACATGATACACATATTTTTATCAGTGGCCTTTATCACTGCTACACACTGCATATTAATCACTATACACATGAACACTTTTAAATCACTATTTCACAATTTATGTACATTTATCCACTACATCACATGTTGATCCTTAAATTGGACTTCTCCTACGCCTGATCTCAGAGATGCGATGCAATTATGACAACCGCTGGTCTCCGTGAAAATCTAACAGCGTTTTACGGACGTTCGATCCTCGTTCCCTGCAATCTTGTTCAGCTCACTATCCAGATTAGGTGGCAATGATTTCCAAGCTCCCATCATTGTAGTGATCCTGATGATGATGTCATATAATTCTGACAATACCTCCCGGTATAAGAACTGTTCAAAACATTATAAGTTCCTTTTCGCTGTGGTGAATTTATATTTGCGTCAGATAATAGGTAAATATCTGTAATAATTTACTTTCGACGCACTTCATGATTACTTATGAAGCTTTATAACTTGCTTCTATTGTTCTTCGACGGCGGAGCGTTGATACTTTAACATTTGGCGCGCTACTAGCAGCGTCTTAGTTACGTGTATACTGTAGAATAACTCTAGGCGAACTGGCGATGACTGGAGAACAACTGTAGAGCAACTGTAGAACAACTGGCTTGGCTTGCCTTGCTCCCCCTATATAAAGGTTTCTCGTACAAAATAGTCCACTGGACACATGAGAGCGACTCCTTTCTTGAAATAATACCTCTTCAGCCGAAATGACATCTACATCTTGTTTATTTAGGTGTGGAGGTTTCAAAAACATTCGCGTGCCGGCGATCGCTTCGGCCAATTAATTACAATTAATTGCCTTAGTTCAGCGCGTGGGTACGCCATCGTGGTAATTCCCCGTTGACTGGTCACAAAGTCACTGCTCTTGAGCGTAGGCTAGGTTGTAATTCGTTCATTTGGAGATATAGGTCTTAATTTAGGTGAAAAACCACTCCTAAATTACCTCTCCGTGAATATATTCACCTGGGTGTATATTTCAATGCATTTCAATGCTCCATTTGGCTGTAATTAATTAATTTCCATGAGCCATCATCCCTACCCCAAGTTTCCCCGTTGTCAAGCGGTGGATACCCGGGTCATTAATTTTGAGCTGTCTTCCTGCTCCAGACGTAAATAGTGCGGTCGGCGCCTAGGCTCTCCGCCCACTTGCTAAGGGTCATTTGTAAAACTTCAAACTGGCCTCCTCTCATTTTCGTATGCTCTGAAAATGTATATTTTCTTGCATTTGGCTACAGTTCTTCCCTTAAATTGCTATGATATTCACCTATAGATCGTGAAATCACGCTATCTTGTTATATGCCAGTATACCTCTCATTGCTCTTTGGGTTCCCTGAATCGCTCCCCCGCAGAGATCAATGGTTCGACTCTAGGCATAACCATGTGCCTGGTCTTCTCTGATGAGACCTGAGTTCGATGCCAGACTGCCGTGACTGATTGGGCACAATAGTACAGAACACTATTTGAGGACGTCTAGCGTTTACACCGTTAAACATGAGTTCAGGAATGCAATTTACCCCTTATTTATTATTTATTTAGCGTATGATGCTTACAAGACAGTACTATAATAAATATAAATTTTCAAATAAACAATTTACAGCATTAGGACCCTTCATATATGGGCTGCCAGGTCTTGATCCATTCAAGAGCTTGTGGAGTGGCTGCATGGAGCTCTTCTAAGGTCCCAGAGTACATATATAGAGGGCATTCCTGCACGACTTGCTTGATGGTTTGCACTTCATATCCACAATCACAAAGAGGCGAGTCTATCCAACCCCACTGATGTAAGGCTGCTCTAGTTCGAGCAGTGCCACATCGAATTCTGTTCAGACGGGACCAGACAGCTCGAGGGAGATGGAATCCAGGTAGTTTGATGGTAGGATCAAGTACTTCAATTAGGCCACGAGGTGGAGAGGTAGACCATTCAACTTTCCGTGTATTTCGGGGGTTGAATGGAGCCGTCTTGTAGGCTGGTTTCCGTGATTTCAACCTGGATGTGGAAGGTTGATTGACGTCTTGGTGGATTGGGAGAACTTCATTATTCATAATTCTACGCCACAGGCGGGAAAGAACTTGCTGTATCGTGATGTGAGGAGGAACAATATTACACAGTACAGGTAGCCACTGTGAGGGAGTGCAATGTAGAGTGCCAGAGATAATCCGCATTGTCTGCCGGAGTTGAATATCAACCAGTTGGCAATGGGAGCTGTTCAACCATACACCTGCACAGTATTCAGTTGGAGAGTAAACGACAGCCAAAGCAGTAGTCCTGAGTGTGTTGGAATCAGCGCCCCATGATGTTCTAGCTAACCTACTTAGTAAGTTATTACGGCTTTTTAATTTTGCTGCTGTTTTTGCAATATGCTGTCTGAAAGTTATTGCCCTGTCCAATATCACTCCCAAATACTTAGGGGAGCTGTTGTACTTCAGATATTGGTTCCCGAACTTCACTCTAGGTTGGTAGTTTGCCTGTAGGTTGTTAAGGTGAAATGTGGTTACCTCAGATTTAGAAGGACTTGGTTGAAGCCGCCACTTTTTGAAATAAACATTCATCTTCTTAAGGTCTTCACTCAGTAAATCCTCTGCTTCATCAAAAGTGGTGCACTGGACTGTAAGATTTATATCGTCCGCATAGATGAATTTACGGGATACCGTTTCTGGCAGATCATGAATGTATAAGTTAAATAGCATAGGGGATAAAACTGAACCCTGAGGTAGACCATTATTGAGTGTATGGAAACTGCTTCTGGCACTTTCATTGTGAACTTGGAATAGTCTATTACTTAACATGTTGCTGATGAGAGTCACTGTTTTAAGACAAGGGACTGACTTTATGAGTTTGAGGAGAAGTCCTTTTCTCCAGACAGTATCGTACGCCGCTGAGAGGTCCAGAAAGGCAGAAACACTTTTAAGTTTCTTCTCAAAGCCAATTTCTAGATATGTAGTTAAGGCAAGGACTTGATCAGAGCAGTCTCGTTTTGGGCGGAATCCAGCTTGTTCAACAGGAATCTCTTGCTCAATTGCAGGAGCAATTCTATTCAGTACCAGTCTTTCCAAGTAATTTGTAGGTGACACTGAGTAAGGCAATTGGCCTGTAACTTTGGGGTAGCTTTGGATCTTTTCCTGGCTTCAGTACTGCAATTATTTTGGTCTTCTTGAAAGACGGTGGAAGACGTCCTGATTGTAGAATGGAACTGAAAAAGTTTGCAAGCCATCGTTTAGTAGCTGGACCACATTTCTTGAGAAACTCCGGATACACACCATCAAATCCCGCTGCTTTTCCAGTCTGGAGGGCATCCAAACCATATTGTATCTCTTCTAATGAGAATGGTCGTGAATAAAACAAGTTAGGTTGGACTTCACGTTTTAACTTGGTGAATTCCAATCGGACCTGTCTGCTAAACCCCTTGTCTCTCTCTGTCCTGGATGTAGAAATAAGGTGGTCAGCTATGGATTCTACGTTGATAGAGGAATGCTTTCTTGTGGGTAAGGATGTTGAATCCAGTTTTCGTATTAGTGACCATGCTTTCCTGCTTGAGTGGGTGAAATTCAAGTTTTCAACAGTCTTGTACCATTTCTCTCTTCTAGCATTGTCCAAGAATGTTAGTAATTCAACAGCTTTCTCATGACTACTGTTCCGTTCAAATTCATTGCATAAGCGCGTTGTTTCTTCATTCCATCCAGGGACATAATCTTTACGGAAACCTCTAGGAATGCTTCGTTTAGCAGCAGATTTGATTAATCCAACAAACCGGTCATAGTTCTCAGGGACTGGTTGCGCCCATCTAATGTTGGCATCAGTGTAACTGGCGAACAAATCCCAGTCAGCTTTCTGGAAGTTCCATCGAGGGTGGGGTGTAGATCTAATAACAGGGATATTAATACCAATTTTATAAATTATTGGTCTATGCTGACTACGCGGAAAGCCATTCAGAACGTGCCTTTGTATTCGTGGTGTTGGTATCATTAGGCTATTGGAGATAAAACATAGATCAGGAGAGTAATCCTGGTTCCATCGAGCAGAATGGAAGGTTCCTCGGTCTTTAGCATCATATATCAGTGTGAGATTATTTACATCCATCCATTCATTCAAATAACTTGTCACCATTATCATCATTTTTCACATACCCCCAGGAAGTATGTTGACTGTTGAAATCGCCAAGTATTATACTATCTTCTGCAGAAACTAGTGCGATTTGATCTGTCCAGCGGACTGATGGGGGCTTATAGATGTTCGTGATGGTAACACCCTGAATCCTGATAGAAGCTGAGTAAGCATTTGGGCATCTGTCAGAAGGCAATATCGTATAGTCTTCAATGTCTCTCTTTACACAGATGGCAACGCCATATTTTGGATGATGAAGTTCCGTCGCTATTTTGTATCCAGGAATTTTCCCCCTGTTTGACAGCTGAGTACCATCTTCAGTGTGTGTTTCTTGTAGTGCCAATACATCTACAAAATGGTCCCTAAGTATCTTAGAAAAATACTCGCACTTATCTCTACTGATTCCCTCAATGTTAAGTTGACAGATCGTTAGCTGAGGGCCCAGGGTCCTGGTATTGAATGCCGAGTCCTTACAAGGACTTTTCGTATCAATTTTACTGTGATGGCCGTGAGGCCCCATGGGGCAGTACGGCGACATCTTATCACTGTTGCTTTCTTAGCACCAACCAGGGGTCACGTGTAGGGTAATTTAAGGTTTCACCTACGGACGTGAAGCAACGATCGACCCCTGCGAATTATATACTGTAAATAATCTTAAGAATGCCCCGTTCAGAAGATGTACGATGCTAACTTGAATTAACGATGCTCTCTACCACATTAAGTTTGGTAATGAAATCATCTTGTAATGTGAACTATGATGTTTTATAGTTATGAGTTTGTGTATTGGTATTATTTTGTGTACCTGTCGTCATTTGAGGACACTGCGGCTATACATCTTTTTCAATGTGGCAGTGAAAGCGCGATTCCATATCAGAGTGCAATATCACTTTCTACACATTGAAACGTAAAGCGTCCTGGACCCATTTATTATACGGTAAAGCAGTTTTCTAAGGGATCGAATAACATTTCAGATTTGTTTTTGTATAGAAAATGTAGCCACAAGATGTTACTCTTCAACAAATTACCATCTTTTAACCCTAATATGTATGACAGAACCCTACGTTTCTTTTATATTGCGACACCATAATATTCTTAATATTTATTTTCTTGTGAATATAATGTTTTTACTCGTTTCGAATGAAGTATATTAATCAAGTTTAGTGCGCCTGTTTCTACAAGAGTTAGTCGATGCACCAAGGGAGATGCAAGAACACTGAAGACATTTTGAACACGTTCTACTACAAAAAGCAGTAGTCGATGGACTGGGCACTTTTGGGTACATTTGAGTTACCTACTCTCATCCAGAAGATGAGCAAACTTCTTTAGATGTGGACACTTTGATCAGGGAAATTGTTCTTTACTGGAATCGTATTCATCGGAAGGCAGTTTGTCATCGTATCTACCGTACAGTACAGTCACAATGATTATTACCGAAAGTAACTATTGAGGAAGACTTAGGATTTTGTCACATCATTCGGGGTAAACTATTTATAGAATACTGCCGATATGCGATTGTAGTTTTGATACCGTATAATCTTGGCACGTAGTTGTGGACGAGGCTGCAGTGAGAATCCCTATCTAGAAATTCTGGTTACATTCAGAAATTTTATTCAAGGCCGGCCTTCCCTTGTCAGGCCGTGCAATCTAACTGGTATTGATCTAAAACGCGCTGCTTCGCCAGTCTGTGGGTATATTATCCCATCTTTCCCAAGCAGAATTTAACAACTCCAACTTTGCCTGGTTTTGGAATAATGCGCAAGTTGAGAGTTTTAAAATGTCACAGGTACTAAGATTTTAGAACATAAAGTTCGTCCAGAATGTAACAGGCCATATTTAGTCAGGTGTATTGCGGAAAATAAGTGTACGTAATAAATAAACAGGACAGTGGATTGGCAAAAAAAAAAGTGTAACATTGTGGTGGGGCGTGGACCCGAGGGGCACGTTTGAAAGTCATCTTCTATTTTGTCCGTGTGAGCTAAGATACAACTGAGGAAATCGATCTAGTCGATTTGCCGCTGGTAATTCCATGCGAGGAAGTAGTAAACTCGGTTACTAAGAGTGAGTAATGGAGAATCTAATCACGTAATCAGCTACCGTGGGGCATAGGGCTTTAAAGATTTAAGACTTCAGTTTTTAGCGTGCTCATTCTCCTAATATGACTAGTTGTTTTTAAGACCTTGTACTAGACATTGATATTTATCCTTAACATTGCAGTATTACCAAATTATTATCAAGGTGTGGAGTTCATGAAAAATGGTAACTGATGATAGTGATTCAAATACGCGAACGATTGAATTATCCCAGGGCCGCTGTGTAAACTGCCAATTCGGTTGGTCAGGTATGACAACAACAATAATCATGTAGCCTACACAAATACGGTATTATACTAAAAATACAAAATAGCAATTTTTGCAGAAATTAACTGGACTAGAATAATAATAATAATAATAATAATGTTATTGGTATTACGTCCCTCTTAACTACTCTGGCTTTTAGAGACGCCGGGGTGCCGGAATTTTGCCTCGTAGAGGATCTTTAACGTGCCAGTAAATCTACCACCATGGCTCCCTCGCATTTGCGTACCATAAAATGCCAGCTGACTGCGCCAGGATATGAACCTGCAACCTTGGGCCCAGCAAGCGAGAACGTTACCGCTGTGGCACGCGGCCAGTCTAACTGGACTAGAACTTAATATACGATAATATCCTACTCTGTTTTTCTTCCAACGATATGATGGTATAATTCTTTGATAAAAAAAATGTTGGTCTATGGTCATAAGATGCTAATAAGTCAATAATACTGTACTTTCGAAATTCACGCTGATGCTAGTTAGCTTAAGGCTTTTGTAGACAAGTTCCACCTTGAATATCCAACGTAAATTCTTTAAGTGTAGGTACATAGCCTTGGAGAATAACTTCAAACTTCAGTATACTTCGCAAGGTTTACAAGATTCACTTATTTCAAATCAATGTCATATTGTTAGGGCTTTGGGACATCGTGGTCATATAGTCCCGTGTACTGCAGTGTGTGTTGAATCTGTCTGATAACCTGTGACATTGTGATGGCAGTAAAAGTTTGTGCATTTGTAATTGGTGCTAGGATTGGGGTAGGAGGCAGCTATGGCTTTACGTTGGGTTGGCTGGATTAGAAGTGGGGAAAACACGTAAAACCACTTCCAGGATGGCCGAAGGTGGGAAACTAACCCTCCTATTCTCAGTTCTGCCCGTTCCATCCGGACTTCACCCGTTCCTTATGATTTAACCACTGATGGGCCCGCATATGGTTATCTTAACTCGACACAATTTAACCTTGCGTACTTACAGGAAATACACTTCTCAAATGGAACTTACATCACTGACCTTAATGACGCTGTGTGGCTACTGGGTGTAAATACTAGTGTTGACAATAATCGAATTTCGACATTTCTGTAAAATGTTGCCGAATTTGATAGACCGACTTTTCGGTAAAATCGAATTTGTGGTAAATCAGTATAATCGGTAAAGAAGCTACGTTTTTCTTTACCACGTGGATAACGCACATTGTGCATGTGACTGACCGATCTTGTTATAATTAAGTACAAGTATTTTGGGCTTGTAGGCCGTGGTCCAGACAGGATATCTCCCGACGTTTCACCGGAAACGGCGTCCGGCATTTTCAAGGGTTCCGCTCCTTTCCTTGGTCAGCAGTGGCGGTGAATTCGGGAAATCGGCTAGTCCGTCTACACATTGAGAATTAATTGTGCTGCGTTGCGTCGATCGTAGGCTACATCCGCCATAAAGTGGAGTTCTCAATCTCATACGGTGGCGCGGTCCCATGCAAGTTGGGTCGGGCGTTGTACTCGGCGTTGTCGTCTGCTGCCACATCACAGTATACGATCCACTCCCGTATTGTATATTTGACCAAAATTGCGAAGATTTAAGCTGTTGCCCGCTTAAAGCCCGGATCTCTCTGAGCTAAACACCAAGTTTACCGAAATACATAATTATTCTATCGAGAACAGATTTTGACAAAAATGGATTTTTACCGATTGTTACAGTCAATCTATTTTTACCAAAAGTCTGTTTCATCGAAAATCGTTTTCGGTCATGGTTATTCTAGCAATCGGTTGTCGACTAGTAAATGCTCTGACGGATGCTTACTGATTGGGTGAAATAACATTGAAACTTTCGGGAATGTAAACAAAGGCGACAAGGGAATGGATATCTTCCATAAAGAATACACGCCAATGATCTCCCAGAACAAAAATGGTGCTGTGCAATATTGGCGTTTTTCGACAGTTCCCTGACAGACACGCTTGCACATTACAAGCAGCTCGGTTTTGAAGACAGGAGTGGCTGGTTAGTTAGCTACACTCTCACATTTATATGGATTCTTCTTCTTCTGCTTCCTAGCGTTTGTCCCGCTTGGTGTGAGGATTCGTTGTCTCCATTTCTTTCGGTCTTGAGCCATATTTGGGTGTAGATGTGCAGTCTTCTGGTCAACCCACCTCTGCCTTGGTCGTCCCTTGGGCCTCTTTCCCGTGACTTCCAGGGTATATGCTGACTTAGCTATGGTGTCTTCTTCTGCACGCAGGACATGGCCAAACCAGCTTAAACGACCTTCCCGTATTTTCTGATGGATCGGCGCCACTCCGAAACGTTTCCGTATATCAACTCACATTTATATTGATTCAAGATGTTAATATTACAATAGTTTGGAATAAACAAATGATCAATTAAATGTAGCCTATGTCTATCCCTTATTATTCCCGTTTTCGATGGGGTCTGGGATGAGAAGCGATGCAAATCATGTGGTGGGTGTTTTTACGGCCCGATGCCCCTCCTGATGCCAACCTCATCAGAGGAGTTAATGCGAGATGGAATTAATAAATATGAATGAAACTGGGCAAGAAGAGGGAAGGAAGCCTGTCAGAAGGTACCGTCCCAGCATTTGCCTGGAGTTAAAATAATGAGGTAACAACAGCACTAAATCTTTGACTTGAAATAAGCTTAGTAATGATTATATTTCAAATCTGTTCTGTTGAAAATTGAAGACTATTTCAAATTGATCATAATATTTTTGTGGGCGAAGTAAGTTATGTTTTTCAGCCGGTCGACACGATTGTATCCAATTGTAATGGGTGGTACCCTAATCCAAAAATATTAATAATAAATTAATTATTGTAAATACTTTTGGATGACCCGTTTTGATCGTCAAGCGATCATCATCAGATCCTTTGCACTTCGGCTATTAAATCTATGTGTGCAAGGATGGGTTATGATATTTACAATAGGCTACTGTATATGCGGCTCAAGAAGAATAAAAGTCCGGATGAAGATGGAGTACAGACAGAGATGATCCAGGAAGGAGGAGAGAATCTAGCAGAAAAACTGCACAGGCTGATGCAAGCAATCTGGATCAAAGAAGAACTACCGTCAGAATGGAAAACAGCTCTGATTTGTCCAATCTATAAGAAGGGTGACACATTGAAATGTGATAACTATCGAGGAGTCGCCCTGCTTAACGTCTGCTACAAGATCTTGCCCAACTGCCTCATAGATAGAATTCAACCAGTGGTAGAATCGGTGCTTGGTGAATACCAGGGAGGCTTTCGGCTGGGGCGTTCCACAGTAGATAATTTCTTCGTTCTCCGACAGCTCACTGAAAAACTGGGTGAATATGGCAAAGTACTCCACGTGTTATTCGTAGATTTCAAGAAGGCCTATGATTCATACACCGAAAGAGCCTACTCAGTTGCCTAAGAGAGCTTGGAATGGCCGAGAAACTCATCAACTTGGTAGCGATCTGTCTGAGCGAAACACGCGGTAAGATAAAAATGGAAAATCGAGTGACGGAGGATTTTGAAATTTTGACGGGTCTCAGGCAAGGAGACGGTTTATTTCCTACACTGTTCAATTTTGCCGTAATCCAAGTCGAAGGGAAGAACCTAGCATACCTTGCCTACGCAGATGATATCAGTTTACTCTCTCCAGCTCTCAGGAAGAGTTGGGGCAAATGACCAGAGCACCCAAGACGGAGTACCTCAATATGACTCACGGGCAAGGCCACGTTTCTGGGCAACTACAGTCACTCCGGGCAGGGGACCAGTCCTACAAGAGGGTCCATGAATTTAAGTACCTAGGATCGCTTTTCACGGAGAACTCATCATGTGAGGCAGAAATCAACGCCAGGATCCAAGCAGGAAACCGAAGTCTCTACAGCTTAACACAGCTTCTTCGGTCCAGATGTCTCTCCAGACAGTTCAAAATTCGTCTGTATAAAACTCTGATCCAACCCGTTGTACTATATGGATGTGAGACATGGAGTATCCGAAAACAGGACTTTCATAAACTACTCGTTTTTTAGAGAAAAGTTCTTCGGAAGATCTTCGGACCGGTGAGGGATGTGCACACGGGTGAATGGAGGATTAGACACAATCATGAAGTAAAAGACCTGTACCATGATGCCAACATAGCTGGAACCATCAAAACCAGAAGACTGCAGTGGGCTGGACATGTAGCCCGGATGGAAGACCACCGATGGCCACGGATGCTACTGGATTTCATCCCCACAGGAAGAAGACCACCAGGGAGACCAAGGAAGCGGTGGAGTGATGGACTCCATGAAGATCTGCAACAGGCAGCGATACGTGTGGACAGTTGGTGGATGGCAGCTATGGATAGGAGACGATGGAGAAGGAAACTTGTAGCAGCGCGCGGTCCACTGGGCCTGATCTCGTAGAAGAAGAGTATATACACTTATTTAGTTGCAGTAGTGATTAAACTAGCACAACTAATCAAGATATGTGATTTTTGTTGATAATCTGATACCTGTGATTGACGGTCAAGTTTGCTTGCTTAGTATGATTGTTATTAAATGGTCAGGTTGTTGTGAATTGTGGACTTAGCTGTTTGGGCGATGTTTGGTCCGTTTTCGTCCAGCTGTCGTCTCCGGCTGCCTGCACTGAACTGGAAAAAAGAACCGACTGAAAAGCATTAAATTACTATTACTAAGGCAACACTGAAAAATGGCTTCCAACACGCTATATTTTTGTGGAATTATTGTCAAAGAATGGAATGTACGTATTTTTATTAACTTACTGGTGTATTTAGAAATACTGTCATAGGAACGGATTTCTCGCTTTGTTATCTTCACTAAATGTTGTAGCACCATTGTGTTTGTCTTTGAATCTAGTGTATATGTCGGTCTTTGAGTGGATGTATGCGGGGGACTGATGAGACCGCTCGTGGTGGTGGCAATAGTTGGCCTACAACAAATATTTGTCGAGGATTCAATTATACGGACATTGCGGTAGAGATATGCTGCCCGCACAGCGGGAGAGTGTGAGCAGTTGCGCACATATCCAGGCACTCCAACGAGGCGAGGCGAGGCGCATACTTCAACATACCTGTACCTTTGTTGCAGTAGACAACGGAATACACACTTGCTGTTGATCACTCGTCTGTAATGAAACTGTGCCTTCAAATCTGCAAGCACACCCCAAAACACAAAAAGTCCCCATGCACAGACTTTTAACGTCGATTGTTTTACGAGTCACACATCCTTTCCCAAGTTGTACACGAAATATTAGTAATAGGCCTATTGTTAGTCCTACCTGGCACATCCCAATCGAGTAGCTGTAGATATGTTTTGTACAATCAAAATGCCCTCCTTGGGCTTGATTACATTCTTGAACTGCAGGCATTACCCGTATTTCATGAAAACACTATGAATGAAAATCCACAGCCTGCTTCCAGTCTCCGACCGGGTCAGGAATGGAATGAATGAAGCCCCCATCTAGCGGCGAGGATATGAACTGTGCCGGCTGCCGAGGCCTGACGCACTCCTCTGGGGCAATGATAAAATGAATGACAGATGAAATGAAATGATAGTGGAGAGTGTTGCTGGAATGAAAGTTTGACAGGGAAAACCGGAGTACCCGGAGAAAAACCTGTCTGCCTCCGCTTTGTCCAGCACAAATCTCACATGGAGTGACCGGGATTTGAACCACGGACCCAGCGGTGAGAGGCCGGCGTGCTGCCGCCTAAGCCACGGAGGCTTCATGAAAACACTATAATGACCATAATTAAATGTTAGACAAAAGACAGAATTCCAGACTTAAAATTGAAAGTTCTCGCCTGTTGCACCCATGGTTCCTGGACTGAAACCTGGCGGAGTCAGTTGGCATTTGAGGGCGCTGAAATGTTAACGAGCCGTGCCTGTAGATTTACTGGCATGTTCAAGATATTATTTATCTCATTGAAACCGCCTAGTCAGTACTATCAGTCAACACGGTTATTAATTATTACCATTGACATAATGGTCAATGTTTACGCATTTTATGTTAAATATACCCTTCAGGGCAAAATTCAACTACCCTGGCGTCTCTAAAAGTCGCAATAGTTAAATGGGACGTAAAATGACTTATCTGCTCCATTCTATTTGATAACAACTCTTTCAGTGCGTCATTCGACTTAAGTTGATTTCCATTAATACTGCTTACGCTGTGACAATAGACTTTAGTCGACTTGGCGCTTTCCCGCTACTTCTCATACCATCTTTGGTAACAAAGCAGCCTTTAATAATGCGTGCATGTGTCCATGAACATGTACTGGGAATTGTTGGAAGAAAATATTGAGCAGGGGTACACGATCATGATGTCTCAAAGCCCTTAAACCAATCAACTCAAAAACGTATTGCACCTATATTTTGTTATTGCCCACTCAACAACATTCGTCTCTGCTCTCTGACCGTCAGTAACTACTGAGTAGCCATGAGCGCATGGACTATTACTGTAGTAATGGCAATACTTAAATCTATCGGATTTTAGTGGCAAATTCAGATTTGTCGATAAATTGAGACGGTGCGTGTGGTAGTCATAGTGATGATGAGCGGGGTGATCGTTCATTAGGAAATAGCACAGATGACGATCGTGAAGTAGCCTACTCTGTGATTGGCAGGATATCAGTAATGACGAAAGAATAAAAACATTGAATTTGTTTGAGGTTGCTAATTTCGATTTACAGAAGTGAAGAATGATGCTTCCAAGTTTCCAGCTGCAAACCGGGCCTCAGATCTTCGAAGCGTTACAGCTCGCGTGTCAATTCATTGGGGAACACAGGACAAGAGTCACAAACCCAAATTGCTGGCACCGTGTTCAAAGAAATGAAAAAGGGCTGTGTAAGAGGAAGCAGAAAATATTATATTGCAAGAATTGCCCAGGACAGCCTTTGAGAGCTATCACACTAGTATAGTAAATTTCAAGATTCACCTGCAACTCTTAGATTTCATTGAACCCAGGACCACAGCATAGATTACAAGGGCAATTGTAAAGCTTTATGTAGTATGGAATGACTTAAAATGAATAAAAATCCACATTTTAATTTTTTCGATATTTTTATTTAATTACGCAATAAGGGTTTATGCGAAGTAAGAAAAGCTGCTGCGAGGTAAAGGGCATAACACGTAAACGATCTACCTTGGGATGTACTGTATGTTCGCAGGTACAGTTTGTGTTGTTGGGATGTACTATCCATACTCCGATTACTTCCCACACATTTACGAACACACTGTAGAATGCTAGATCTAGTGATCTGCTGGTTTTGAAAACCGCAAGTTGAAGAGGCTGTGTGTGAAGATGAGATGTTGCTGCTAAGCTAATAATGTGGAGCGAAGCAGAGGCTCCCAGGCGGCGCCAGGGTAAGACGCACGACAAATGACAGATTACTACTCGTACGGTGGGCGGTGCTGGGTGACACTGCGGTATGGTATGGCCACAATCTCCGGCTCGTGAATCAATCACCTCTTACTTGTTGGCTTTCTCCAACATCACTGCCACGCTGGAAATCCGCACTCCATCTCGTAGTTTGTATGGGGGGCGTGATGGAGCACTGGTCCAGCTGTTTACCACTCACCAAGATGGTCCAGGTTCGCTTTCCAGTTAAAGAACGTGAGTTGCCACGTCATGTGGTTGGGATTTCAGTTCTAGTGGCTCATGACCGTGAGATGAGATAAACGGTTACGTAAGATTACAAGTTTCCTCCCTTTTTAGCCTACTTTTCACATTTTGTAAAAATGAGGAAAAAGTAGACTTATGAGATCGATCCGGACTAATATCTGTCTGTCTGTCCTTCTGTCTGCCTGGCTGTGTGTCCCCCCCCCCCTATCAACTCCTAAACGGCTGCAGCAATCGAATCCAAATTTGGTATGAGTAAAGATCTATACCATTTGAGCTCCATGTTGGATATCTTGGAAGGTATGCATGGGAGCTATTCCAAAATTGGCACACATATAGATAATACTATTTCAGTTCAATTTCCAGGAGACCATGCATGGCAGTGTTGCCAAAACGATACTAAGCCTGTTGATAGGTCCAATTTGTAAATGCATATAACTTCTACACTATCAATTGGATTTCAACCAAATTTCGTATATACTATGTGTACATAAGCGGATATGTCTGAGCGTATTTTAAAAGCTACCAGGGCTGCCAACTGTTAATAAATGCTGTCTCTATTTGTTACCCTAATATTTCAGTTTAATTTCCAGGAGGCCATGCATGGCAGTGTTGCCAAAATGATTCTAATCCTGCTGATAGGTACAATTTTTAAAGGCATGCCTCGGATGTAGGGTGTGGTAGCTATTTAGAGATGAAACGATTAGCTCAGGACAGGGAGGCATGGAGAGCTGCATCAAACCAGCCAAAAGACTGAAGACTCAAACAACAACAACAACATTAATATATCAGAAAGTATGTAAGCCAACAGTTTTAAAATTTGCACACGTATTGTACCTGACATTCTAGATTAATTTGGAGAAACTAATATACGTCCGTGCTGCCAACATGACTCTAAGCCTGCTGATAGGTCCAATTTTAAAATGCATGTGACTTCTATACTAACAAATGAATTTCATCCAAAATTGGCACGACAAGAGATGATAATATTTCAGATTATTTCTGACCAACACATGCATGACATTGTTGCAAACATGATTTTACGCGTGCTGATAGATCCAATGTCTAACTGCATGTAACGTCCATGCTATCTATCGGACTTCAACCAAAGCCCAACCCCTCGTACACGTCGTGGGAGACGGGCAACGGCACAAAGTAGGGGATTGCCTGTAGGGGTGAAGTACAGTGGGGACTTGTGTGCCCCGGGACCGGTACGGTAGCTTTGAAGGTCCTACAGGAACCCTGAAAAGTGACGGCTAACGGGGCTCTGGTGAAGCTACGATAGGCCCAGCAAGCCAGTAGTGGATAAGACTTTTGCTTTCAAGAAGGGAACTGGCCTCGGACAGGACGGACACAATGGACGACGACCTAGCTGTGTTCATGGACTAAGATTTGGAGCTTTAAACCTAAGAACGCTGACGGGGAAGGTGGAGGAGATAGTGGATGTGATGGAAAGAAGGAAGTTGGATTTATTGGGATTGGCAGAAACGAAGTGGAAAGGGGAAGGAAGGAGAAAACTGAGAAAAGGCTATAGACAGTACTGGTGTGGGAATAAAGAGGGAAGAGGAATGGAGGGGGAGTAGTAGTACGAGATGGTTTAAAAAGGAGTGAGGAGAATAAGTGATATGATGATGAAAGTGAAAGTAGCACTGAGGGGCGAGACCGTATAAATAGTGCAAGTGTATGCTTCACAAGTAGGCTGCACCTCTGAAGAGGAGGAGTAGTTTGAAGAGGAATTGCAGAAGCAGCTGGTAGGAAGGAATATGATTGTTATGGGGGATCTGAATGCCCATGTAGGAAGAGAAAGACAAGGGTATGAGAGTGTGCTTGGACCAGAGGGTTGGGGCGGAAGAAATGAGGAAGGAAAGAGACTGTTGGACTTCTGCCAAAGGAACAGCCTGCTAGTTGGGAACTCCTGGTTCAAGAAGAGAGAGAGCCACACAATCACATGGTATAGTGATGACTTGACCACGAAGTCGGTGGTCGACTATATACTGTATGAGAAAGAATTAAATAAGAACATCACGGACATGAAGGTTATAACATCGGAGAACCTGGATAGCGACCATCGATTGCTGGTAATGAACCTGAGAGGGACTAACGAGAAGAAAGGGACTGAGAACCAGGAAAGACGTATAAGGATATGGAAACTGAAAGGAGATAGAAGGGTCGAGTACCTCAAAATGGTAAAGGAAGGAATTTCAACAGATGAAGAAAGAGGGGTGGAAGAGGAATGGGCTAGATTTAAGAAGACACTAGTAGGTGCAGCAGAAGCAGTGTGTGGGAGGACAAGTAGTAAGAAGAGGTGGAAGGAAATACCGTGGTGGAATGAGAAGACAGAATATATAGTAAGGGAAAAGAATAGAGCCTTTAGGAGGTGGTATCAAAATAGGACGGTAGAGACAAGGGAAGAGTACCAGGAAAGAAAGAAGGAGGCAAAGACAGTAGTGGCTGAGGAGAGAAGAAAGTGGATGGAAGAGTGGACAAAGATGATGGAGGATAGTGAAGGTACAAAAAAGGTCCTGTATGGGATGGTTAAAAATAAGAGGCGGAAGGATCCTACGGATTGTTAGAATGGTGAACAAAAGGGGACAAGAGATAGGAAATAGGGAAGAACTGAAGAAAATGTGGAAATAATATTTTGAAGAACTTCTGAACCCAAATGGAAACCACTGCGAGGAGGAAGAACTCGGGGAAGAGGAAGATGGACTGCAAACAGAAAAGGACTTAACATGGAAAAAGTGCACGATGCAGTGAGGAAGATGAAAGGAGGGAAGGCACCGGGTGTGGATGAGTTGAGTGTGGAGATGGTGAGAGCAGCAGGAGAGGTGGGGATACAATGGTTGTACCGAGTGATGAGGACAGCATGGAACGAAAGGAAGACCCCCGAGGACTGGAAAAAGGGAATAATTGTCCGGATCTCCAAGAAAGTTAGTAGAACAGATTGCAGTAACTATCGGGGAATAACACTGATGAGTCATTGTGCAAAGATGTTTGAGAAAGTTTTGGAAAGGAGAATTAGGACAAGGATAGGAGGCATGAGGGAAGAACAACATGGCCGTTCAGAGCAGGAAGGTCCACAGTGGATTTGATTTTTGCTGTAAGGCAGTTACAAGAACAGCACTATGGTATGGAACAAATCTACTGATGGCCTTCCTGGACATTGAGAAAACATATGACAGTGTATGCAGAGACAAAGTATGGACGTCCCTGGAGGATAGAGGGGTAGAAAAATGGACTGTAAGGAGGATAAAGGAGATGTATAAGGGAAGCGTGAGCTGTGTGAAAGTGGGAGGAGAGAGATCGGACTGGTTGGAACAGAGAAACGGAAGTGAACTGTCACCGTTACCTTTCATTGTGGTGATGGATGACATAATGACCCGAGTGGCACAAGTAATTGGGGAAGGAAAGATGAAAGCAATGGTGTTTGCAGATGATTTGATGATTTGGGGAAACAAGGAGGAGGAGGTACAGGAACAGTTGGACGTGTGGGAAGGAATAATACAAGGATATGGGATAAAATTTAGCATAAATAAGAGTGAAATGGTGATCACAACAAGGAAGAAGGAAAGAACCACAACGGGAATAACAATTGGTGGGGAACAGCTGAAGAAAGTGGAGAGTTTCAAGTATCTGGGAAGCCTGATACAAGATAATGGAAGAAACGATAGAGAGATAAATGAGTGGGGGAGACAGGCAGAAACATTCCGGAGAAGTGTGAGAAGCATGTTATGGAGCAAGGATGTTCCTCAGAACAGCAAAAAGATCATATATCGGACGTACTATGTTCCTATCCTGACGTATGCCTCGGAGACCTGGGTTATGAAAGGAAGGGAGAAGAGCAAAATACAGGCCAGAGAGATGAGGTTCTTGAGAAGCAGTATTGGAGCTAAAAAGATGGACAGAATAAGAAATGAGAGGACCAGAGAATTAATGAAGGAGGAACCATTACAGGATGGTATAGAGAAATCTAGACTTAGATGGTATGGACATGTAAAACGAATGGAGGAGAAGAGGATACCAGGAGGATACACGAGACGAAGTGGGAAGGAAAGAGACCGAGAGGAAGACCGAGAGACAGGTGGCTGAAGGGGGTGGAAGAAAGCGTGAAGAAGAGAGGAGAAGACTGGACAAGGATGGAGGCTGAGAGATGGTGGGAAGACAGAAGACGTTGGAGAGGCTTGTGTTCCAAACAGACCCGGCCAGTAGCTGGAAACTGTGCAAGATGATGATGATGACCTTAAGAGATGGAACTAACAATATATTCAGTCACCAGGGCTGCCAACTGTAGTGCTATATTAGGCTACATTATACCAGGTATATTTCGAACTAATTGCAAATTACGATATTACCAACTTCATTTCGTCATTATTCTAGGTAAGTGTGTAGAGATTGACATGAATCTTAAATTTTAAGAAAAGTAGGCTCTTTAGGTCGTCATGGAACTTCTTGTCCTACGTGTATACCAGATATTCAGTCATTGTGAGAACCAGCTCTTTTTGGGTACATTCGTGTTGACCGACTGAAAAGCACCAAGCTTTTGTTTTTGATATTCAGTCATATACTGGAGAGTCTGTTGTGCCAGTGCTTAGGAAACTAATCAGTCGCTTCCAGCTGTCAAACCCCTGTCATAACATCCACAGGCACTGAACTCAGCACCACTCATACCTCAGTATCTTACATATAATCACATCCATGAATGAGACGAGATATCAGTTAAAAGCCACATTTTACTCTAGTCTGCACCAGCAGGCAAATGAAAATGTTGAACTGGCTGCGTGGCTCAGCTGTAACGTTCTCGCCTGCTGTTCCCAAGGTTGCAGGATCGAATCCTGGCGTAGCTAGTTGGCATTTGAGGGTGCGCAAATGCGAGGGAGCCGTGTTGTTAGATCCCCTTTGGGGCAAAATTCTGGCACCCCGGCGTCTCTAAAACCGGCAGTTGTAGAAAGGACCTAAAACCAATAGACTAACAGTAATTATTCAATGCAAATGTCCTGCATATCAAGAGATGGCAACTAGCACCACGACAAAGTATAATACGTATAATAAGACCACAAACATATTTGTTCATAAATTCAAAAATCAACCCCAGTGCCAAGGATCTGATGATGACGCGTAATCCTAAATCACCCAATTATTAATAGTGACCGTAATTAATACTTGTAATTATTTTCAGGAATAACTGAATAACTTATTATTATTATTTACCGTATGATGCTTACAAGACAGAAAAGAATTATATACACTATTTACAATAAACACTATTCACAGCATTAGGACCATTTCTTCAAATTAGGACAGGAAGGTCTGTAATCCACGCAATTGCATCAGGGGTTGCTGAGTGGAGATCATCCAAGGCGCCGGGATGTGAATGCAGAGGACACTCCTGCACAATATGCTCGGTAGTCTGCATTTCAAAACCACAGTCACATCGGGGGAATCTATCCAACCCCACTGGTGTAGGGCTGCACCTGTTCGACCAGTACCACATCGGATTCTGTTGCGCCTTGACCAAACTGCCCGAGGAAGATTAAAACCAGCAAGTCTTGTGGTGGGGTCACTGATTTGAAGTAGGCCGCGAGGTCAGGATTTTCGCCATTCATCTCTCCAGGCATTTCAGAGGTTGAACTCAGTGGACGAAAGATCAATAGCCGTTTTGCATGCTGGCTTTCGGGATTTCAATCTCTTGGTAGAGAGCCGTATGACATCCTGATGAATAGGAAGCTCAGCATTTTCTTTGATCCTGTACGACAAGCGAACAAGAGCTTGCTGTCTCTTTATATGGGGTGGAGCGATATTACAAAGTACAGGTAGCCATTGGGTTGGGGTACAACGTAGAGTACCAGAGATGATGCGCATTTCCTGTCGGAGTTTTATATCTACGAGTTGGCAGTGAGAGCTGTTCAACCACACGCCTGCACAATATTCAGCTGGAGAATATACGACAGCCAGAGCGGTAGTTCTGAGTGTGCTGGCGTCAGCGCCCCATGATGTTCCAGCTAACCTACTAAGTAGGTTATTGCGACTTTTTAGTTTTGCAGCAGGTTTTTCTGTACGTTGTTGATACGTCAGTGTCCTGCCCAATGTTTTGCCTAAGTACTTAGGACATCTCTTGTACTTGAGGTATTGATTCCTAAACTTAACTCTAGGTTGTTAAGGTGGAATGTGGCAACTTCAGATTTTGAGGCACTTGGCTGGAGGCACCACTTCTTGAAGTACTCATCCATCTTCTGAAGATCTGCATTCATTATATCCTCTCCTTCATTAAAGGTGATATTTTGGACTATAAGATTTATATCGTCCGCATAGATGAATTTTCGTGATAGAGTTTCGGGCAGATCATGGGTATACAAGTTGAATAGCAGAGGGGATAGAACTGATCCCTGTGGCAGACCATTATTAGTAGTGTGGAACCTGCTTCTAACATTTTCAGTGAACACTTGGAATAGCCTGTTACTCAGCATATTGCCAATCAGGGTGACTATTTTAGAGCAAAGAACTGCCTTTATAAGTTTGAGGAGAAGTCCTTTCCTCCAGACAGTATCATAGGCTGCTGAGAGATCCAGGAAGACAGAAACACTTT
The DNA here is from genome assembly GCA_946902985.2 of Meconema thalassinum. NCBI lineage: Eukaryota > Metazoa > Arthropoda > Insecta > Orthoptera > Tettigoniidae > Meconema > Meconema thalassinum. Next base: position 1,203,044,305 of record OX336388.2, on the reverse strand, counting down.
TGAGCTTCTTCTCAAAACCAGCTTCTAGATAGGAAGATAGGGCAAGGACTTGATCGCAGCAGTCTCGTTTTGGGCGAAATCCAGCTTGTTCAACAGGAATCAGTGACTCAATTGCAGGAGCAATCCTATTCAGTAAAAGCCTTTCAAGTAGTTTGTAGGTGACACTAAGTAGGGAAATAGGTCTGTAGCTTTGAGGTAACTTAGTATCCTTTCCTGGTTTCAATATTGCAATAATTTTGGTCTTCTTGAAAGATGGAGGCAGGCGTCCTGAATGCAGAATGGAGCTGAAGAAGGTGGCAAGCCATCGCTTGGTTGCTGGGCCTTATTTCTTAAGGAACTCTGGGTACACACCATCAAATCCTGCTGCTTTGCCAGTCTGAAGACCATCTAAACCCTTTTGTATCTCTTCTAAAGAAAGTGGGCGTGAGTACAACGGATGTGGTTGGACTTCTTGTTTTAACTGGTTGAATTCCAGTCGTATCTTTCTACTGAACTTCTTCTGTCCTGGATGTAGAAACAAGGTGGTTAGCTATGGATTCTACATTGATACTCGATTGATTTCTCGATGGTATAGACGTTAGGTCCAGTTTTCGTATGAGGGACCATGCTTTCCTACTTGAGTGGGTAAAATTCAAGTTTTCAACAGTCTTGGACCATTTCTCTCTTCTAGCACTGTCCAATGATTTCAGCACTTCAATTGCTTCCTCACGGCTGCTGTATTTTTCAAATTCACAGCTTAGACGAGTTGTTTCTTCATTCCAACCAGGGATATAGTCTTTTCGGACTCCTCTAGGAATGCTGCTTTTGGCAGCTGCCTTGATTAAGCCAACAAATCGGTCATAGTTCTCAGGGGTCGGTTGCACCCATCAAACATTAGCATCAGTAAGTCTTGCGTACATATCCCATTCACCTTTTTGGGAGTTCCAGCGGGGTTGGTGTCCATACCTTATTACAGGTATATGAATACCGATGTTATAAATGATGGGTCTGTGTTGGCTGCGCGGGAAGTTATTCAGAACTTGTCTACGGATTTGTGGTGTTTGACTCATTAGGCTTTGTGAAACAAAACATAGGCCAGGAGAGTAGTCCTGGTTCCAACGAGCTGAATGGAATGTGCCTCGGTCTTCAGCATCAAATATTAGTGCGAGATTATTTAAATCCATCCATTCAAACAACTTGTCCCCATTATCATCATTTCTGTCATATCCCCAGAAAGTATGAGGGCAGTTGAAATCACCAAGTATGACACTACCTTCATCAGGTACAAGTGCGACGGGATCTAGCCAGCAGACCAGTGGAGGTTTATAGATGTCCATGATGGTAACATTCTGTATCTTGATGGAAGCTGAGAATACATTCTGGCGTATATACTCGGACTGAATAACTGAAGAGTTACAACTAACTACTCATGGTTGGTTGGTTCCTCAGTTTTGGGGCTGCGTCAACGCGGTCATATAGTTCCGTGTACTTTGGGTGTGTGTAGAATCTGTCTGATAACCGGTGGTAATTGTGATGACTGTATTAGTGTGTGTTATCTGTTTTCAATTCAATTGAGGACTGCAGACATTGATTTTTTTCAAGTAGTTCCCACTTTGGCCGCAGAATGCCACCGTCAACGACTACTACCGCAGTCTGCTCCTGGCGACGGACGTCGGGACCTAAGAGCGTTTGTCAAATGTTTAGCCTATATATAATTTAGCTTCACACATGTGTTATTAGTGGAAGGTTCTTTAACATGCTATAAATCTATGACATGGAACCGCCGGCTTTACTTCCCCTCCGAAGGAAGGCATACTGAGGGAATTTCAACGCTCTTAAAAAATCCGACGACTTCGGCTGGGTTTGAACCCGCGATCTTGAGCATAGAAGCTCCGCATGCTACCAACTACGCCACTGAAGCCGCTTAACTACTCATATAATCCGACGACAAGGTGGCTGCTCATCTTGTTCGCGTTACGGGAGAATGAGGATTAAACTGGTATTACCCGTTTAAGATACGAATGCCGACGGTCAAGTTAGGAACTGAGTGTTGTTTACAGGTGAGCTGAGCTTGTATTGGGCGTCTCCCTCTGTACCCCGCTAGCCGCCAAACATTAGCGGAGCTAAGGTGAGTGGAACTCGTATTTAAAATACCTAATATTTCTAAATTGACAAGAATGTCATTTAAATCAAGAAATGCATATTTCTTTTTCTAATGTGTGTAATTAGTAAACCTAAAATCTTTGTCATCACAGCCATAATTAATTTTGAAGTTAGCATTTTTCGGCTATTGACATTAAATCATTTTTTTTTAAATTTATTTTCTGGTACTTTACTGAGTTTTAAAATCTAATTTTACTACCTTAGCATTATATTACACTGAAGAAAATGGAAATTGCAACACCCAGAAGGAGTGGTGCTACATTGCTGCAATTGAACATGCAGGACGAGTGTTCGGTTGTGATTCGATGATTATACTTTCAGGTCCCTCTGACCGCAAGTTTGGACAACAATCAATACAGGATGTGCCCACCACGAGCTGCAATGCATTGATGAATTCGGCGAGGCATGGAGTCAATAAGGCCTTGGATCGCTTCCTGAGGAATTGTGGCCCATGCTTGCTGCACTGCATGGGTCAGTTGTTCCAGAGTTGTGGGTGGCTGAGGACGGTTGGCCAGTTGTCGACCAATCATGTCCCACACATGCTCAATAGGACTGAGATCCGGGGATCTGGCGGGCCATTCTAAGGTTGTGATGTCGTGGAGAGCTTCTCTGGAGATGCGTGCAGTGTGAACCCGAGCATTGTCCTGCTGAAACATCCCAATTGCAATGTTCGCCATCATAGGGACAACCACTGGATTGGATACCCTATCAACGTACTATCGAGCAGTCATAGTGCCCTCAACAAGCAGTAATTGTGATTTCACATTAAAGCCAATAGCTCCCCAGACCATAACGCTTGGTGTGGCCCTGTATGCCTCTCGATAATAAGGTCTGTGCGGCCCCTCTCCCCGGTACGTCGGCGCACACGATTCCGGCGATCACTGCGGGCAAGACAGAAGCGCGATTCATCACTAAAGACGACCCTATGCCATTCGTCGACCCACGTCGATCGTTCTCGACACCAGGCCAGCCTTACACGTCGCTGTTGTGGGGTCAATGGAACACCTTCTGCAGGGACACGGGATCGTAAGCCAGCTGCACGCAGGCGATTACCAACTGTTTGTTGTGTAACGTGGGGTGCCACAGCTGCTCGAATTTGTGCTGCTGTTGCATGGGGTTCCATCCGGGCCTTCCTCTCTCACAGTTGTCTGTCTCGCTGGGTATGTGCCAGGTCTACGAGTGTGGGTACCTTCATTTGACCACTGCTGCCATACACGTTGTACCGTAGGTGCCTGTCGGCCAACACGGGCAGCGATAGTCCTTAGCGATAATCCACCTCACACAGCCCAATTATCCGATCCCTCTCAAACGGCGACAGTTGTTGATAACGTGCTCTTCTCTGTCGTCGAGGCATGTTTGACGGGGAACACTTCACTGCACAGACTGCAAGTCAACTACGTTACACCAGAGTCCGTATACTGGAGTTGATTCCTCCGCGACCAATCACGTGGGGAGACCTGTAACAACAACCCAATGGGTCTGAAACTTTGATCGTTTACATACCTACATGGCACCGTTCCATATCTTGAAAATCAACACAAACTACCAATACCTTCATGGTGTTGCAATTTTCATTTTCTTCAGTGTATATATTCTTAAACGCAGGTGTTTTCGATCATCCACCCTTTAAATTCATCACCATCTGTCTTGTCTGTCTTCCGGCCTCGAGAGTATTAGATTCTCTTGGAATATTATGTTAAACATGTCACATCATGTCTTTCATCATTTGTTATTAGTTACTATAGATACATTATCAGTAATCTTTCTCCCGCGGTTAGATACGGTAATATTTGTTCTCTCTTGGAAACATTTAGGCCGAGTCTTTAAAAATATGTACAGTATGTATCTTCGTTTATATCTTGGCGATAGTTAGAAATTAATTTCGTTCTCGGCCAGAACTCCAGTAAATAATATTAATAATTTAATAAGTGCAGCTAACTGCAAAAGAAAGATGCCATGATTTACAGTAAATAATATTCGGTGTTTGTACTAAAATCAAGCACAGGTTGGTACTTTCTATGCATGTATCTCCTGCAAAAGTCTAGAGGGCTACAATGGCCAAGACAGCCTTAATTAACGTAGGCTACACATGAACCTCCATTGTCCCTTCAGGTCGATATACAGCGAGTGAGTTTATATCAGTTCACCCAGTGGGGTGCTAATACCTCAACGGGGGACAGGATATTGGCTGTTCTTCTCCATTTGTGGTACTTCATTTCTCGCTCCCAACCGGTGTCGGAATTCATTAAACATTTCTATTATGTGCTGTCTCCATACAATTTTACTTTCATTAAAGGAGTCTGAGCTGATGAAGCTGAATTAATTCGCTGTCTAGCAAGATCTTTTACTGCAAAATATGTGATGAAGTTGTTTTCTTAGAAGTCATAGTACATTTAGTACACTTGTCTCAGTGAGGTACGCTTGGCGAGGTGCATGCCCATGAACTCCGGCAGTGCACTGTAGCCAGAAAGTTAAAAAGCGTCCATAAACCGCGATCTCGTTTCGTCTCTGAAATTTAGCAGGAGTTCATAGTGCCTTAGGGACAATAGACAATATTTATACATCCACAGTACCTTTAAATCACCAAGGACATCTCTGGTCAAGAGAAAGGAAGCCCACACCGAACCTTCATAACTAGTTGGGCGGAACTGAAATTTTGGAAATGAAAGGCTTTCAAATGGGTATCCGTTAGCCGTCGCGGCTATACGTATAGGGTAAGCAGACTGGGATTGCGGCTAGGAGCCAGGGACAAGGTCCACTCACACACCCGCAGGGTTGTGTCCTGATTGCGGTCATTCCAGATTTCGTTCACCTCATTACCAGTCCACATTGCGGTCACTTTCATTTTAGGGAAGAACTATGAACATTCCAGCGTCCAGATTGCGATCATTTTTCTTGGGAGACCGGTCCTTTGTTCTTCCCGACTGACTCATACCTTCCGTAAGTTTTGTGGATAATAAGGGGAAAATGATATCTCACTACCTAACAAAGAATACAGTTCAGTGTTCAGCTGAGCACACCACATAAAATTTCGCTTAAAAAATCAAGTCCCCTCCCAATCTGACGGCACCTCGTAAAGCAATGATTAGAACATTTTCAGTCTTAAGAATAGAAACGTTTCAGGATCGGAATCAATGACCTTCACGTTCAACAAAATTGTTTAACGGGAAATTGTATACTTACAGGGTATAATTTTTAATTTCTGCCCCTCTTCCATTTGAGGCGCGAGATATCTATTTTTATAATAGGTACTGTATATTGTGAAAAACATTCTTTTCATTACCTCGAAAAATTCGTCTCGTAAAAGTAATTTGTTCTGCGATTTTTGAATTTCTCCTTCAAACAAAGCCATGTAATAACACCACGCTTACTCGTTCTGTATTGTCTGTAAAACACACGGCTTACTCTTCTCCGTTTCAATAAACTCCATAACGATACAGAACACGGTTAGTAAACAGTAAAGTTCAACACTATGGTTGCAGCTAATCTCATTAGGACCAAAGAAAACTGACACATGACGTGTACCTCAACATTAGCAAGAGGGGTGGAAGCGAAAGGTGAGGAAATCCCCAGGGGAGTTACAACCGGATCGGTCTCCCAAGAAAAGTGATCGCAATCTGGACGCTGGAATGTTCATAGTTCTTCCCTAAAATGAAAGTGACTGCAATCTGGACTACTAACGAGGTGAACGCAATCTGGATTGACCGCAATCTGGAAGACACCACTCGCAAAACCGAACAGGGAATTAGGACCGGGCGTACTTCCACTGCATGAGTCACCTTGTGGACTTCGGTCTATTACACGTTTTATAAATGTATTTTTATTTATGTAAAAATGGTCTTATGAGATCACCTTTTGTCCCGGTTGCCTCCGGTGAGCGGCGGGTGGGTTGAGCGGCGATTTTCAGGTAGACGAGGGTCAGAAGTAATTAGCCAGTTTACAGCCCTTCCGTTGAGCGACGGATTCTTTGGTCACCCTCTTTCTCTACCTTCGTAGGCTACTTAATGTAATTACATCATAATTGGCAAGAGAAAAAGTGCGAAAAGGTTCATTGTTAGCGCCAGCCAGAATTGCGTGCCCACTTCAAACCAAAGGCACCTCGACATTGAGGTGGGCCTGTCACGAATCATCGCACATGGTTTGCCAGACCTATTTTCGTGACAGGGGGGGTCAAAAGACCCGCAGACGCCATGAACCCGCGTGATTGTTATCGCACTCGACCGATATCTGGTCTAATTCCATCAGCAAAATTGCCTCGTTATTTTTGTTTGTTTGTATTTATTTCTTGTTTATTTTTGTTTTTGTTTTTACATTTTATTTAAAAACTAATTACATGCTTTGGTGTTGCGTGACCAACCGTGACTTAGTCCAGCTTCAGGATGTATGCCATCGTCTTCAGAAGTTTGGGTACGTCATGGTTCTCTTCGTACCTTGCCGTCGTCCTTTTGATGCGCCCGTCCAGCACACAATATTTCTTCCATCTCTTAACTCCTTCGAGGTTCAGTTCCATCCTTGCAAACTTCGAATTCGCGGCCTCAGCCTCCGCTTTTAAGCATTCCACCAAAGTCTTCACTCTTGGATGAGGCCTTCCCAGCAATTGGTTTAGCTTATGGTGCCATCCTTCAACGGCATTCGTTGTTCTGTGCCTACAAAACAAATCAAATATAATTTCTTTTAATCCATAGCAGCTTGTGGATTTAAGGGAATAATATTCCCCTACAACTGTGTACTCAAGGAAAATATTGAGATCTTACTTAGCGAACATACTTAGGCTTACTGCCGGATAACGAATTTTATTTGTATCTTTTAATACATTGTATGTATGTCAACCCCTTATTATTCCCGTTTTCCAACGGGGTCGGGGATGAGATGCGATGGAAGTCTTTGTGGCGATGGTTTTTACGTCCGGATGCCCTTCCTGACGCCAACCTCATGAGAGGAGTTAATGAGAGATGAAATGAATGATGGTGAATGAAACTGTGCAAGGATGGGGAAGGAAGCGGCCGTGGCCTGTCAGAAGGTACCGTCCCAGCATTTGCCTGGTGTTGAAAATGGGAAACCACGGAAAACCATTTCAAGGACGGCCGACGGTGGGGCTCGAACCCACGCGTCTACCGAGTCAGCAGGAAGCTTGGTCCCATGACCTAATGCTGCGCTTTAGCCAGCATAGCCACTACTGTCGGTGTATCTTTTAATACATTACCTTCATTAATTAGTTCGCGCATCAATTACGCCTATCTCAGCCACATTGTGTTGCAATTACATTAAGTAGCCTACGAAGGTAGAGAAAGAGGGTGACCAAAGAATCCGCCGCTCAACGGAAGGGTTGTAAACTGGCTAATCACTTCTGACCCTCGTCTACCTGAGAATCGCCGCTCAACCCACCCGCCGCTCACTGGAAGTCACCTTTGTCCCTGCGTGTGTGTCTCCCTCTCTCTCTCTCTCTCTCTCTCTCCCCCCCCCCCCCCTTTCCCCTGAATAAAATCTAAACGGCTGGAGCGGTTTCAATGAAACTCGGTAAGGTCATAGTACTATTCTGTTTGACCCCAACCGTGCCTTTAAATTTTATTACGTCCCACCAATCCAACAAGGCGGATGTGCGAAATATATCACTGGCATTCTATATCTCCGAAACTTACTGATAGAGCCCTGAAATGATGTGTGGCGATAAAGGCACTACTAGGCGTTCACCTATGTGACTTTCAAAAACCTGTTAAGTACAATACGAACATGGCGGCCAAGCGAAGTTGAAACATTTAAATAGACTTTTCTCACGATTTAACCATCCGAGCGCAGTGAAACATGGTACAGCAAATGTTTATACACATTGTAATGCACTGACATTTAATTTAGTTCAATTGTTTACATAACCTCAAGATGGCGGCTGTGCGAAATTTTAAAATCTGTTTATATTTCTTGTGTCCTAATCATCCGATTGAAGTTTGAATAACACCTACGCAATAATCTTAATGTAATAGTACATAACTCTATGACCTACATATATAAACATCCAACATGGCGACCATCCGAAATATTTAGACGGTTCTCAATATCTACGAATCCATTTCAGCAATCAAACTGAAATTTTATATGTTCATAAAGGCAATTGACATAAGCCGGGTGTATGCAAATAGGCGATTTATTTCTTCACGGATCTACTTGTTTAATGTATTTTTATTTTATCGTTAAATGTTTAATATATACCGAATTTTTAATGTATATACTCATAGATTTTACAGAATTACTAGAACAATTATTATTATTATTATTATTATTATTATTATTATTATTATTATTAGCGTATGGCAAGGAAATTATATACATAATACAAGAACAATGATACCAAACAACGTATAAATTACTCTAATGGCCCACAAACAATAAAAGGATAAAAGTACAGTCAATGAATGTTGTGGTTCTTTTATCCCGGTATTAATTTCCGAAATTATTATAAATTATACATTGTTTGGGATCATTTTTCTTTTAGTGATGCATAGATGTGAAATATACTCATTACTTTACGATAGGGTTACAAATTTTAAAACATAAGGATTTGATTGGCCAGTAGGTGACGCATTGCGTGGGAATGCGGCAGGTCCTAATCCCCTGCGCTTCTGTCTGTGCTGTCGGTGGATGTGAGAGTAGGCCTTGTGCCTGACTCCAAGCCCGCCGTATTCCCAGTTTGTTAGCCCTAAATAATTATATCCCATATGATTAGATGTTAATAATATGATAATGTGAAATATGCTGTCTATTGAATACTCATACCAAAGAAGTACGATATTAAAACATAATGATATTCATGAGTGTGTGTCAACCAGGCTGGCTGTTGCCGCATTTCTGTGCTAACTCTTCCCACACTTCCTCAAAAGCCGAGCGTTTCCGAATGCAACCGATCTGTATGCGATGACGTTTTGCTATCCTGGGAAGTTGTATTCTTTAGTGGAGGGGTGAGGGAATGCACTCAGTAATAATAATATCGTATGGCCTCGGGTGCCTGGTGCAAGCTTTGTTAATTGACACCCAGAGGGTAACTTGCATGTCGAATTTCGTCGTTCCTTTGAACGCTACGAAAGTCAAGGAGGTTAGATATCTAAACTCCTTGACACTACAGCGCTTTCAAGAAGAGAATGGAGGAACTTTGTGTTGGCGGAAAATCCCGAGATTAATTTTGCCATTGAACACGGCCTACTGAATTCAGATGGGTTCTTTAACATGCCAACAATGTATGACATGAGTGTCGTGATTTTTGTCGCCTTCAAAAATCACTTACCATGGTCAGGGGCGAACCTGCAATCTTGGGGTTGGTAGTCCGACACTATAACCACTCACCCACCGTGGCAAGCGTATGCACTCAGTTAACTGTACGGACTGTGTCCGTTTAAGCCTTCCTGGCATGCTCACAACAGTAACCACCATTTTGGTGTAAAATACCATGCTGGGAAACACGACCACTTTGTTGGCACGCATATAACATCTAAGATTCCACGGCCAGTATTATTTCCTATGTCATCCAGAGCGCTGCGCTTCAGATCATCGCATGTGTTGCATCCTGTACATACGCACACTTTCATGTCTGTAATGGATCCCTTTTCATTTACCACCGACGTGTTTTCATTAAAACATATTATGAGGCTACTTCACACTGCTATTTAAAGTTGAGGTGATAGCGTTGTGCATTACCGACAGTTTGTATGTAACAGCAGATTGTTCGTAAACAATGCATAGTTAATTTGGCATTTGAACTATATCTCTGTTTTGTTTCTTCATCAATAGCAACATTTTAATGTAGCATTCTTTTGTTTCAGGTAGGTTATCCTGCAACTTCTAGAGCACTCTAAATGGTAGGCCTACTTGGTAAGTCACACTATCTCAAGAGTACTAACTGTATCGATGGGAAAACGCAGGTACTGCTGTTTCTATGCAGTGCAAAACGATCCATCCGGATTCAAGTATCGCTGTGTCGTTCGTCCGCTCAACGGCGAAGTCTTGCTATGTGAACATGAAGCCTACTGTTTGTAGACGCGGTATTAATGGAGGATCAAGATTCATCTAGGGCAGGCTTTCTCAACCCGATGCTCTCGTCATACGAGCCAAAAGGTGCTCGCGACCACAAGCTCCCCTGAAATCCAATCATCAATTCAAATTTTGTTGGACGAACCGGAATAACAGTGTTTATAATTACAAGGTTTGACAGTCAGAAATTTTATCATTTTATAAGTTAGTATCTACTGTTCAATCTACAGTAAAAGTAATTGAACACCCCTGTTTTATGAGTAACACGAAATATGCTAATTTGACTCAACTGTCCGCACGTAAATGTACTCGTATATTATCAGCATGAGTCATGCAAGTAGTTGCAGCATGCTTGATGAGCGGTGAATCCCTTGCTATTTCAGCACTTCAGATGGGGAGATAGCTAGGGAAAGGATAGATAGAGAGACGCCGCGCTGGGGTGCCACGGGAATGAACAGGAGATGAGATCGTGTAATGAATTAGTTACTTAATATAACAAATTAGGCTTTCATGGCTAGCGTTAGAGTCTATGTACAGGTTTTCTACACTGTCCGCTTTTTTTTAGGAATTATGATACCCTCTCGAATTCACGTTTCATGAATTTATACACTTTATTAATCACTTGACGCTCGCCACTTCTCTTTACAGGCTGGCCAAGTTTAGACAGTGACATTTACTCACTTGAGATTTCAACTTGCAACACACAGTTACAGTGTACAGTAGGATATATGAGGCGTTCCGTAAGAGAAGGGCGAGCCAGCCTTGAGTCGTTTTTTATTTATTTACTTTATGCTCTATAATGCAAAGGTGCCCCATACTGGCGAGCTCACCCTTATCGTCCGGAAAGTGAACATTATATTGAAGCCTGCAGTGACAAGGCGGCAGTCGAGGTGTCATAATCATTGAAATGCTCCCGCAGAGAACAGCGAACGCGCCACTGCCCGTCTCAGTACCAATCGTGGTGTGATCGCCGCGGTGAGTGGATATAGCACGTTTGTATAGACGTTGTAATAGTGTTGTGTTATCCTATCCGTTATTTATCGTCACGTTTAGTGCATTGCAATGTCTATTATGTTATAATACTATGTTTCACTGTACGTGGTGCCTTATCTCCACAAATGATTCTATATTGTGTTCTATTCATTTACAACGAGTAACATTAGTACGGTATTGCAATAGTGTGCATTTGAAACTGCTCGCAGCATTATCATCTCCGGAGCACCGAATGGTGGCCTCGCCCTTATCCAATTCACGAGCACGAACCTTGCACACTGATCATCTCCAAATGCACATGTGGCGGGCTCGGCCTTCTCTTACGGAACGCCCAATATAAGTTTTAGAAGCCAATTCTTCAGTGTTGCCTTCGTAATCTAATAAAAGAATCGCCCAATTGTACTGATCTAAAAAGATGGCATATTAGCCTTCACGGCCAGTGAATTAAAACTCAGCAATTTTTCTAGGTTTGTGCCGTGTCTTGTGTAGGGTTTCGCTTAGGACACCAAGCTGGCTCATCAGCGGGCTCTTGGTGTCCCCGCCCGGACACCCACACGAGTAGCGAATTGCGCGCTACTTCCCTTTTTATGAAGCGCACCTGCGCCTCTTTTATGCCAGAACTAAAAGCTCAAGCAGCCATAACCTCCCTATGAATGATTCCAAGATGATGGTATATTGGCTTTCACGGCCAGTGAATTAAAACTCAGCAATTTTTCTTGGTTTGTGCCGTGTATTGTACGGGGTTTCGCTTAGGACAACATGCTGGATCATCAGTGGGCTCTTACCGGGTGAGTTAGCCGAGGTCGTTGCGGCATGACTGTTGGCAGTCGCTCACATCCGGGAGGCGAGGAGGTTCGAATCCCCCCGCCGGCAACCTTGAAGATGGTCTTCTGTGGTTTCCCATCTTCCTTCCAGGCAAATGCCGGGGTTGGTCCTTAACTATAGGCCACAGCCGCTACCTTCCAACTCCTCGACCCTCCCATCCAACATTCCTCCCCAACGGTACTTGTAGCTCACCCATTGGGTGTCCGTCTCGAAGCAGCTACAAAACTGGCGAGCCGAACATGTCCTCGGACACTCCCGGCACTAAAAGCCATACGCTTAAAAAAAAGTGGGCTCTTGGTGTCCCCGCCCGGACACCCACAGGAGTAGTGAACTGTGCGCTTCCTCCCTTTATATTAAGTGCAACTGCACCTCTTTACTGCGAGAACTAAAAGCTCAAGCAGCCATAACCTCCGTATTAAGGCTTCCAAAAAGATGGTATATTGGCTTTCACGGCCAGTGAATTAAACTTAGCAATTTTTCTAGGTTTGTGCCGTGTCGTGTGTGGGGTTTCGGCTAGGACACCAAGCTGGCTCATCAGCGGACTCTTGGTGTCCCCACCTGGACCCCCACAGGAGTGCGCGCTACCTCCCCTTTTATGAAGCGCACCTGAGGCTCTTGACTGTGCGAACTGCTACTCTGTGTGGGTAGACATCTCTGCCAAAGTATGTGCCTATGTGAAATATTCTGACTGCAAATCATTTTTGGTCGTTTATTCTTCATTGTGCTTTCACTTTCATTATAAGACGGTATAGAAAACCATCTGACCTGTATTTGGACTCTCACTCACTTTGCCTCATTGCGCTGACCATTCTGAGCAGAGTGCAATTGTCCAAACTTTCCAACAATGTAGCCTATTACAGGTTATAGCTGTAGGAAAACGTACTCTACTTTTCTATTTTATTTCCGTGTTCTATCTCTGGAGTTGCTTTATTGATCAGCAATCATGTTTAATGATGTGCGGAACAATGCCGAGTATCCCAGATGGTTATTGGTGGAGCCAGGTATTGCGAGGACGTTAATTATTATGCAATCAATAAACTGCGCGAGGTCAAGTGAAGAGTTCCTCTCTCAGCTCTTCTCTCGCCTGCCTTTCGTATTCTGCGCCAATCATGATTTTATAACTTGTGTTGGGTGTTAGGCAGTCCTAGGAGGTGGGGCATTTTGTTTGTTCATTTAGTGGCGTGATATTGTTGTCCTCCGAGTATAACGCTTTACTACGGTATTATCACCCCTCCCCTCTAATTCTCCCCGTGGTGTAGCGGCTAGTTATTCTTGGCTGTTGTCCGGCTTCAATTTCTGGCTCTCCCATATAAATTATGGTCTGAGGGCTGGAACAGGGTACAAGCATTAGGTTCGATTATCACCTAAGCAATCCTGGAAGTGGCTTGGCGTGGTTTTCTACTTCTACCCCCAGCAAATACCGGAATAGTTCCTGACTTAAAGCCACGGCCGCCCCGTCTCAATTCTCCCCTGAATTAAAAATAGCCTACACACACTAATACAGTCATTACAATAACATATGTTATCAAACAAAAGAAACCACATGCCAAGTTGTCCATGCCTGTCAAATAAAACTACAACAATTGGGCTATTTCCACCCATAGTTATTAAAAAATGTGGTAGTTTCGTCGGTTCAGTGCCATTTCGTCCAGGTGCCATTTCGTCCAGCAACAAATTTCCTTGAAAAAAAAAAAAAAAAAAACAACGTGCCAATTTGTCCAGCTCGGTTTTACAAATTATTACACAATTTAATGAGTGCCATCTCGTCCAGACGAAATGTTGACAAGGGTTGAGGCAGTGCAGGTAAATGACCCCTGTGCTTACGTGCACAACTACAGGTTGTGGGATATTCCCTTAGGGCTCCCTCCCCAAAGCCCTTCCAAGTCACCATGTAATTTTAATGAATAAACAAATATTCCTGCTTGATATATGATAAGATATTTATTTAAACAAATATTTTAGTAAAACAAATTTTGATATATTTTAATTATCACTTTCCCCCAGGGGCTCACATCTAGTGGGACGTGGGTTGGCGACCACGGGACCCCAGCTGAATTTCAATTGCACTTTGTGAGTATTTGGAATCGGAAATGCGCGTTCTTCATCTACATTGCCTTGTGTATTTTCAGTTTCAATTGCATTTTGTAAGGTTGGTTGGTTGGTTCTTATGTTTAGGGGCTGCGACAACGCGGTCATGTAGCCCCGTGTACTTTGGGTGTGTGTAGAATCTGTCTGATAACCGGTGTTAATTGTGATGACTGTATTAGTGTGTGTATCTGTTTTTTAATTCAAGTAGGGACTGCAACTTTGAATTTTTCAAATAGTTCCTACTTTTGCCGCCAAGCGCCACCGTCAACGACTACTAGGTCTAATTCAGAACTTAGCTACTAGACGCCACCGCAGTCGGCGCTTGGCAACGAACGTAGAAACCTAAGAGCGTTGTTTACATTCTTAACCTATCCAATTTAGCTTCACACAGGTGCAATTAGTGGAAGGATCTTTAACATGCCATAAATCTATGACATGGGACCGCCGGCTTTACTTCCCCTCCGAAGGAAGGCATACTGAGGGATTTTTAACGCTCTTAAAAAATCCGACGGCTTCGGCCGGGTTTGAACCCGCTATCTTGGGCATAGAAGCTCAGCATGCTACCGACTACGCCACCGAAGCCGCTATTTTTTTTTTTGTAAGTATATTGAACCTCAATTACATTATGTGCGTATTTTCAATCTCATTTGAATTTTGTAAGTATTTTGAATTTCACTTGCATTTTGTAAGTATTTCGACTCTACGTTGCATTTTGTACGTATTTTGAACCTGACGTACATTTTGTGCGTATTATTCAATCTATTACTTGTGTGAGTATTTTCGTTCTAAATTCCGTTTTGTACGTATTACCGCTCTCCATTTTGTGAGTAGTTTCAATCGTGAGTTCCTATTTTGTTAGTATTTTCCTTCTCACTTAATTTTCATTCTTGTTTACACTTCATTGCCATTTTCGCTATCACCCAGACCGTTAGGGGCCGATAACCTAGATGTTAGGCCCCTTAAAACAACAATTATCATCATCACCTGATTTGTGAAAATATCTGTTTCTATTCTCACTATGTTGTTTACATTATAAGCATTTCATTGTAAAATATAGTTGACTGGTGGCAAACGAGCGGAGCGAGTAACGTCCATTATTACAAACATCAAAAAATTACTTATTTCTGACAAGAAACGCAATGAAATGAAACAGTATTGTAGATCTGTCAAACTGACAATCATAGGTGTTTGGACGAAATAGCACTAGTGGGCCGGTAGAGAGTCAACCCACCTGCCTCTATTCGTGGAATTTGGACGAAATGGCACCTGGACGAAATGGCACGACACCGCTTCGTCATAAGGCAAGACAAGATATCGCAGGCATGGTCAACTGCTTGTCTCTTCATAGTTTGATATTTAAATTTTATGTAAATTATGGGAGCAGAACCTGGCGTGCATTATCATTAGAAATCATTTATTTTATTGTATTAATTTGTCATTTTAAATAATTGCAGTCCATTTCTTTGTGGCCATTGGGTGCCAAACTATCGGCGCCGTGTTTGTCACCCTCTCTAAAAGTTTCTAATGCAATTGTCTACCCTATATAGCCTACCAATATACACACTCACATAATATGTCGGCGGCTTCGGTGGCGTAGTTGGTAGCATGCTGAGCTTCTATGCCCTAGGTCGCGGGTTCACACCCGGCCGAAGTCGTCGGATTTTTAAGAGAGTTAAAAATCCCTCAGTATGCCTTCCTTTGGAGGGGAAGTAAAGCAGGCGGTCCAATGTCATAGATTTATGGCTTGAAAAAGAACCTTCCATGACTTATGTGAAGCCAAACTTTGTACGTTTTGTATGATTAATGCTCTTCAGTTCCAACGTTCGTCACCGGGCGCTGGTTGCGATGACATCTAGCAGTTTAGCGAAGTTCACAGTTAGGTGTCGTCGATTGTAGCATTTAGTGGCGAAAGTAGGAACTACTTAAAATTATCGTCTGCGGTCCTTACTTGAATTAAAAAACAGATCCAGGGCCCGGATGTTGATGACCTTAAAATTATCGAAAAATGACCTATAAAATGCCCCTAAAATTCTCTTAAAATGACGTTTTTATTAATGACCTAAAAATTATCATTAAAATAAATTACCTAAAAAGGATCAATTTCATGATTGTCTTGTACAAATAATGGTTCGAATAACAAACATTCTTAGTATAATTGTGTAAACTATTAATCAATAGATTAACAATACGTCATTTTCATTTCTACTACAAAGTTGAAAAATATATTGCTTACTAAACGTACCTTAGTTAGCGTTGCAATACACCACCATCGTCATCCTCAAGTTATCAAAGGTGAAGGAACGGCGGTTGTCAGCTAATACTGTTTTATATTTCGAGAAACTTCTCTCCCCTTCCATTGATGTAATAGGAGCATATTTGAAAAACACTATGTCACTGGCTGTTAAATCCTCTTCACAAATGTCAATTCTGAAGTCTTCTCCCGACAAAATACTGGCTATTTGACCCACTGTCTTCTTCTTCTTCTTCTTCTTCCAAGCGTTGTCCCGCTGGTGCAGGGTCCGCTTTTTTGGCCATTGACCTCCATTTTGTCCGGTTTCGTGCGTCAACTGGATTTAGGCCGGTAATTTTTAAGTTACCATTCATAGTGTCTTGCCAATGCTGCTTCGGTCGTCCTCTGGGGCGTAGGCCTTCAACCTCAAAATGAAGGACAGAGTTAGTAATAGTATCAGGCGCTGCACGCAGGGCATAACCATACCATCGGAGCCATTTCTCTCTAATTTTGTCCACAATTGGGGCGACACCCATTTGCTCCCGAATTGTGTCGTTTCTGACATGGTCAATAAGGGAGATGCCCATTCTCGAACGAAGCATTCTCATTTCCATGGCGTGCAGGCGACGTTCTGAAATTTTGTCGGATGGTCGACATTCAACGCCATACAGCGCAACTGGCCGTACCACTGTCCGATATATCTTCGATTTGAGACGAAGTGGCATTTTCTTGTCGCAAAGCACACCGTGACCTCCTTCCACCGCAACTGGGTTGCGTTTACCCTGGCTCTTACTTCATCATTGAAGTTGCCATCACTCTGAAGACGAGATCCAAGGTACCTGAAGCATTCTGTCTTGACTAGATTTTGTCCAGCGACTTAAATGGTACCGTCGCTTGGGTTTAACTCCAGATACTCCGTCTTTTTCACATTCAGACATAGGCCATACAGGGAGAGGCGGTTATTCCAGTCTTCAACTTGACATTGGAGTTTTTCTCGGGTGTCATCTGCAACCATTATTTCATCTGCATACAGAAGGGTCCAAGGAACATTCCGTTGCAGGTCACGAGTGATGGTGCCCATCACAAGAACAAAAAGGGACGGAGATAGTGCTGAGCCTTGGTGGACGCCGACATTTACAGGAAAGTTTTCCGAGGTGCCAACTCATGAGGAACACGATCGAAGGCCTTTTCAAGGTCAAGAAAGGCAATATGCAGAGGCTTTCTTTTCTCACGGTGCTTCTCCATGAGTAACCGTGCTGCGAAGATGGCGTCAGCGGTTCCAGCCCCCTTGACAAACCCGCACTGGTTGGAGCTGATTTCGGTGATGGCACGTAGGCGTCGATCAAGAATCCTCTCAAAGATCTTCATTGTATGTGAGAGAAGACGTACTGGGCGATAGTTTGAACATTCCGTTGGGTCTCCTTTGTTCTTGAAAATCGCTACTGTAATGCTTGTAGCCCAGTTAATAGGGATGTGGCCAGAGTCCAATATGGCATTGAAAAAGGTAACGAGCCAATCTATCCCAGTAGATTGCAGTTCTTGAAGTTTCCAGAAGTTAGCAGGGAGGTTGTCTGTCCCAGGAGATTTATGGTTTCTCGTGCTTTTTAGGGCAGTGGTACCCTGTGGAGTGATTTGGGGTATAGGCCCATTGATTGGGACACCTACTGGGATTGTTGGATGCGGAAACTCTTATGTTTGAGATCTCCTCGAAATGCTCTTTCCATCGCATGAGAATAGCATGTTTGTTCTGTAGTCTTTTTAGCCTTCCTTGCTCCTTATGCACACATAGTGTTCAATATCCCTTGCTGTTCTTGCTCGGGCTTTGGCCAGACGGTAAATATCCTTTTCACCTTCTTTGGTGTCCAAGTTAAGATATAGGTTGTTGTAATGGTTGGCTCTTGCTTCAGCCACGGCTTTCTTTGCCTCTCGTTTAGCAGTGACGTACCTTTCTCTGTTCACGTCTGTATTTAGAGAAAGCCAGCTTTTAAATGCTTTCTTCTTATCACGGACCTTCTTGTACCTGATCTGTCCATAGCCATGTCTGCTTGTCAATAAGGCGACGCCCTGGCTTTGTGGTACCCAATGTTTCTGATGCAGCAGTAATCACTGACTCACAGAGATCAGTCCATGTGGTATCGATGGAATTCGGATTGACAAGAGGAAATGTTATACTGTTAACCAATGCTGATTTCTGGTAGTGTACTTTCCACCACTTTACTTTTGTTGAGCTTCTTGTACATCCACCTATTCTGCGTTTACTGATCCTCAGGTCTGCAATGAGTAGTTTGTGTTGGGAGCAACACAATCGGAAGGTATAACCTTCACATCTATGACTGTTCGGAAGTTACATCGCCGTAACAGTACAAAGTCGATCTGGCTTCTGCTGTCACCACTGGTGTATGTTACGAGGTGACTGGTGCGCTTCTTAAAGAAAGTGTTGCCTATGAGAAGGCTGTTTGCTTCTGCAAAGTCGAGGACTCTGCATCCGTCATCATAACTCTATTGACTTGGCCAATACCATGCCACTTTCTTCTAGGCAGGTTATGGTTTCTGGCAAAAATGAAAAAAATTGATTTTATGCAAGCCAATTTACCTTCCATTTGAGGATCAAGAAACAGGTCCTGTGCACTCCCAATAGCCTTAGCATCTGTCCTATCAAAGCCATTCACTACTTCTCTCACTATCTGAAAATTGTCACAATAGTATATGCATGCAGTCAACCAGGTACCCCAGGGTGTTAAAACTGGTGCGGGGGGAGGGGGCAAAGCTACATCAGGGGCCTTGTCTTTGAAATATTTATTGCTGGATGGTGCTTTGACAAAGACTTTCTTTGCTGTGGATACTAGTCTATCTACTTCTGAAAATTTTGATCGGACCTCTTCTGCAATTCGATGAAAAGCATGGGCCAGACAAGTAACATGCACCATCTTATTGTAAAATGCTTGGATAGATTTTGCTGCCTTTACCACGTAAGGTGCTGCATCTGTTAGGAAGAGGAGCACAGTCTCATGTTGTATTCCCATAGGCCATATTAAACACACGGAGTTATCGAACAGTTTGCATATCTGAGTGTGATTAACTGCTTCCAAAACCTCTGAGGTCAGCAGAAAAATTTGCCCGGGACTGTTTGTTTCTAGGGTCCCTATCACTACATTTCCTACATAACATCCCTCTGAATCTGTGTTCTCGTCAATTGATACGTAATTTTTCCCCCATTCACACATTCACGTATTCGGTTTAACGTGTCTTCGTAACATTTTGATAGGTAGTTATTACGCAATGTTGATTCGTCTGGAATAGTATGACCAGTGTGGCGTTCAAGGAAATCACTTAATTTAGGATTGCTTAGTTTTCCTAGTGGAATATTAGCATTAACAAACACTTCACATAATTATTTATAAAAGGAAGATGACTTGTTATTTGTTTTCGAAGCAGTTTCTTTTAACAGTAATTGAGACACTTTCCTTTTTTTCACCTTTTCAATACCTCGCAAATGTTTATCGCGCCCGTCGTGTTGTTGTACGGTGAACCGTTTATCCGCAGCGACTTTGATTTCGCACACTTTACAGAACAAAATAGTTCCATCAGTTGAGAATATGTTTTCACCGAAATCTGACACATACTCTTTTAAACGGCTTGCAGTTGACTGCTTTTGTTTTGGCATTTCAATTGCACTGCACAACAAAACGTCACACACCTACAACACAAACACACTAAAAGTCCTCTAGTTGGCGGGTAACTGAGTGAACGATCAGAGGACAGAGCCGGCCAGAGCTGCCGACAGAGCTGTCAAGACTTCTAATAAAGATAAAATCGACACAAACCACATGGCGCTGAGGGGATTACCTCGTTTCTTTCCTCAGACTGACGCAATACTCACGTGCACGTGAAGAAATCCGTGACGCAAACTGTACACACAAATGCATCGTCGAGAAAAATTAAATCAGCTGCGTAGATAAGAAACGGGTAATGAAAACAGATGAGCACTGCAGAACTGCAGTATATGGGTTAGTCCATGAATGTTAACCCTGACATGTTTAGAAATACAGATACTAAAAACATAACTTTAAAATGAGAATTTAACCATATTCAATATAAAAAAGACCTATAAACGTATAACACATGAAAAATGACCTAAAATTCCCCTAAACGTAGAAAATGACTTAATTCTGCAAAATGTAGGAAAAATGCATTTTGATGACTTTTAAAACCCCCGTATATCTAACATATTTATTGTAGAATACACTTAATTACCACTAAGCATCGTCTCCGTGTACTCAGAAAAATGATGACTTTTCTTCAAAATCCGGACCCTACTAGATAACACACACTAATACAGTCATCACAATTAACACCGGTTATCAGACAGATTCTACTCACACACAAAGTACACGGGTACACACACCCAAAGTACACGGGGTTACATGCTCGCGTTGTCGCAGCCCCTAAACTAAGGAACCAACCAACCAACATAATAAGTCGATACCAAAGGACACCATTAACTCCTTGTTCATAATTAATGCTTATATACGCAGAACCAATTCCATTCGTTTTGCCAACACTTGGCGAGGAAGACGGGTCAATTGCAGAAGATAGAATTATTAGATCAGAGTTCGATGAAGCTCTAAAATCAATATCCATGGGTAAAACGCCAGGTATTGACAATGTTCCTGCCGAACTAATCAATAATAGTGGGGATAGTACGCTTGAATGGATATTCAAATTGGTAGTAAGAATCTTCGAAGAAGGTAAATGGCCTCAGGAGTTTTATACCAGCGTCATCATTCCAATTCCAAAGAAGACTGTACCAGTTGAATGTAGTGACTATGGGACCATTAGTCTCATCCCTAATGCATCAAAAATACTTCTGCAAATTTTGAGGAAAAGGATGGAAATATACATTGAACAATATCTAGACAAGAATATGTCGACAAGTGATGCTATCGGGTCCTCGCGATGTATTGAAAAAAAAAGATGTTAAGCGTAAACAGAAACCTTTACGTGTGCTTTGTGGACTTCTAAAAAGCATTTGATAAAGTCAGCTGGCACAAGCTGTTTCCTCTTCTGAATCAAATAGGATGTCCCCATCGACTAATCAGATTAATATTTGATCTGTATATAAATCAAACTGCTGTTGTTCGGCTTGGAAATGACGTATCAGAACCCGCTAATATCCGCAAAGGTGTGCGACAAGGTTGTTTGCTGCCCCTGGACTGTTCAATGCCTTCGCTGAAGCTATAACAAAGTGGTCTTTTAAAGGTTCTAATATGGGAGTGAAAGTTGGTGGAAGACTTATCCAGAATATTACGTTTGCTGATTATCTGGCATTACTTGCATTAAATCCGCATACATTAATAAACATGTTGCAATGTTTAAATGATACCGCTACAGAATACGGAATGAAAATCAATTTTAAGAAGTCCAAGATTCTGGTGATAAGTAAGCATCAACACCAACAATATAACCATAAATAAAGAACCAGTACAACAGGTCAGTCGATTTAAATACCTTGGTCAGATCTTCACAGAAGACCTACGACTACGATGTGAAGTTGAAATCAGGAGCCGTAAAGCCATGGCCAAGCAGGCATTCCGTGAAAAGCATTCTCTAATTTGTCAACGCTCGATATCCCTCAGCCTTAGAAACAACTGGTTAAGACCTACATATGGCCAGTTGCAACGTACTGCAGTGAGACCTGGACAATGAATAGTGGTGACATTAAACGACTAGAAGCGTTTGAGATGTGGTGTTGGCGCCGAATGGAAAAGATCAGCTGGGTAGAGAAAATGACCAACATAACGGTGCTGGATCGAATAAAGGAAAAACGGCAAATGATCTGCCAGATATATAGGAGATCCACCTGGCTTGGCCACAGGTTACGACATGGTGGCCTGATAATCGACATACTAGAAGGCAAAATACCTGGAAAACGCCCTCGCGGGAGGCCACGGAACACTTTCATGAGATCTTTCCTAGATAGCTCTGGCCTACGAAGTTATTAAGTGGTCAAAAGGACAGCACAAGACCGAACAACGAAGAAAAGACTCATTGTAGGGGCAGACCAGTCGCTTGACTGAAAAACATGATGATGAATAAAATAACAGTTGTTGTTAATTCCTTTTAGGGGCTTGTGACATATTTGGTCATCATCCCCATGTACTTGGAGTGTGTTATATTTGTCTGATAACCTGTGTTTCTGAAGTGATGATAGTAGTGTTTGTACAGTATACTATTTCATCGACAATTGTTGCAAGATGGAGTGGAGTTCTCTGTTTGGTAGGTTGAGGAACGAACGTACTATGGAGCAAGTCTCTAAAATGACTGCTTTCTGCATACTGATATGCAGTTTATCAAGGTTAGCCCTCAGCGACTTCGGTAGATTACAGTGGAAGAGTCTGTGATAAGCAATACCTTACATCACCTACAACTAATGTGGCCATCACATTGAGAATCGTTTGTAACCTGGATTGTCAACATGGTACACCATTAACACCTGTTACCCAATCATGTGGAACTTACTGTATACTGTTATCATACGGCTCCGGAATAGGCTAGTTGGAACTGAAAAAAGGTACGGGTTGGTTATAATTAAACTTGCGCTACTTGCGAGGGATCCCCGGACAAACGAGTGATCGTAGGATAATGAAACGGCGTGGAAACCTTTGGCAGTACATGCGGAAGAGACATACCAAATAAATTATTGGAAGGAACACATTTTAAGTTCAACATGATTGGGTAACAGGGGTTAATGGTGTACCATGTTGACAATCCAGGTTACAAACGATTCTCAATGTGATGTCCACATTAGTTGTAGGTGATGTAAGGTATTGCTTATCACAGACTCTTCCACTGTAATCTACCGAAGTCGCTGAGGGCTAACCTTGATAAAATGCATATCAGTATGCAGAAAGGAGTCATTTTAGAGACTTGCTCCATAGTACGTTCGTTCCTCAACCTACCAAACAGAGAACTCCACTCCATCTTGCAACAATTGTCGATGAAATAGTATACTGTAGGCCTTATCCAATGACGTGGTGAACATATGAATAACACAATAATAATATTATTATTAATAATAATACTGTAATAGTAACAATAATAATAATAATCTACTACAGTAAGTGGTCTACACCCACAGGGTTGGGTTCGGGAATTGGCGATCCATTGGTCCTTTTTCATGTGTCTTGGGATGGATCTTATTCTCTTTGCATTTGATAGCCTTCAGAAGAGAATTACTTGGCAGAGCCGGACGGTCAAGAATGCTAGTCACTACGCTACGAAGTAGACAAGATTTAGTTTATCGGCCCCTAGTGGTGTGAGAATAATAACTGTGGCTACTACTATCTGTAACTTATTTACTAGAGGAGGAAAAGAACTGCCCTCCACCATTGAAGATTGAGAGTTGAAAGAATTATCCAGCAGTTGCGTTGCATTGCATTGCATTGCATTGCAAAATCCGTGGGGATTCAAGTTAAGTTTCACCAACGGCTATTTCTCCCCAATTCGTCTCATGGGAGATATGAAATTGTATGGCGGTGAAAGTTGCCGTTTGCTCTACATCGTTCGTGACGGCGATCAGTTATTAAAGTCCTTGTAGTTGACTCGTTAGTCACCACATATTTCCGCTACTGCTTCTGCTCTAAATGCAGACACGAACTTGCATGCCTCTTTTGGATTTCTTTATTCCTCACGTACATCCCATACATGTGTTTAAGGAGGTAATTGTCGCGATAAGGATTGCGTGCTAATTGTATTTATAAATACAGTACGCGTGCTGCTTGCTTCACTCGCTCTCGGATTCTTTTAGCGTGACTTTCATGGCTGCTAAACAAGAGGCACTGACTTGTAATAATTGAGGGCAATTTCGTAGGGCAGGTATTCATTTGATCCACAGTGAAGCCCACCCCTTATTATTCCCGTTTCTGTGGGGTCTGGGATGAGATGCGAAAAACTTATACAGCTTTTACAACCGGATGCCCTTCCTGACGTCAACCTCATGAGAAAAGTTGTTGAAAGATGAAATAGAGATGACTAACTGGCTAAGGGGTAGGGAGGAAGGTACTGTGCCGAGTGCAGCCCAAGCAACAAACCACATCACAGAACTTAGGCGTTTTTTTTGGGGGGGGGGGAAAGTAGAAATGACGTAAGTGGTTCTGTTTTCCGTTCCTTAAATTTGTTAGATTCTTTTGTGATGGTTGAGAGACTTAATTGTAAGAAACAGGTAAAAATCTCAAACTATTTTGAAAAAGAGTAGATTTCTCTGAGACTTAAATAGATTGCTGGATTACTACAGTCGTTAAATAGGTGAAAAGTACATTTTGGTCTTATTTTTCATTTGAAACTTTTGAAGTTATTCCCGATCAAGTCTGTATAAGGTACCGTTGTCTGTTAATCTGCTTTGTTGAAATTAAATCATTATGTAAACGTAATACAATATACTGTATTTTCTCTACCTTTTTCAAAGAACTTTCTGAATTCGAATTTTTGGATAATTCGATTTTTTTACTGGTCCCTTGAAGTTCGAATTATCCAAGTTCCACTGTATTACATTATATTACACAACATGTACGAATCGATATCAACAAGACCACAGCATAACATGTTAGCAATTGTATATACAGTACGTCTGGTACAATATCGACTGCATATCTTGTGCATCGTGTAATATTGAACATGTATTAAATAAATCTTAGTTTTATTTCCATTAAGACGTGCAGTATGGCAACAATGCTAACGGGTCCGAAAGTCGAGTTAGACATTGTAGTGCTTCAGATGTAAGTGCGTTTTGTCAGTTATTGAGACATCCATTTTTGAATCTAACTTAATGACGTGGTAATAAGATTCATCATACCGATTTCACACTAAATGTAAGAACGATATTTCACTTAGTCCATTGGCAATATTATTGTTTTGTACGTTTCTAATAATATAATATCTAGACACTTCGAAAAATACGATTACAATTTTGTGGGTATATTTAAAGAATGGACAATGAGGCACTCCCTAAAAGGTTATTTAATCATGCCTCCTCATTAAAACCAATAATAACTGGCTAATAGAAATTGAAAATGGCCTTCAAGAAATCAACATAGCAGGCGAAATTTTATGGGACAGGCCTATATTCAGATCGTTGGTGAGCGAACATTACTTGACTGCAAACCCCCGAATGAGAGCCACCACTACTTGGACAGCAGAAAGGACGAAAAATCATAGCGAGAGAATGAAGCGATTTTGGGAAGAGAAGAAAAGTAATTCAAATTCATCTGTGAAATAGGTTCAATCGCGCTCCTTAGTTGGGCATAACGTCTTAAAAAGTTAATAATATAATATCTACTTAATAACTAAATGCATAACCAAACTTTAATGTGAAAAAATTGATGGTGGGTGTTCTTAAAACTTATCGTGTGTGTTTGAAAGTAGTCTAAAATGTTAGCGATATTTGATAATCACGATTACGGAGCATACTCAAATTAATTAGTTAGTTATTGTTTTAAGGGGTGGAACTACGAGGTCATCTGCCCCTATACTCAAATTAATTTACATGTGATACAACTAATAAATAAATGAATGAAAGAATAAAGGAGTGAATAGATAAATAACCGAATGAATACATCAGTGAGTAAGTAAATAAGTAGAGATACATCGGCCACACCTTGTTGAAACCACAAGAAAGTATCTCGAGATAGGCACTGAACTGGGATTCGCAAGATAGTCGCAGACAAGGCACACCGAGGATCACTTTGAAGAGAACTGTATACAGGGAATTGCTGGGGTCAAGTTTTTCATGCACGCACTTTGCAAAGGATTTGATGACCACGACATCCATCTTAGATGGATCGGCAACAATCAAAATAATAATCAATTAGACGCTATTCTCTGTCTGAAATGTATGCGTGCCGGTTATTAAATTCGTTGCATGTGAAGCAGAGGAATCCTTACTAAGCGTTATAACAGCACTTTAGTTTGTCTGTGAACGAAGACTTCGCTCTGCCTGCGGCGCTTGGGGTTATTGTGTTTTTTTCTCCAGTTCGAAAGAGGGATAGTTGTGAACTTTCCGTCATGGAGAGACATGTTTGCGCCTGTGGGGATGTGTTTTATTCATATTCATGGGTTCCTATATTTCCCTTGCTGTCGGTTGACTTGGAGACATAGAATCGAGTTGGAGGAGTGATACCGTCTGTCACCGTGTGAATATTACATACGGTACCGTAACTGAAGTATCTCCAATCAAGAATGGATGCTTTTCTTCTTGTTCCTTAAGGGGCCTGTGATATCGAGGTCATCATTGATTTTCCCCCAGAGCCTCACAACTTGTGGAGAAGTGGGTTGGCGACCACGGGACCCCAACTTGAGTCCGGCATTGCTTCCACTTTGTAACGGGCTCCTCTTCGTATTCTTTCCTGTCGACCTCTCTTGGTCAACTCTTGTTAATTTCCGACCCCGGCGGTATTAGGGTATCCGAGGCCTAGGGAGTATTTCACTTTACCGCCTTAATTGGCCCTTGTCTCATCTTTCCTGATCCCTCCTTCTACGAGGGGTCAAACTTCTTGTTTTCTTTTAATTATATTTCCTTTTCTCTTTAAGATTCCCGCACTGTTTTTGTTAATTGACTTCCCGTGTATATAAGTTCCCTTTAGCGAATGTTTTGCATCTGTACTCCATTTTGTAGGCATTTTCAATCTACGTTGAATTTTGTAAGTCTTTTCGATCTAAATTGCATTTTGCGAGTAGCCTATATTCAACCTCAATTGCATTTTGAAAGGATTAACAATCTAAATTGCTTTTTAGTAAGTCTTTAAATATAGGATCTGGGACTTTTGTGAGTATTTTGAATTTTAATTGTGTTTTGTAAGTATTTTCACCCTAAACCGCCTTTTGCAATCTAAATTGCATTTTGTATGGTGCGCATTTTGCAAGTATTTTGATTCTCAATTGCATTTTGTGGGTATTTTGAATCTAAATTATATTTTGTTAATATTTTCAATGTAAATTGCATTTTGTAAGTATTGTCCATCCAAACGAGTAGTTTGAATCTACCATACATTTTGTAAGCATTTTCAGTTTCAATTGCATTTTGTGAGCATTTTGAATTTCAATTGCACTTTGTGAGTATTTTGGATCTGAAATGGGAGTTTTTCAATCTAAATTGTATTGTGTATTTTTAATTTCAATTGCATTTTGTAAGTATTTTGAACCTCAATTGCATTTTGTACGTATTTTCACTCTCATTTGCATTTTGTAAGTATTTTGAATTGCAATTGCATTTTGTAAGTATTTCGACTCTACATTGCATTTTGTACGTATTTTGAACCTGAACTACATTTTGTGCGTATTTTTTTTTCAATCTATTCCTTTTGTAAGTATTTTCCTTCTAAATTCCCTTTTGTACAAGATCGCGGGTTCAAACCCGGCCGAAGTCGTCGGATTTTTTAAGAGCGTTAAAAATCCCTCAGTAAGCCTTCCTTCGGAGGGGAAGTAAAGCCGGCGGTCCCATGTCATAGATTTATGTCATGTTAAGAAACCTTCCACTAATTACACCTGTGTGAAGCTAAATTAGGTTAAAAATATAAAGAACGCTCAGGTTCCTACGTTCGTCGCCAGGAGCCGACTGCGGTGGCGTCTAGTAGCCAAGTTCTGAACTAGTAGTTGTTGACGGTGGCGTTTGGCGTCAAATGTAGGAACTACTTGAAAAATTCAAAGTCTGCAGTCCTTACTTGAATTAAGAAACAGAAACACACACTAATGCAGTCATAACAATTAACACCGGTTATCAGACAGATTCTACACACACCCAAAGTATACGGGGCTACATGACTGCGTTGTCGCAGCCCCTAAACTGAGGAACCAACCAACCAACCCTTGTGTAAGTATTACCACTCTCAATTTTGTGAGTCGTTTCAATCTGAGTTACATTTTGTAAGTTATTTCAGTCTGACTTAATTGTCGTTCTGGTTTCCATTTCATTGTCATTTTCGCTATCACCCAGACCATTAGGGGCCGATAACCTAGATGTTAGGCCCCTCAAAACAACAATTATCATCATCATCATCATTGAAAATAGCCTATAAACATAAACTATGTGTGTGTGATCTATCTGATAACCAGGACCCGGATTATGATGACATGCCATCTTTTAAATGGTTCACCACAGACATTGCTAACTCATCTTCATCATACAGGGTGGCGCACGAAATGTCATAGCCTACATCAAAAATGATTTATAAAATGTGTAAATCGGGGCTCACAACCATGAACCTTTCGTGAACAGAAACCTTATTTCATGCGTGATTCGACAGACAGTAGCACATGTCGCGCATGCGTACCGGCTTCCAGTTATACAACATGGCAGACAAAGGGTGGTTGACGCGCGAACAGAAGGTGAAAACAGTGTTGGTTTATGCGGAAACAAAGAGTGTAATTCGGACTCTGGAAAGGTTTCGTGTTCATTTCCGTACCCGGTGGGCTCTCTGCCGACAGACAGTGTGTAGACTGGCCAGCCAATT
Source organism: Meconema thalassinum (assembly GCA_946902985.2). NCBI lineage: Eukaryota > Metazoa > Arthropoda > Insecta > Orthoptera > Tettigoniidae > Meconema > Meconema thalassinum. The sequence continues at coordinate 1,203,015,508 of OX336388.2, read as the reverse complement.
TGAAACAGAAGGCAATATACTGGAGAGAAAACGAACCCGTCTCAAGCCAGTCCGCACACCGGATAATAGTGCTGCTGTGAGAGCGGCTGTGGCTCGGAGCCCCTCCAAATCCATCAGAACTGCCTGTGTTCAGCTGGGTATCTCTCGCCGGTCAGTTCAGAGAATACTGCAGTCTGAGCTTGACCTATTCCCATACAAAATGACAACAGGTCATAAACTAACGGCGCTTGACAAGCAACGGTGAGTACAGTTTGCTGCGTGGGCTATTGCAGAAGGTGATCCCGTACTGCACAACACATGGTTCAGCGATGAGGCGTACGTTTATCTCAATGGTGCTGTGAACAAGCAGAATGTCTGGTTTTGGGCGAAAGAGCGGCCTGCTATTGTGCACGAGGTTGAAAGTCAAGGTGTAAAAGTGTGTGTATGGGCTGCAATTTCCAGTCATGGAATTATTGGACCAATCTTTTTCAATGACACAGTTAACAGTGCGCGTTACATGGACATGTTGAAAAACAGTTTCCTTCCACAACTCTTTGCCTCACGACTACCAATAGAGACACAATGGTTCATGCTCGTCCGCACACAGCAAATGTTGTTCTGGACTTCCTGCATGGACATTTCGGGCCCCGTGTGATGTCCCATCGATATCCCGAACGTTTTCAGAGTGGCTCAATCTGGCCTCCACATAGTCCCGATCTTAATCCCTGTGACTTCTTTCTTTGGGGATATTTGAAGGAGACAATCTACCGCCAGAAACCAGAAAATGTATTGCAATTGCAAGCGGCCATTGTGACTTTCTTCCGAGGATTAAGTGACGAGTGGTCACAAACATGCAGGTTCGTGTTGAAGCTGTTGTACGTCGAGAAGGTGGACATATTGAGCATGTCCTGCATACTGACTAATCATGCACATTTCAGTGAAGATTTTAATACCATATTTTAATACATATGGTGTATATTAAATATTCTACAAACAATTTCCAGTGTATGACATTTCGTGCGCCACTCTGTACTTCCCACATTTCATATTTTTTCGGTCTATTTCGCCATTTTAAAATGTTTGGTAGTTTTCTAAACGTGTACATCATTATTTGGTAATTTATTAGACTATTTTATAGTTTTTGAGTAATTTGCTCATCTCTTTGATGGTTTTGATGCTTTTTTTTGTTTTTTTGTGGTATAGGATGTTATCGGAACTTGCAATGAGGATGAATCCGGAGACATGAGAATCTTCACAACTTATTTTCGAGCTGAAGGCCAAAGTAACTTTGTTCAGTTTTTACTTCTTGGAAATATCTACATTCCAGGAGACACATCTGCGCTTGCAACTAATCCGAGAGCGATGTTAAAGCGAGGGTAGCAGGACAGACTACAGTAGGTCCAGTAAATACAGGCTGGTTAAGTATCTCCGGGCAACCAGTGTATCGAGTGAATTTAAGTTATCGGCTGTTATTGTTATTTTGAATGCATTTAAAATGCCGAAGTTAAAGCCATGTAGGGCTGAACATATTGTAACGTTTTTAGGGTTCGTAAAAATAGGTCAGGCTATAATGCACTAAATCTTTATTTACAATAGTGTTATTTATACTAGTTAACACTAAATCATATTATTTACACAAATTAACACTAAAACAAATTAGGCCTAGTTACTGGCAGACACGCACACACAGTGTCACTTTACACCGCTCTAAGTCACTATTTTATGTACACTGATCTCTGCAAGTCAGTATCTCTGGCAGTCACTATTTATGTTAGTTATTTCCACTGCACTGTCCACATTTATATCCACAGGTCGCTCGGCACACTCCTTCAGCGGAGACTCATCCAGGACTGACTTGCCCGCCGCAGTTTGCCGGTATAATCCAATCAGCTCCCTGGTCTCGAATATTCCCGATCAAGCCACCTCTCGCAAAAGCGAGTAGGTTCTAGTGGTGGATTCCAGCACTGTCTAGCCCTTCCCCGGTTATGTTCTGGCTCCCTTTTCCCCTTCCAGTGGGTTCAAGCCTATTCTGGTTGGTTGTTCTGGAACTCCCTGTTGCATCCAGAGGCCTCGAGAAGCAGAAGAGTCTAGTAGCCAAGGAGCCAATAGTATACATGACTCGTGGGCTATTGTGGTTGACTCATTGATCGTTGCGCGGGGAGGGGCCTACCCTAATCAGCCCCGGCCGGACTGGCCACTCTGCACTCCTCACACACCCCGCCCGCCCGTCACCACGTGAACTATAAAATGGCGACCGCTGGGCAATTGCACGAATCTTTACACTGCCCCCTCCTTAACACTGTTCCGTCTCGGAGCAGACACTTCCAACAGGGTGACGGTAGGAACAGCTCGGTCCTTCACGGCATCGTGAGTTGACGAAGAAGTAACAGTCCACCGTTTTCTGAGACAACACGTCTGTTCGGGGCCAGCAGCACACCAGAACTTCAATCCCTGTGCGTCGAAAGACTTCCTCTAGCATGCTTCTTACAATCCTCCAGTCCAACCCATCTAGTCCACAGCCCAACTTGGGTACAGCTAATTTGGATATGCTTCGCTCCAGTAGGTGCTCCCGCATAGCAAGTAGACTATCCCAGATGGCACGATAGGAGGGCTTCAGATGGGAAAGTTCTTTCGACACCAGATAGAACAGCGATCGCTCGTTCCTGCTTAAGCACAACACGCCCCCGACACGAGGCTCTTGGCGCTGTAGCTCAACCCCGCCGTATTTCCGCCGAAACACCTGGGCGATTCCCTGGCTCATCCTCAGGTCCTTAGCCACACAGTGAGCCAAGGCATACTCACTGGCGGTTTGGAATAAATCCTGTCGAATCTCGGTAGTGACGCCATAACGAACTTTTCGGCCAATTCCACATTGAGCCATGAACTCTTCGAAGGATCGTTCTTCTTCTGGCAATCGACAGATACGGGCGTGTTGTACGTACCCCTCGTCATGGTTGTCGTCCAGGTACGGTGCCAGCCGATTGAAATGGACCACTCGGGGTTTGTCATTCGGTCTCCTCCTGATACGATAGATTACGACGTTGATCCTCTTCAGTACCTCATATGGTCCGTCCCAGGAGAGTTGTAGCTTCGGAGAGAACCCTCTCCGCCTTTTTCGGTCGAAAAGCCAGACTAGATCTCCTGCTTGGTATCCTCCTGATTCGGCTCTTAGGTCGTAACGCTCCTTCATCCGGTCGCTGGCATTCTGGATGTTTGCGCGAACTCGGTCGTGAATGTCATCCATCCTTCGACGAAGGTCGGAGATGTAGTCTTCGCCAACAACGTCATCCTTTGGTTTGCAGCCGAACGTCAGGTCTCACGGCAACCGCAGCTCTCGGCCAAACAGCACATTAGCTGGTGTTTGGCCTGTGGTTTCATGGATAGAAGAGCGGTATGCCAGTAGAAACAAGTGGAGAAACTTGTCCCAGTCCCGCTGGTGGTCGGATACAATCTTGGACAGGTACTTCTCCACTGTTCTGTTCATGCGCTCCACCATGCCGTCGGACTGTGGATGCCGGGCATTTGTTCTCGTTTTCCGGATCCCGAGAATCTGACACATCTCCTGAAACACCGACGACTCGAAATTTCGCCCATGTTCGGAATGCAATTCCAAAGGTACACCAAATCGGCTCACCAGCTCCCTGACTAGCGTCTCGGCAACCACCACCGCCTCTTGATTGGGCAATGCATATGCCTCTTCCCACTTGCTGAAGTAATCTATTGCTACCAAGATGTATTTATTTCCACTCTCAGTCGTGGGGAAGGGGCCCGCTACATCGATAGCGATCCGTTCGAACGGTGCACCAACGTTGTACTGTCTCATCGCTGCTCTTCTCTTCTTTTGTGGCCCGTTCGCAGTGGCACAAACCACGCACTTTCTACACCTTTCACGAACGTCGTCGGAGCAATTGAACCTGTAAAACCGCTCTCGGATTTTCTCTATGGTTTTCCGAACTCCAAGGTGCCCTCCGGACGTTCCATCATGCAGCAACTGCACTATCTCGGATACCCTGTTTCGTGGAACAATAAGCTGTAGCCTCTTCTGATTCTCATTCTCCAGTACCCTCTTTAGAACCCCATTTTCCAAAATCACGGAATTCCACTGAGCCCAGTAGGATTTTACAGAGCGCGAGAAGGGAGCTGCCTCTTCCCAGGTCGGCCGTTCCTCAGACTTCTTCCAACGCAGTAGGTGTTTTAAGTCCGGATCGTTTTCTTGGTCCTTACGGATTTCCTCATCCTGCCAGTGGTCGTCAGTCACAGTACTTCTTCTTACCGCTGCAAATTTGTCTTCTATCCAATTGCAGTGCTTGCAGTCTTGCGCGCACGGTCTCCTAGATAGAGCATCCGCATTTCTGAGTTTAAGACCGGCCCTGTGTTCAGAGTCGAAGTCGTACTCCTCGAGCCTTTCGATCCACCTGGCTACCTGTCCCTCCGGGTTCTTGAAACTCAGAGGCCACGTAAGTGCTGCATGATCAGTCCGTAGAACGAACTTCCTCCCGTAGAGGTACTTGTGGAAATGCTCCACCGACTTCACTACAGTAAGCAATTCCCTCCTAGTCACGCAGTAGTTCCTCTCCGGTTTTGAAAGAACCTTGCTGAAGTAAGCTATCACTCTTTCCTGCCCACCTTGCAGTTGGGAGAGCACGCTACCGATGCCCACATTGCTAGCATCGGTGTCCAAAACGAACAGTCCTTCCGGTTGTGGGTAACTCAGGATAGGAGCATTGGTCAGTACCTCCTTCAGTTGTTCGAAAGCCTGTTGACAGGTCGTGTCCCACACAAAACTCCGGCCTTCTTCGGTTAGTCGGGTCAGAGGCTTCGCGATGTTAGCAAATCTTGGCACGAATCGACGGTAATAGGTGCATAGTCCGAGGAAACTCCTAACTTCGCGCTTATCCTTCGGTATTGGCCACTCCTTCACCCCGTTTATCTTCTCCGGATCTGCAGCAACCCCCTCTCCGGAAACAACGTGGCCCAGGTAATTGACTTCTTTCCGAAAGAGGAAGCACTTCTTGGGGTTGAGCTTCAGGTTGGCTTGTTTTAGACGTAAGAACACCTGCTCCAAATTCTTTAGGTGGTCTTCAAACGTCCTTCCGAGAACGATGATGTCATCCAAGTAGACCAAGCAGGTTTCCCAAGACAGCCCTTTTAAGACTCGCTCCATCAAACGTTCAAACGTAGCAGGGGCGTTACAGAGTCCGAACGGCATAACTGTGAAGTTCCACAGCCCCGAACCAATCGTAAAGGCGGTCTTCTCCTTGTCTTTGGGGTCCAACCCGACCTGCCAGTAGCCACTCTTGAGGTCCAATATGGAGAATATCGTGCTCCCACCCAAGGTGTCCAGGGTGTCATCGATGCGTGGTAGAGGATAACTGTCCTTTTTCGTCACATTGTTCAGCTGGCGGTAGTCTACGCAAAACCGCGTAGATCCGTCTTTCTTCTTCACCAGAACCACTGGCGAGGCCCAGGGGCTGCTTGAAGGTTCAGTCACCCTTCGCGAGCCATATCACTTATTATTCGATCGGCTTCCTCTCGATTGGCTAGTGGCAATCTTCTGGGCGTCTGGCGAATAGGTCTTGAGTCACCCGTATCGATGCGATGTTGCACCACGTTCGTTCTTCCATTACCAGTCCCATCCTGGAAAGCATCCTTATGACGTTTGAGAAGTTCCCTTACCTCTCTGCTCTGCTCAGGATTTAGCTCTTGGCACGCTGCCTCGATAAGACTGTCAAGCCACACTGAAGGTATACCGGATAAGGAGGCAGCTGTTCGCACTTGGCGTACGACGGAGGACACAGGCGAACATATTCCCAGCCTGGTTCCTTCCCGAACGGTTATTGCGTGATCATGAAGGTTCATTACCCGCACAGGGATTTTCGCCCCTGCACGGACCAAAGCTTTGGCTACCAGCATTCCATGTCCAGTTTCGTCTTCGCCAAACGTAGGCCCTACCATGACGACACAACCTTCGGGGATTTCACCGTCCAGCTTCCCTTCTACCATTACTTCACTACTTCCTGGCAGTTCCATGTCTTCTGCTGCTATCACCCGTACCGACGAGGCGTTCCTCTTCTGCAGCACTACCTCCTCGTTTCCGACTCTCAAAATTCCACTTCCCAAGTCTAGTCCGAATTTGTACTTAGTCATGATGTCCATCCCGAGAATAACGTCCTCTTCCACCTCAGCAACCAAGACACGATGGCGAAACTGGGTATCACCGATGATGAAGTCGACGACTGCCTCCCCTCGAACGTTGGCTGGCTCCCCCGTTGCTGTTCGCAGTGCCCATCTTGTGGGTGTTATTGCTCTTCTCACGATGCCTGGTCGGATGATGGACATTGTGGCCCCTGTGTCCAGCCGTAGGTCTCTGGGTTCTCCATCCACATGGCCATTGACAAAATTGAGTTGGCTTGACAACCCAGAGATGCGACGATAGCCGAAGTAGGGGCATTCCTGGTGTTGGCGCGGGTTGACAGTCGCCCCTTTCCATCAACCCTCTTTAGTTTCCCTCGCTGGTACTCGTTATTCGTAAGTTTAGGGCATCGATCTCCAAGGTGCCCAACCTCCCCGCAGCCCCAGCACCTCGTCTGTTTCTTCTTGGTCTGCAAGGCTTGAAGAACTTTCTCCACGATTTCTTCTAAGGAAGGCACAGGTTGGACCTCCTTGTCTCCCCCCAGAGCTCGAATGTGAGCCTGGCTGCGCACGGATTGTTGAACAGCCTCGAACTCAAGGGCTAGGGCCAAAGCATCATTCAACGTTGGTGGGCGCGCCAGCTTCACAGCCCGCAGTGTCTCGGTCTCGCGGAGCCCGTCGAGAAACTTCTCGATAGCAAGACTCTCGTAAACGTCGCTGAGCACTGTTGGGTAGGCGCTCCTAACGAGACGGACTATGTCTGCTTCGAACTCCTGTAGGCTCTCGTTAGGTCTCTGGCAGCGATTTCTTAACTGGGAGCGATATACCTGCTCCATGTGTCGATGTCCGAACCGCATTTCCAGTTTTTGAACAAGAACGTCGTAGTTCTCTTTCTCCGATAAGGGAACTGCTTGTAGGACTCGTAGGGACTCTCCGCGCAGCGACAAGCTCATCATTGCAGCTTTCGTGGCCTCTGACCACCCATTAATCGTGGCGGCGGTCTCAAACAAGGTGAAGTATTCTTCCCATGCAGATTTCCCATTGAATGTTGGCAGGTCAGAACGCCCAACTGCGGGAACGGGTGCACGATCCATTGGCAGGTCAGTCCGCCCAGCGGCGGGAACAGGTAAACTCTCCTTACCTTCCGATGGTTCAGCAGCGGCAATGGTTTCGTTTCGTTGCTTGTCCTTATTTTGAAGCAGGGCGCTCGCAAGCTCGTCCTCCAACTTCCACAGCGACTCTTGAAATTCCTCCCTCAGCTTCGTTTCCGTAGTGAGTGTTACTTCTCGAAGTTTCCTCTCAAGATTGGCATTATTTTCCATTATATTCCTTTCCATAATTTTTGGAGTTTCCTACTATTTTCTTTTCTAAATTTTCCACATTGTCCGCCATTTTCTTTTCCAAAATTTCCACCATCTGGCCTATGCCGCAAGGAAGCTCAAAAAGGAATATATCTGGGTCCTCACCTCCGTCCAGCAGTAACTGACGTAATCCCACTTGTAGCGTAGACTTCGTTCCCGTGGCATCAGCTTCTCTTTCTTCCAATTCCTGCCGTAATTCCGAAACCTTCAGTGCTGAAAGTTTTACTTTCCTTGTCGCCATTTTACAGTACAAAATGCGAGACACACGGACAGTCAGCACACGATTAACCAGGCTTCCAGATGGTACGCACAAGACAGTCACTAATAATTAACTATCGTACACACTTCCTTAAAGTAGGCCTTTTCAAAAGTACGCACTGTTTCATACAGAAGCACTCACGTATAACCTGACCCTCACATCTGATACCAATTGTAACGTTTTTAGGGTTCGTAAAAATAGGTCAGGCTATAATGCACTAAATCTTTATTTACAATAGTGTTATTTACACTAGTTAACACTGAATCAAATTATTTACACAAATTAACACTAAAACAAATTAGACCTAGTTACTGGCAGACACGCACACAAAGAGTTTCACTTTACACCGCTATAAGTCACTATTTATGTACACTGATCTCTGCAAGTCAGTATCTCTAGCAGTCACTATTTATGTTAGTTATTTCCACTGCACTGTCCACATTTATATCCACAGGTCGCTCGGCACACTCCTTCAGCGGAGACTCGTCCAGGACTGACTTGCCCGCCGCAGTTTGCCGGTATATATCCAATCAGCTCCCTGGTCTCGAATATTCCCGATCAAGCCACCTCTCGCAAAAGCGAGTAGTTCTAGTGGTGGATTCCAGCACTGTCTAGCCCTTCCCCGGCGATGTTCTGGCTCCCTTCCCCCCCCCCCTTCCAGTGGGTTCAAGCCTATTCTGGTTGGTTGTTCTGGAACTCCCTGTTGCATCCAGAGGCCTCGAGAAGCAGAAGAGTCTAGTAGCCAAGGAGCCAATAGTATACCTGACTCGTGGGCTATTGTGGTTGACTCATTGATCGTTGCGCGGGGAGGGGCCTACCCTAATCAGCCCCGGTCGGACTGGCCACTCTGCACTCCTCACACACCCCGCCCGCCCGTCACCACGTGAACTATAAAATGGCGACCGCTGGGCAATTGCACGAATCTTTACACTAACAAAGATCAAGTGCTGTCACTTGTAGCTCTTCATATTAATAGGTTATTTTTTAACGTTTTCGGGTCATTTTATGTTGTTTTTTTGCAGTCATTTAATAGGTCATTTTTCAAACATTTCTAGATCATTAAATCCCGGACCTTGCTGATAACCTTTGTTATTGTCTGTACACGTGTATATACTTGTGATTGTACCTCGTAATGGGGAGAAGGTGGCGGCGGGTTTACATACGGTACTAACTCTTGTTTTCACATGGAGACGATACGGTAAAACTACGGAAAACTGCTTCGATGACGGCTACCTCTGTCTGTAACTGTTTCGCGCAAATACTACCCAACCGATTTAATTTTGCATTAACATAGTTTTTATACCCAGATCATACAAGGACTGTTGCTGTTTCGGCACATAGCATATTATTCCGATTTTGGCACTCGGGCAGGCTAAAATAGGCAAAATGTTGAGGTTGTCATAGAAGGACCGGTCATATCTTATTTTGTACCCCTCACTGTGAAAAACTATTTTACAATTATTTCAACTTAAATAATGTTGTGTTTTGTGCTTGTTTGAACATTGTATCTTGCTTACTTCAAGTTTAGCAAGCCCTCACCAGATGTCAGATTAGGACAGTGCTCATCGTAGCTCCACTGCCCTCGGTAGGGGGCAGCATTCCTGCTAGCTTCTTCCCTGCCGGGAAGAGAGTAAGACAGTGTGTCTCTGAGTAAGAGCGGTAACGGTCGGTTGCGTGATGATAGACAATGGCGTAGTCGGTGTAACAAACACCTACATTCAGTGTTTCTTGTGTGTGTAAATATGTGTAGGGAGTGTTTTCTTATCGTGTATGACGTGTTTATTTAAGTTGTGTAAATATACTGTAGTAATAATTCCACAGAGATCCAGTGATATGAATCAGCTACCTACCTCGTGCTCTATACATACAGTCCATTTCTATCCTCGTACTATCCTTAGCCAAACCTTGTATATATATCCTCACCTCAAATCAACTCATTTCATGGTCCTCCGGGCCGGATGTCTGTGGAATCTTCGTTAATGTGATATTAGCACATGTATTTTGGCGGGACTGAAGCATCATAGCAGCCATGTTGGCAAAGAATACTACTGTTTCCGATAGCAGCCATCGTGGCAAGGAATAAACGGCTTCCGATAGCAACCATCTCGGCAAGGAATACTACAGCTTCCGATGGCAGCCATGTTTGCCCCATCCACTTCGTATGTCGTCATCTTGGTTCCAGTCTACAGCAACCAGTAATCTCTTGTCAGCGCCGGAGTTTATACTACAGCCACGCAGACCAACTTCGATATTCTACACCGCAGCTTCAGTAAGTACATACTCAGTTTCTGATTCCTATTATTTCCCACCATGGATTCCAAAGAAAAACAACTCCTTGTTAAGACTAGAGGCCTAGCGAAAGCCAGCATCACACGCGTGCATAACTTTGTTGTTAACTTCAAATCAGGATCAAGTATAAATGCAATTAAGGCCAGACTAGACGATCTACCCAGAATACGAGAAGGGTATGACAATGCGCAAGACAAGTTACAACTGGAGGATGAAACTGAGGATCATAGTGAAGATCGTGACAGTTTCGAATTATTGTACTATGACGTAGTAGATAAATAACAACATTGATAGAAGAGAGTGCAGAATCACGGTTGAGACAAGGCAACCATTCCGGTGGTACTACTCATTCACACTCTGGTCCATTCAAGAGAGAACTCGCACTGCCAACTATTAAATTGCCATCTTTTGGGGGTAACATTACTGATTTTCGACACTTTTTTGATACGTTTACCAGTCTGGTCATAAACAATGACTCACTTGAAGATATCCAAAGGTATCATTATTTGTTATCTTCACTTACACGGGAAGCACATGAACAAATTAAGGATCTTCCCATAACAACCACAAATTTCAAGATTGCATGGCAGACAGTCTGTCAAAGGTACAACAACCCTTAGCTCATTGCAACGTCTCACATTAAGAAACTTTTAAACCTTCCGTCTGTAAGCAAAGAGTCATCCACAGATATACGATCACTGTTAAATCAAGTTTCAAGTAATCTGAATGCAATTGAGGCACTTGAACTTGACATTCCTTTACATGAAATGCTCGTATTACAGTTGATTCTTCAACAAGTTGATGAGGTCAGCAGAAAACAATGGGAGCTGACGTCATCAAAATTGAAATTTGCAAGACTAGATGAATTATGTCGATTTTTAGAAGACAGATGCCATGCCCTTGAACTAACCAACTCAAATCAGACCTCCAAACCAGTGGTGTCGTCCCACCCACGACATGCTACTGACATCAAACACACTAAACCAGTAAGACAGGTTTATGTCTCTACTGGCAATAATTGTTTATTTTGTGATGGTGTTCATCCTCTATACAAATGTTTAGGTTTTTCTGGCAGCAGTATCCAACAACGTATGGACTTTGTCAAACAACATAAATTATGTTCAAATTGTCTTAGGCCTGGACACATTTTTGGCAACTGTTCTTCGGGCTCCTGTTATTCATGCGGCCTGAAACATCGCACCCTACTTCATCGACCCAATAAACCTGTCACGCGGAGGCAGCAGGAAGCCACACCTGCAAGACACAGCGGCGCTGATGTCAACCAGCAACAAACGATTTCAGCCACGTATTGTTCGATAAAGGCAAAACCTCAGACCCAGATACTACTCTCCACTGCACTGGTTAAGGTACGTGATGGCTATGGAAGGCTACAAACTTGTAGAGCGCTCCTAGACTCATGTAGCCAGGCACACTTCGTCACAAATGCCTGTGCAGAACGGCTCAGCTTACGGAAGGTTCGAAACCGAATACCAATACAAGGTATAAGCAACGCTACTACAGAATCTCGTCACAGTGCTACCGTTAATGTTCATTCCATGCACAGCGAATACCAAGTAGAAATTAACTGTGCTGTGTTGCCAAGAATTTCCGCTGATCTCCCAGGATCGTACATTGATTTCGCTGACTGGGGTATTCCTGAAGAGCTACCTCTAGCCGACTCGACGTTCAACCAACCTGGGCGAATTGACATGCTGATTGGTGCGGAGGTATTCTTTCAGCTTCTTCGACCGGAAAGACAAGTGAGACGAGGTGACTACCCTGTCCTCCATAACACAGAATTCGGGTGGATTCTCGCAGGGCGTTTTCAGTTAGACAGAACGGCCGAAGCACCTTCGCAGACCGTACATTCCTTCTTCACCACGAGTGACAATTCCCTTGACCATCTAGTTCAACGCTTCTGGGAATTAGAAGATATTAATAAGACAATCAGATCGAAGGACGACCTGGAGTGTGAGAAACATTTTACTGCCAACACCAGGAGAGACGCTGACGGAAGATTCACGGTACAGCTTCTACTGCGTGAGGACTCTACAGAGCTTGGTGACTCGCTCCCATTGGCCATGTCGCGGCTTCATCATCTCGAGAGACGATTAAGTAGAAACACCCAACTCAAGAATGACTACGTGAACTTTCTGGAGGAATACGAAGCTCTGGGACACATGGAGGCTATCGACACGTCGCACCCTAATGAGCATAGCTATTACATGCCCCATCACCCAGTCCTCAAAGAGGCAAGCTCTACTACGAAGACGAGGGTGGTGTTTGATGCTTCTGCCGCCACTACGAGCGGGAAATCACTCAACAACATACTCCGTATTGGACCGACCATCCAGCAAGATATCTGGTCTATCATTACAAGATTCCGTACTCACCAAGTGTGCTTCACAGCAGACATTCGCCAGATGTATCGACAAGTAAATGTTGATAGTCGTGACTGCAACCTTCAGAGAATCGTATGGCGCCGATCGCCGGAGGAACACATAATACACTACCGGCTAAAAACTGTCACGTACGGAACAGCTTCAGCACCCTTCCTCGCTACTAGGTGCCTTCAGCAGCTCGCCATTGAGGAGTCGCACAACTTACCCAAGGCAGCAAAAGTTCTCCAGAGAGATTTCTATGTGGACGACTGAATGTCTGGGACGGAAACCCTCGAGGAAGCTCTGCGAACTCAAGAACAACTCATCGATCTCCTTCAAAGGGGAGGTTTCCAACTTCGAAAATGGTGCTCCAATCATCGACTACTCGAAGCTGTTCCTCCAGAATACAGAGAAGCCCAGCTGCCCCTTCAACTCGATAGCGGAAATAACGTTAAGACGTTAGGACTCTTGTGGCATCCTGCCAACGATCAGCTGCGGATTGTGAATGGTACCGGGATTACTAACTTCAACGGACCTGTTACAAAAAGAAAGGTACTTGCAGTCATAGCATCAATATACGATCCGTTGGGACTGATGGGTCCATTCATCATCTCCTGCAAGTATTTCCTGCAGCAACTCTGGCAACTTCGCTTAGGATGGGATGAGAACCTACCTAAAGAACTGCTTCAGCGCTGGGAGCATCTACACAATCAGCTGCCTTTGGTCAGCCGAATTCGTATCGACAGACTAGTGCTAACGAAGGGCATTGTCACTAACATTCAACTGCACGGTTTTTCAGATGCGTCTGAGAAAGGATACGGATGTTGTATTTACATTAGATCGGAAAGCCAACAGGGTGAGCGCATCACAAGGCTACTGTGCGCTAAATCTAAGGTCGCCCCACTAAAAAGGGTCTCCATTCCTCGTCTCGAGTTGTGTGGAGCACTACTGCTAGCTCGTCTTCTCAAGAAGGTAACATCGGTGTTAAATTTGACCATTAGCAGCATCCATTTGTGGACAGATTCGACGATCGTTCTTTCATGGATTGCCGCATCACCCATACGGTGGAAAACTTTTATTGCCAACAGAGTTTCGGAGATTCAAGACAGCACATCGATTGCAGATTGGAAGCACGTTCCTTCAGGAGACAATCCTGCGGACCTGATTTCACGGGGACTCACTCCAGACGCCCTTATTGCTAAGTCACTTTGGTGGAATGGACCACCGTGGCTTGCGGAAGACACTCTATCATGGCCTAATTCAACCCCTTCTGCGGATACCCAGGACATCCCAGAACAGCGGAAACCTGTGGTCAGTCTCGTGGCGTTTCAACCTGAAGATGAGCTCATGCAGCGATTCTCTAAACTTGCACGTCTGCAGAGAGTGACAGCTTACTGCCTCAGATTTGCAGCTAACGCCAAACTTCGTCATACGGAAAGGAAGACTGGTGAATTAGACCTTCAAGAGTTACGTTCAGGACTATATGCATGTATCAGGAACGTCCAAGCATCAGCATATGGTGCAGAGATTCATGCTCTTCGTAGTACAAGGGCAATTAGTAAGAAGAGCAAGATTATATCCCTTAATCCATTCCTCTGTGATCAAGGACTTCTTCGAGTTGGTGGCAGATTACAACAATCGGAGCTCCCTTTCAACCAACAACATCAAATAATCTTGCCCCCAAGTCACCATCTAACTAAATTGATCATCGAGAACGAACATCGACGAATGTTACATGCTGGGTGCCAACTGCTACTCTCCTCTCTTCGCCAGCAATACTGGATACCAAATGGAAGGAATACCATTCGGAAGATAATACACCATTGTCTCATCTGCCACAAGCTCAAAGCAAAAAATGCCCAGCAACTAATGGGTCAGTTGCCGAACTACAGAGCATCACCTGCCAATCCATTTGTTCACTGCGGGATTGATTACGCTGGCCCACTGTACATTAAATCAGGATCTCGTAAAAACAGCGCAAGAGTTAAATGTTACGTATCAATTTTTGTATGTATGGCTACTAGGGCTATTCACCTGGAAATTGTTAGCAGCATGACTACCCAAGCCTTTCTTGCTGCTCTCAAACGCTTTATCTCACGACGAGGAAGACCTGCGCACATATATTCGGACAACGGCAGAAACTTCGTAGGCGCAGACAAGGAACTTCGGGAACTGCAGAGATTGTTCGACGAAGAACATCACAAACGAGAGATCTCAAATTTCGCTAGCACTGAAGGCATTCAGTGGCACTTCATTCCGCCACAGGCTCCACACTTTGGAGGTATTTGGGAGGCTGGCGTCAAGTCATTCAAACATCATCTTCGACGAGTGATGGGCACGGCATATCTTACCTTTGAAGAACTGGCAACACAACACAAATCGAAGCATGTCTAAACTCTAGGCCTCTAGTCCCCCTAGCCGATGATCCCGACGACATAATGGCTATCACCCCAGGTCACTTTCTAATTGGAAGACCTATCACTACCCTTCCCGAACCAGATCTGAGTAATGTACGCCTCAATGTACTCTCTAGATGGCAGCAACTGCAACGGCAGCTCCAAGGATTCTGGAAGGCGTGGTCAGCAGACTACCTCTCCCACCTGCAGCAGAGGAGTAAATGGACACTACCAAACAATAATGTGCAGCCAGGCACATTAGTGATCGTCAAGGAAGACAACGTCCCCCCACTGTGCTGGAAGCTCGCAGTGATTGATCAGGTCCACCCTGCCGCTGATGGACTAGTACGCGTCGCCACGATCCGTACTTCTGCTGGAGTATTCAAAAGGCCAATTACAAAACTTTGTCCTGTCCCCACTTCTGAAGGCGACGATATCTGAACGTAGTGTGTCTTGTTTTGTATTTATCTTTATGTTTGTTTGTTTATTTTACATTGTGTTTGGAAAAAAGTGTTTAACCCTTTTTTGGTGGGCGGCATGTTTGAACATTGTATCTTGCTTACTTCAAGTTTAGCAAGCCCTCACCAGATGTCAGATTAGGACAGTGCTCATCGTAGATCCACTGCCCTCGGTAGGGGGCAGCATTCCTGCTAGCTTCTTCCCTGTCGGGAAGAGAGTAAGACAGTGTGTCTCTGAGTAAGAGCGGTAACGGTCGGTTGCGTGATGTTCGACAATGGCGTAGTCGGTGTAACAAACACCTACATTCAGTGTTTCTTGTGTGTGTAAATATGTGTAGGGAGTGTTTTCTTATCGTGTATGACGTGTTTATTTAAGTTGTGTAAATATACTGTAGTAATAATTCCACAGAGATCCAGTGATATGAATCAGCTACCTACCTCGTGCTCTATACATACAGTCCATTTCTATCCTCGTACTATCCTTAGCCAAACCTTGTATATATATCCTCACCTCAGATCAACTCATTTCAGTACTTTTATGCATACTCTTATTTAATTTTCTTATTTTATGGGGACGGTAACCATTCCCTCATTTGGGGTGACACTTTTCTTAAGAGTTGTAATTGCATCACTGTAAATTTGCAAACATGGCGATAAAATATAGTGAATCATAGTGCTAACAAAATATACGACTGACAACTAACAAATTACAATATATCGCGAATATCAGAACTAACAATATTCATAGAAGAATTTGAACATCTAGCGAGATTGAAGATCTTGGCTGATTTCCAGTATCAAATAAGGCTAATAGGCTTTTACACATTTCTCAATAAAAAACTGGAGCCTAAAAAAGAAATAAAGAAAAAATGACGTACACATGCCGTAACATGATGGTGATTGCTGTTTTAAGGGACCTAACATCTAGGTTATCGCCCCCTAAAATGCCGTAACAGTAACCCCAATTAACGAAGAAAAAAAACCAACTCAAGCAAGCATTATTTACGACTTATAAAGTACTGGAAATCCTAATAATCTGTAGAATGTCAAATACTCCCTACGTTTTTATTCTTGCCCAGGGTGTTACCTCGTGGTACAGTAGGTTTCACACACCTAGGGACGTCTGTTAGACTAGATAAGACATATTGTTGGTATACAGGAAGAAAAAAGAACACACGAAGTTTGACCACTTGAAAGGTGAGGCTATTAACAGGAAGGAACGAGACATTCCGTTAAGAATTAAACAGCCTACGTTTTTAACGCGAGGATAGCTGGTTGCTAACTTTTATGACAGTTCCGTCCCACTTTCCATCTTATAACTAGAATTGAGCGTAATGCCTTCAAATAATATGTAATTTTTGTGTAATCAAATTTCGTGTAGATCCTTGGAATAGTTGGGAAGTTACACTGTATTAGCTAAAGTAAAATATTCACTCACGCTGGTAATACTCATATTTCAAAATCATTTTTTCTTGTGTGGTTTATAAGTGATTAAATATGGTATTGTTACGTTACGCTGTGTGATTTTGGAACTACGGCGTGGAGTATTAAAATACAACTTGGCGTCTTATTAACAGTTGGCAGTAATGGCGCACTTGGAAATAGCAGAAGACACACACACACACACATACACACACACACACACATGTTGCCCTCCGATTGGTATGAACAATTCATACTTTATTTATTTCAGAAATGCGAATATCAGGCAAAATAGCTGCATACGTGCACAGTATTCTATCCTATATATCAAAGATCCAAAACTTTATACGTTAACGCTTATATTTGCGGTAGAGTTCTATTGGACCTATTCTAATAATTTTATGCCGTTCTAAACCTTTTGCATTTCATAAGAAATCTTAAAGTTTTAGTTTGCTCATAAAATCGACCATAAAAGTCGAAAGAAACTATTTTCCATGTGTAAAAGACCAAGGCTTCTACTGAACCGTTTTGAATAATATGTTTGTGCTGTTCGAAATCTCTTGCCGAGTGAATGTCATAAAAAGTCTTAGTGGCAGTTTACTCAAAAAAACTGCCGGGAAAGTGGAAAAATATTTACACCTTATCTACCAGTCCCATTGTAACAATTCATTGGTATTTGAAATCCCTAAAATGTCGTCAAGTGACAGAGTTCGTGGGTAAAACTCTCCTGAGAATAAAAAGCCTTTAACTTCTTATTTACCAGGCCGATTTTCACGACTGGCTGCGTGGCACAGCGGTAACGCTCTCGCATGCTGTTCCCAAAGGTTGCGGATCTAATCCTGGCGTAGTTTGTATAAAGGTGCACAAAATGAAGTACAGTAGATATACTGACACATTGAATAACTCCTTCGGGGGCAAAATTCCGGTTCCCCGGCGTCTCTAAAATCCTCAGTAGTTAAGAGAGACGAGAAACCAACAACATTATTAAGATTTTCACAATTTGATGTTGACTACTTCGTAGCGTAGTGGCTAGAATTCTTGGATGGCACCTCGAAGGTCCGGGTTCGATTCCCGGTCCCAGCTACCAGTACAACCATCCAAATGACACAGGTTACCACATAGATCACACACACACACACGTAGGCCTACAAGGGACTGCATGACCTCGATGACTACGATGTCGCAAACCCCTTAAATGAATCACCAACAATAATTTGATGTCGTCCGGCAGCTAGTTCTGAGTATCTGAGGATATTGTGTGACGTATATAGTCCGTTTGTATAAAAGTTTGTATGCTAAGAAATTATAAATCCTAAAAACCCATACACAGGTGATTTCTTTTCAAAAAATCAATTGACACCGTAATGGAATGAAAAACGTTCGATATCGCTTTCCGTATGAGGAAGATCTTCTATCACTTGTACATAATGATGCAGTATATCAATTGCCACTATTTTTCCTAGAGCCCGATGTATTTGCCCATGCAACGGGCTTTATCGCTTGCGTTGTAGTTTTTGACCTGACTGTTCGGTTTGAAGGTGGGGCTGAACAGGCACGTCGAGTTGTTTCTAAAGAGAAATAGGTTAAATAGGTTGAAGGGCTAATGATTGGCTCAAGAAGCACCATTCCAAATTGAATAGTGGAAGCATTCAAACTGTATCTACTGCACGATATAGGTAGTTACGACGACGCCTGAAAGGTGCAATAGCCGGAATGAGGAATCACTTAAACCGTCATTAGTGAATTTATCTAGGAGTTGATTTTATGTTATTGTGAAATTTACTTCTAGTTTTAAATACTTGTTTCCGTCTCCTCTCATCTGTACTATTTCTCCAAGCAAATTGAATGGATGTGACGTTATGCGATCTGTCTGTCGATAACACATTTTTGAAAGGTGGCGAAAATTATAACACGCATGTCATACGATGTTGGCATGTCAAAGAACCCATTTGAATGTTCAGTAGGCCGTTTTCATAATGGCAAAAATAATATCGGGAGTTTCCATCAACACAAAGTTCCTCATTTCTCTACTAGAAGGCGCTATAGTTTTCAAGGAGCTTAGATATCTAACCTCCTTGACTTTCATAGTCCTTCAAGGAACAACGAAATTCGACATGTAAGCTGCCCTCTGGGTGTCAAATAACAAAGCTTGCACCCGGCATCCGAGGCCATACGATATTTTTTTTTAAAATCGTTTCGGTCGTCTATGGACCACGTTATTTCAACTGCCTTTTCCCTCGTTCTTTCACATTGGCCCAGTATTCGCGCATTCTTCTTCGGTGAGCTTCCCTTCGTTCTTCGGTCCACTTCTTGCCAGTTTTCAATATAGGTTTTGGCTGAAAACTCCGTATCTCCCCAAGTTTCTTCTTCAAAGAGTCACGTTCCAAGATGTCCTCATGTGATATCCCCAGTTCTTGTAGGTCTTTTTCCACCTCTGTAAACCAGATCCCTTTGGTTTTCTTTCCCACAAAGTAGGCACAGATTCGATTGGACAATCTTCCGGAGTTCATTCGTGTTAAATGGCCATAAAAGGAGAGTCTTCTTTTGCGAATGGTGTCCGTTATTATTATTATTATTATTATTATTATTATTATTATACATGTCTGTAAAAAAAGAAAATCATATCTGCTGTAAAAAAACGAAAATATGTATGTTTGATTAACTTCGTTGTGCTGAATTCGAAAATGCATATTACAAAACTGCCACCATTTTTGGATTCAGAACATATACAATTTTGATAAAGGTTCATTTTCTAATTTACCGCAAAATCATGCACGCCTGTGTAGGCCAAAATTAATTGAATTCCAAACTTTTAAATGCATAATCAGTGCAAATGCTGAACTTCACTAAACATTATTTACGTGTATTCCAATAAATATATTTGTGAAATATTGTCTATGACAGTAGCTTGAACTCCCTCCATTACTAACATTACAATTTCCATTTTCAATACTGTAGACTGAATGAGCATTGCACTGGGAGTTATACCTAGCTTGTTTTCTTTCGTTATTACCGTATTACTGCGATAGTAGCTCCCATTGGTGCCTTCATTAGCCTCATCTTGTGGCTGGTATCCGGAGATCGATATACAGTCCTCGTTCTCTCATCAGATAACAATTGCTCCTACTGCGAGTTCTATATCTAGCGTCTTGGGTGGAAGTGTGTCCCCATCATGACCCCACCAAGTTCGCCACAATCAAAATGAGTTACTGAGATGGCACAAAAAATAGTGATAATCGCAATCATTCTAAACCTTTCACATCTCTGTTGTAGGCGATAAATTGTAAATTTATTTAGGAGATTTAGACTATCTCTTTTATCAAACTTTATAGTCATGAAATGATATTAGACTGCAATTCTAAAGGAGTAGATAACTACTAAGGTTTAAAATATATATATTTTATTTATAGCTTTGAAGGCTTATATTCTCTCGAACTGCTTCTTTGAGCATTTCGGCGTGGTTTTCAGCGAAAATGGTCATAAAGAAACGGTCCGTCTGAAAACAATTCCAGCCTTCAGTCACCCAGCGGTATTTAAATCTGCTTTCATTGACTATTCCAGAATCTCATATCAACAGTAGACACAGGTGTCGCCTCGCTCTTCCGTTTAATATTAACTTAGTCTGCTTTGTCGCTGCACAGAATGGTGCTGCGAAAGTTTAGTCAGGTTCTTGTCGGATTACTTACCACTCGCAGAGCTCTTATTACTACCATGGTAATTTCATAATTTAATATAAAGTAGCTAAGTATCTTTTCAAACTACTATTTTCATTTCTCGGCTTGTTCTCGGTATTCTTACGTCACTAGAAGATGGTTTCGGTGTCTGTATGAGTGCTACAGTGGTGACATTTTCTTCCGTGATATGGAAGTTTGGCCTATTTGCACAAGGAACATCGGTCACTAACCCACAAAGTTGCCGATCGTCTTGATTTTGCGGGTAATGACCCAATTTCCCCTAATAATCTCGCGTCCTCATTGAACCTAAGCGAAACGCAACTCATTCCGACTTCAGAAAATAAACGCCATTTACCTAACTCATTACTATCGTGCGTAATTTGTCAATAAGTTGTAACCATTTTCAGCTACACAAGAAGCTTGAATTCAAATATTAATTCAAGCAACAACTTGTTTACATATTATCATTACCGGTATGCATTTCGTCGGTGGCCGTGTGTGTAAATTTCGGTTGTGACGACGATAGGAAATTAAAACATTATTTCTCTTATGCTGTGTCAGTGAGAAGCAATCATGTTTACTTAGTGATTTTTAGCCTACTTTCGATTTTTGCAAAACAATGAAAGTAGACTTATGAGATCAACACGGGCCAAAAAATGTGTGCGTGTCTGAGAGGGTGTGTATGTGTGTGTACTCTGCATGTCTGTCCCCCCCCCCCTATCAATTCAAACACGGTTAAACCGAATTGAACGAAATTTGGTAGGCCTACAGAGGTAGCACTAGCAAAGGGCACCTCAGTGGCATGTTTTATATCGCCGCCATCTTGACGGAAACATAATGGCGGCCATCCCAAATGTACAAAGATTAAATCAAATTACGACTAACCTAATCATCCGATCTCTCTCAAATTTTGCAACAATATACCTTAACGTGGGAAGCGTCTTTCATCCGAACTACAAGGTCATCCGCCAAATAGTTTCAAGATGGTGGATGAATGAATCATGCAAGTGTTATAGCCTAACTGTAACTTACAATTCAACAAGGCCTGCCGTCAACAATTCAGCTTATCATACATAGGGAGGTTTAATCTGTCCTCAAAGAGGTGACCGGTAGGATATTAGCATATTATAATAGAATATGTAACCGTAGAAGTGACTAACAGGTCAGGCTTACCGTGCCATGTCGTTGTGGGCCCGTGCCGTCCCGTTGTCGAAATGGCCGCTATTTTTGCTCGTAAATACATATATTCCCGTAACTTCTAAGTTTATATCTTTTTAGGAATGCATTGAACAAAATAATACATATTTAGTATCAAATGGTTTATAAAAACGCCAGAAAACGCTAATGAAATCGTTGATTTCAACACTAAATATGATACAGTTATATTAAACCAGTTGTTTATCAAGTACTAGGCTGTAACAGGGGTGATAGACTCGCCCTTAGCTAGCTCGTAAACTGTCGCCTCAGTATTAGAATGGACATGGTTGGAATAAATGAAAACGTAAAAACACTTATAGTGGGCGATGATATACTGAAGATAGAGATATGCTCGCGCGGACTTTTTTGATAACTTTTCATGCTGAGCAATTCTTACACTCATAGTATTTATATATTTTTAACGGTTTGTCCAGCGTAAGCTTACAAAGCGCTCGGACGCCAGGTTTTTTTCGACTTTTTTACTGAAATCGTTATTGCTCGGCTTCCTTTGACCACATATAAATTATTTTCTACAGAAATAATCCTCGAGATATCCTTTACAGATTGTGAAAACCGCATCAAAATCCAACCAGAGGTTCTTGAGATTACCCGTGACATCCAAGAATCGGGGACTTGGTTTTATATTAAGTAGAGATTATCGTAGCGCATCCGTGGCGTAATGGTACCGACTTGGGGTTCGTGGATCAAATCCCTGCAGGTTCAAATTTTTTACTGTGTATTTGCAATGAAAATATTTATATATATATAACACCACGTATTTCAACACTCGAATACAGGGTCTTTCATATAAAGTAAGAACGGCGAGCGGCGGATTTGTTATCCGTTGCTGCAGTGGCCTTGGCCGAGCTTGTGGCGCGCCACGGCCCCCTGATGTAGTATTGAAAGCGCGCGCATAGTATATACTTGACCTTGCAATAAGCGTGCAGGTGTTCAGTCGCCAGTCTGAATCTCAGATGCTAACGTGGTGAGACAGTTATCATTACAGCATCGTATTTTTGTATGTAAAACGTATTTTAAGTACGAGTCGGCTCGGCGGGTGCGTGATGCATTTGCTCAGCAATTTCCCGATGAAGTGGCACCTTCACTAGCACAGATTCACGTAATTGAAAATACGTTTGACACTACTGGTTCAGTGCTCCATAAAATACATAAAATAAAAGATCAGAAACATTACAGTGGCAGAACTCAGTCACGTCAGCCAGAATGTGGTTACCAAATACAATGCCTGTATAACCCAGGAAGGATGGCTCTTCCAGCATCTTTTATAAGGTAATATTTCATATAGGATTGTACACACGCTTAGAGCAGGGGGCAACGGCGCGTCACAAGCTCGGCCAATGCCACCGCAGCGCCGGATAAGAAAACCGCCGCTTGGCGTTCTTACTTTATATGAAAAACCCTGTAGAGTGATTAATATTCGTTGACCTTGATTCGCGGTAGAGACTGTTGTTGTTTTTGTTGATTCTTTAGGGGTTTTGCGGCATCATGGTCTTGTAGTCCCGTTTACTTGGGTGTGTGTAGAAGTTGTCTGATAACCTATGTCACTGTAATGTCTGTAGGCCTACTAGTGTGTGTACTTTTATAGGAGGAAGGATTTGGGTAGGAAGCTGTTGTTGTTGTTTCATTCGGGATTCATGGACATCACGGTCATTTTTCCCCGTGTACTTGGGTGCGTGTTGAATTTTGTCTGATACCCTGTGTTATTGTGATGGCTGTATTAGTGTATACATAATGCAGGTGAGGATTCAATCAATCAACGTTTAATATCCGTATAGCACGTTGTATTTCAACAAGCTACTATCACCAACATTCAATTATACTTCTTGAAAAGGAAAAAGAGTTATAACTATGCCCATGCATTTAGGAGAAAGTAGGCTATATGTCTTTACTGAACATCTTGTTCTTGATAAGATTAGAATGACTGATAATGACTGTGAAACAGACCCTTCTACAAAACCCAAAGTTGACGAACTAGATTTGAATTCGCATTCAACTTCACATCGTTACGGAGTACCGACTTAGAGCATTTGGCGGTGATCTGAGGTCTCGACAGCAATTTACTCAGAGTACTCTGACTAGTTGTCAAATTTGGACATTTACATTTGATTATACATAGGTTGCTTTTTTTTAAAGCTTTGACAACTATGTTATAAATTGATAAATAACACACCTACATGGTTCCAAGTTTCATAGGCCCAGCACTGCGTACAACGTGTTACCAGCGACGCGAAAGCCGTTGGATTCCGTTGGCACTGCCCAATCTATCGATGGTGCGAAGAGAGTGAGATCAAAGTCGCAGGGACTTAAGTCGGGAGAGTAGGGGGGATGATAGAGCACCTCCCAGTTCCAGCGATTCAACAATGCAGACACAACTCCTGCTGTGTGTGCCATAGCATTGTCATGGATAACGATGAGCGGAGTATCGATGTGGTGTCGCCGTTTCCTTCTCAGAGCTGCTAGGAAATGGTCTTGCAGAAACGAACAATAGTACGCCGCATTAACGGTTTGCCCTGGGGGAACGGTATGTTTTAATGATCACACCATCCCAATCATAGGCACATTGGTGGGGGTTTGTCGAACTGTTTGTTTTCGTGGTGATCCGTGGTGCCGCCACTCATTCGATTGGCGTTTCAACTGTGGCTCATAAGATTTGGCCCACGTCTCGTCAATGGTTATGATACGCCGTACGAAGTCCTCTCCTTCACGCTCATAACGCTGCAAGTGCGTACGAGAAGCGTCGTATCGCAGCCATTTCTGCATGTCGGTTAAGTCATGCGGAACCCATTTTGACGCAATTTTCCTCATTTTCAGGCAGTCCTTCAGGATGTGGAGGACAGTCGAATTCGTCAGTCCTGTATCTTGCGCTAATTCACGAAGCGTTACGTTCCGATCAGCCTCCACTAACGGGGACACCATCTGTACATTTTCATCGCTTACTGGTGGGTGACCACATCGAGGCATGTCCTCCAGATGTTCGCGCCCATCTCGAAAGGCTGCAACCCATCTTGCTACCGTTCTGTAAGTTAACGCAGATGCACCACACGCCTCTTGTAGTCCTTGGTGGCACTCTCGACCCCTAGCACACTGAATTTGTATCCACGCTCTCTGCTCCTGTTCCGAAAACATTGCGACCGTCTTGCGCGAGCGCTTGCCCACGACTACTCATCTAACAGGCACCACTGCATACGAATGGGGGAGGGGATGGACGAGGTCATGTGCTCTAAGGGAGGGGATACAGGTTAGCTAATTTTGGTAACAATGGCAGAGTCCAACACCGTTGCAACATAAAGCAGCAGCATCGTTGCCAAAACTAAAAAAGCAATCCTTGTAGATATAGATATTTTTGTGTACCGTACTTATAAAACCATACGATATAATTATCGTAACGTCACATGTAGTAGGGCCTACATACTTCCGGTAATACGTAACTTACTACAATAGTCGAATCAAAACTGCCAGTGTCAAGCTATTTATAGACTACCTGGTGCATTTAAAGTGTAAAGCGAGATAGTTTTTTTTTTTTAATTCCGCAGACCAAATACGCTAGATAGTCATATTATTATATTCCGAATATTCATAGAATCGCTCACTACTTCCGATTGTTGTTGTATAATAAAGTTTTGGTGCATAGAATTTGATGACTAACTTCGGGTTCTTATTCTTGACAGGTCAACGGACAAAAATACCTCTGTCAAGTGCCTGGAAATAAATTTGTTCCAAGATAGATGGTAACACTATCGTAGTGGCGGTGATGGATGTTCTAAGGGGTGAAACACAAAGGCCATTTTACCCTAATGATGAGGATGATAACGAATTGAATTGCTCAATTGCTGCTAACTACTAACTTATAACTAACTTCATAAAAGGGCAAAATATAAGAATGAGGGAAATAAAGACTTGATCCCAGACCTGGAAGAATAAGGATTGAGGAGAGTAGAGTCGTGAATGGCAAAGAGGAGCGGGTTCGCACCAAAGTCAATGGAAGTGGAAGATGACGTCGCTGTTCCGCCCCTTAAAACCTCAATAACTAACTAACTAACTAACTAAAGCCAATGAAAAAAGGAAGGAAAACGCACCCAGTTCAGAAATCCTCGTCGCAGCTCACCAGCAGTGAGCCCTTGAGGGTGTAGTGACCCCTTAGGACCCAGGCAGGGGATTTTGTGAAAAGGAAGATCACTCCTTGATTTATAAGGGTATCGTAAAAAAGGCAAGGGTCAGTTAAGACGGGAAAATGAATGGCGCTCTAACCGTCGGGGATCGGAAGAGAATAAGAAACGACCAAGAAAGGTTGACAGGAAAGATGAAAGGTAGGAGTCCGGCACAGGTAAGTGATAACATGCTGGACTCAGCTGGGTGTTCCGTGGACGCCAGCCCACGTCCCATTAGTCATGCGCCCCTGGAAGAACTCTTTTATTGAAGACATTGGTTCGCCAATGGGATAATAAACTTCCTTTCATCTAAGTTTAGAGGGCAAAGTTTCGTATTTTGTTCTTATTACTCGGAACCACTCTGTAAACGTCTTACTGTAAATAGCCATTACTCACTTCTAGGGGCGCCGTGTGTTTCTTCTGGCTTTGTATAAAGATTTACTGTACAAATTGGTAACAAACAAAAGCTCTTCGGCAAGGAGGATACGCACGGCAAAATAGCAATGTCACACTGGAAGCTTTGTAGGATATAAAAACACGCACTCCACACAACTTAGTGAATAGATACATACAGTATGTTTGAAGAGAATCGTCAGTGTGAGTGCCTTGGGGCCTGGGCCCATTTGTATCTTCCCTTTCGTGTCAAGTATTAAAATTGTAATGAAAATCACTCGGCCGCGGATAACATTAGCTCTGAATTGCATGTTGTGTAGGTGGGAATGTAAATTAACTGATCACTGACCTTGTTATTAGAGTAATGATGATGTCATCATGTAGACTGAGGTTCATCTTGTCACGTGCGGGATGGTTAATTGGGGACGCCTCGTTTAATATTCAATCGGCTTGGCCGCATTGCAGTTAGCTAGTCCGCGCAGGCTACACACATTTAATTATGTATGGCTGTGCTTCTCAACCTTGCTAATGTTGCGCCCCCATTTTCCTTCTTATTATGGTACTTTCGGTCATGCTCAAGACCAGTCAGCATAGAAATACATTTTTCAAAAAACAATTGATCATATTAATTATGCATTTAATGTTGCTTGATAGTTCGAATTAACTCGAACATAGGTCTAACTACTGACTTACAACTAACTTCATAAAAAGACATAATATGGGAATAAGGGAAATTGACCAGGAAGAATAAGGGTTGAGGGACTTGGAAGGATGTAGAGTCGTGAATGGCAAACAGGAGAGAGTCCGCACCAAAGTGAATGGATCCAATTGGATCATGGGTTGTTATTCACACATCCGAATTGAATTGAATTTATTGGCAAAGGACTGCCACTGAGCCTATGTAGCGTGTACCGTACATTGTTCTAGCTTGTAGTATTGTAATAAGGAACTAAACCTAGCTTAACAACTAATAAAACAAAATATAAATGGCACTTATAACTAAACAAGCAAATTAGCAAACGTGTATACTAAAGAAATAATACAACTTAGAATATAATAAACAAGTAGTTCCGTGAAAAACTTTACAGCCTATTTTCATATTATTATCCTACTTATGTTAATTGCCTCTATCAACATACTAACTTTCCTTTTGATTGTTGTAATAGATTCGTAGATATTGAGAACAGTCTAATATTTCTGATTTGTCGCCATGTTGGATTTTTATATATGTAGGTCTTAGTTATGTACTATTACATGAAGATTATTGTGTAGGTGTAGTAATCAAACTTCCATCGCATGATTAGGACACAAGAAATAAAAAAGAGATTTTAAAATTTCGCACAAGTGCATCTTATGGTTATGAAAACAATTGAAATAAATTAGATGCCAGTGGATTTACCGTAACAAGTTTCACTGCACTCGGATAGTTAAATCGCGAGAAACGTCCATTTAAATATTTATATTCTGCGTCGCCGCCTTGTTGGATTTGAGCTCACCAGGTTAGGAAAGTCCCATGGGTGAACATATGCTCATAGCCTCTATGATATAAAAAATTCAGTTTGATTGCTGTAATAGATTCGTAGATAATGAGAACCGTCTAAATATTTCGGATGGTCGCCATGTTGGATTGTTATTTGTATAGGCCATAGAGTCATGTAGTCTACCATTAAATGAAAATTATTGCGTAGATTCATTATCAAACTTCCACTTCGATCGCATGATTACGACACAAGAAATAAACACTTAATTTTAAAATTTCGCACAACTGCCATCTTGAGGTTATGTCAACAATTGAACTATATTAGATGCCAGTGCATTGTATGTGTATAAACGTTTACTGTGCCATATTTCACTGCGCTCAGGTGGTTATATCGCGAGAAAGTCTATTAAAAGGTTTCAACTTCGCTTGACCGCCATGTTTGTTTTGTACTTTACAGGTTTTTCAAAGTTACATAGATGAACTTGCAGTAGTACACTTCATCACCGTACGGGGGCGTGGTGGCGCAGCGGTCAAGCTGTGTGACTCTCACCAAGGTGGACCGGGTTCGATTCCCGGTCAATGCATGTGAGATTTTCGAAGTGAAATGCCATGTCCTGTGGTTCGGATTCCACGTAAAAAGGAGGTCCCGTGGCTCATGATCGCGAGATTAACGGTCACGTTAAACTACAAGTTTCCTTCCTTCATCACCGTTCCAAATCTCAGGGTGATATCAGTAATAGTTTCGGAGATATAGAATGTTGGTGAAATATTTCGCACAGCCGCCATCTCGAGGTTATGTAAACAATTGAACTAACTTAGATGTCACTGTATTACAATGTGTATACACATTTGCTGTACCCAAACAGATAGGACAATTTCCAACAACGAATTTTCATTTCCTTTCGCTATGAAATAATAAACAAAGTTTTTTATGGTTCCGCCTAGTCAATACTTGTTTTATTAAAGATTTTATCGTGACATAATCACTTGTCTTTACGTATGTTGGTACATGTTTCGGTGTCTTGTAACATTGACACCTTCATCAGCCTACGGTTTTGGTAACACTCAATGACATTAAAATACTTATTAAAATAACACACAGATGATTAAAATAACACTTTAAAAAGTTTTTTAAAACACTGTCATAATGAAAATTCATTAAAAGTCTTGGAATAAGGCTTGGTGCACTGTTTTGGTTTCCAATGTCCTGCTTCCGCTATGAATGTAATTACTACACATAGGCATTAAGAAAATTGCTCTTCATAGATATGTCTGGCATTAAAGAAAATTTAATTTCATGTGCAAGAGTCTAAATTTCGAAGTCGTGCAAGAGTGTTTTTATTATTCAGTTCCCGAGTTTTCCATTGACTTTAGTGGGTGGGGCTGATCAATCATTTGTTTCTTTCCTGACTGTTCTTCATGGCCCTACCTCCTTTCAAATCTCTCGTTTTTCGAACATTATGAGGATTTCTTCTCTTGTAGTGGCAGTAGTAAAGATGGTGATGGTGATGGTGGTGGTGGTGGTGATGATGATGATGATGATTATGATGATGATCCTCATTACTATCCACGTCATTAGGGGGCTGAAGTTATGCCATTTAAAACAACATCCTAACAACGTGTGCAGAGGATCCCTGATTGAGGATCACCGCTGTGTGGTAAGTTTTTGTCGTTGAGGCATTCTTTATTCCGCTTGCCTCTCTTCTAGATATTTCGCCTCGTAGCGCTGAGGTTTTGCTTCCTTTCACTGTCTTCCATGGCTATATAAATATTTTATGTGCCTTCAGGCAAATTTGATATTTTTGCATGCTGAGATTAGAGTACGGAAATGTCTTCCTGCATTATTCATGCTACAACCCGGGCAGGGTTTAAGTGTGGTCTCTGTAGTAGGAAGCTTTCACGGTCAAGAAGAGGCTGCTTATATCGCTGTACCAGGAAACCGTGAGAACCCCTCGGCATAGCTCACCACGACTGCGATAGGTAGCTCAGGCATGTCCGGCGTCCGCGGCCCCCAGGTATTTCTACACTCCCTGCAGGCAAATGCCGAGATAGTACCTTATTGCAAGTTCTGGATACCTATTCCAATTCCTTACCGTAATTATTACAATCTCACACAAACTACTACTTCTACTACAGTCACCACAGAAACACATGTTATCAGACAAATCCAACACACACCCGAATACATGTTGCTGATAACCGAGATATTCAAAGCATCTAAAATGAGTTAATAACAAACTATGATTGACCACCTCGTGGTGTAGCACTCAAGTCCAGGTTCGATTCCCTGCTCTGTCAATAAATTTAATTCTCGTTGGTGGTTCGAATCAGACACGCTACAATTCATTAGTCTCGTGAGGAAAAACTGAGACGATTCTCAATTCTCACCTGATACATCCTAGAAGTGATTTAAAATATGGATTCCCTCTTCTACTCTAGGTAAATGATGGTATGGTTCCTAATTTACCCTTTCCCAATGCTAGTTTCATTTACAGTACACGCACTACTACAAACATCACAATAGCATAGTTGATTAGAATAGTTCTACTCACACGCAAGTACGCAAGGCTTATGGCCACGGTGTCAGAGCCCCTGAGACAACTATGAACAGTGTCAAGGACGTAAAGCATAGCTCGTTTGCGAAACTTCTGGAGTTAAATTACTCACAGTTTCTGTCATTCACAAGGCATAAGTTCAAAATTTCTTGGAGGACGACTTCATTCTTCAAAGTAGCTGTTATGATATCTGTCTACTCCGAAATGTAGGACAAAAAACAAAAAAACCAAACAAGCATTTAGAGTTGACAGGTGAACCTCAGCTGTGAACCTTCTGTATATTGTAGGAGAAGCTCATCAATTTATTTGTTCCGTGACCTGAGTTCTCCAATCTACAGTCAATGTTCTTTCTTTCTAAAGGTTGTTCCGGAATACTTTACTACAACAAAGGAAACAAAATTAAAGTTCATTAAATTGAAAACTAGGTTAATGAGAGACACCATTTATTTCTCTTTCAGTATTAATCTTATCAGCTATGCCCTCGTAACTGTTAATTAAAAATATGATTTATATGCGGTCGTTAAAGGACACATGTGGACGTAGTTTCAAATAACTCGTGATAAGTTTTCTATTAAACAGCTAATATACCCATTTCGAAATCTAGTTTCCGAGACGGAAGCTCGGGAAGGCTCCCTGGATGGATTAGTTGTTGATTCGTTTAGGGGTTTGCGACATCGTGGTTATGTAGTCCCGCGCGTGTCAAATTTTGTTTCATAACCTGTGTTATTGTGATGGCTGTACTAGTGTGTATAAATATTAGAGTAGGATTTGGGTAGGAGGCAGTCCGTGGCCTTAATTTAGGTACCATCCTAGCATTCGGCTGGAGTATAGTTTGGGAAACCACGGAAAACTACTTCTGGAATACTGAGGTAGGAATCGAACCCAGCTCTTCTCAGTTTTGTCTCATGTGGCTGAGTGAATTCCGATCTAGCCCTCAGACCAGAATTAAATTTCTTGGTAGAGCCTGGAATCGAACCCAGACCTCCGCTGTGACAGTCAAAAATGCTAGTCGCCACGCCACGAGATGGACCTGGATGGATTAATTGGACTGAGGGTTGAAGACCATGTTGCACACAAAACCAACATCACTCAAAATATAATGTTTAGTATAGGTTATTTTAGGTAGGCTCAAGCAAATTTATGTTCATCCAGTGAAATACCAACACACAATAGTATTGCTTCTAGCTATGAGGAAATTACACGTATATATACATGAACACCATATATCGAGTTAATCCATGGTGAAATATTTTTTCATTAATAGTGCTAGATTAGCATAATTTAGTCTAAAAAGGAATTTTGTAGTTTTTACGTGACTGTTAATCTCGCGATCATAAGCCACGGGACATCCTTTTTACGTGGAATCCGAACCACGGGACATGGCATTTCACTTTGAATATCTCACATGCATTGACCGGGAATTTAACCCGTTCCGCCGTGGTGAGAAGCCAACAGCTTGATCGCTGCGCCAGTACGCCCATCTCATATTTTAGTCAGTGTTGCTTGTGTAGCCACCTATATATTTATTTTAGCCATGGGTTCAGACTTTCAACTGCCAACACGTTCAGTTTTCAGTAATGTTGATGTTGCATTGGAGTTGTGACATGTGATAGGAAACTGAAAAAAGTATGGCTAAATGGAGCGTCTGGTTTTTTAAAATTCAGTTGTTACATTTATGGGCTTTAAAGATGGTGGTAACCAACACAGTGTACTTTTTGCGTGTGTTATTTATATTCTGATGTTGGTATTTAGAATTGAAAAGAAAAAAAGAAAGAAAGAAACGTCTGTCGCCTCGAGAAAGGAACTTTACATGGATTATGTTACTTTAATCCAACCGCCTGTATCTTGAGTCCAGGATACTTGTCCACACTGACCTATCGCGGTTATTACATTCAGTATTTTTGATACAATAGTACTGCTGTATGAAGTTGATAGTCTCCTTTGGTTATCTAGTGGGATGCAATGTGGTTGAATGGAGGACTGTGACTTCTCCTGGATTTCCCAAGAAAACTTGATAGAAGTAAGTGGATTTACCGTAGGAGCACAAGAAAGAAACGAGCTCTCTCAGTCGGATCTTGTAAGACCTTTCTCTGTCTCTTACCTTGGAACACATGGTGCGAGCTTTGTTAGCTGCCCGGCTGCAGTTGTACGAGGTTGTATCGCCCACGACATATTGCCGACACATACATGAACAATGCATATTGTATGCATGTGTCAGGCACGGGAAATGAACGACTGAGTGAGTGGGCTGTGTCGCACACAAATAAACAAGGGCCATATTTGGATCAATATACGTCACCGTTATCGTGCTATTTTACAGTAAGTTGTATGCACACAGTTCAATAACACGCCGGCCACACGTCAAAGTACACAGAGCCGATGACCCAGAGGTCCCTAGTTCCTAAATTAATCATCAATTTACTCTTGATCGTTAAGATGGACGTTGTTCTTTACCTAATTTCCATCTGTAATATTGTAATCATTGTATAATAGTAATAATAATAATATCGTATGGCCTCGGGTGCAAGGTGCAAGCTTTGTTATTTGACACCCAGAGGGTAGCTTGCATGTAGAATTTCGTTGTTCCTTAAAGCACTATGAAAGTCGAGGAGGTTAGATATCTATGCTCCTTGAACACTATAGCTCTTTCTACTAGAGAAGTGAGGAACATAGTGTTGGCGGGAACTCCCGAGATTAATTTTGCCATTATGAATACGGCCTACTGAATTCAAATGGGTTCTTTGACATGCCAACATCGCATGACATGTGTGTCGTAATTTACTCCGCCTTTCAAAAATCACTTACCACGGCCAGGAGCGAACCTGCAAGCTTGGGGGTTAGTAGACAGACACTTTAACCACTCACCCACCGTGGCAAGCTATATTAATAATAATAATAATAATAATAATAAAAATTGGGCCAGTTCTCTAATTAAAGGTAAGTTGTACAAAAGCTAGAAATCATTATCTAGATGGTCTATTCCACAGTCGAGAAACTGATCCTGAGGAATAACAATGCTTTCCTACCCCTAGAAAAGGAAATTAATTATAGGTTTGTATGGCATCTAGTCGTAGTTGTGATGTTGTTGTTGTTGTTGTTGTTGTTGTTGTTGTTGTTGTTAGAGTCTTCAGTCTTTGACTGGTTTGATGCAGATCTCCATGCCTTCCTGTCCTGAGCTAATCGTTTCATCTTCACATAGCTACCACACCCTACCTCTGAGAAAATCTGTTTAACATATTCTAACCTTGGTCTATCCCTACAGTTCTTGTCCTCGATCCTTCCTTCCATAACTAAGCTTGCTATTCCCGGGTGTCTTAATACGTGTCCTACCTACCTATCTCTTCTCTTCATTAGCAGTCGCCAGAAACATCTCTCCTCTCCCACTCGTCTTAATACCTCTTCATTTGTTACCTTATCTACCCATCTGATCATCATTATTATTATTATTGTTATTATTATTTGTGATGTGGCATAAATGATGTGTGATAAAGTGTGTCACGATACGGAAAATGCTCTTATGAAGGCGTCGAGCAGCTGTACCATTACGTCGACGTTCCCCGTAAATTAATATAATCTCGGTGTACTCAGCAAACATGTATTCAACCCCCTGAACTTTACCACCTCTCTCCACAACTCAAGGCAAGTAACATCAGGTTTTTCCCATCTCCGTATATTTTAAATTGCGGAGTGCGCACTGCATAAGAGTAATGACTGCCGATGGTGCCCTCTGACAATGTTGGTTGCCTACAGAACAGGAGAACGATCACGAGCATCACATGGACGGGCGTGAATAGGAAAATATAAAATACAATACCGTGATGAGGGTTATGCGAAATTTATTCGACTTTGTCATCGTTGTAGCATCGAAACGGTACCAAAATTTGTACACTTACCCTTTGGAACCCTGCGAGTAACACTGTCTACATGAAATTTATGACAGACCAGTCCATTTCCTGCATTAGGCCCTTTGGCACAAATCCACACCGTTTCACTAATCTGAACCAAAATTTGTATACTTACCGTCTGGAACCCTGCGAGTAACATTGTCTACAAGAAATTTATGACAGACCAGTCCATTCCCTGCATTTAGGCCCTTTGGCACAAATCTACACCGTTTCACTAATCTGAACCAAAATGTGTATACTTACCCTTGGAATCCCTGCGAGTAACACTGTCTACATGAAATTTATGACAGACCCGTCCAATGAAATATAGGCCCTAGGCTGTGTCTTATTTCACTTACTCTTCTTTCTAAAAAAATATTTAAAAATTTGTTTGTAAATTACATGTGTCAGTGCTGTAGTTAGTAAACAGCCGTTTCCCTATTCATTATTATCATAACGGGAAAATGACCTGAATGTTACGTCCATTATACTGTACTACTTATCACCCCCACTACAACCACCACCACCACCACATCCACCACCACAAAAAGTTATATTTAAAAATATTTATTTTCTGTTAGTTCAAGTATCATGTGCCAGTTCTGTAGTAGTATTCATTATCATCCATAAAACAAATAAATCCACCGGGCGAAGCCGGGCACTACTGCTAGTATAAAGATAATATGTATAGTGGATAGGCATTGTGAACAGCTACCGTCAAATCATCCCTCATTTGAATCAGCGACCACTGTTAATAGTCAGTGGTTAAGTCAGCCCAAAAGCTGGTTGGGTCCTTTAAACCCACCGCTGCAATAATGAAGCGTACTAAGCAAGGTAAGGAGTGAGGTAGTTTAGCATTTTTTTCCTGCAAGACGTCACACTAACTCCTCGTTATGGTTCCTACTGTGATATGAAACGAGGTGCTGAAGACAGAGAACAATGGTTGTGGAGACAAGGCATTGCCTTTAGAAGATGATTGATTGAGCTATTGCAGCAATACTGACCCTTCAAGTTAACATCTTACACAACATCCACAGACCGAGGTGTGCCTTCAATGCCATTTCTCAGAACTACTCACATCTCATTATTTTCCTTACAATTACAACCCAACCGTATATGGCACTGAGGCATTAGTGAAAAAGCGCCAACTTTGGGGTGGGGGTTAAGTTTCTCATTTCTAAATATCTTAAACTTGTTTTAAACACTAACTTGCTGAAAGTGAACTGAAACACGTTTTCAAGCGTTAGTCATTAATAGACAGTAATTAGCTGAGGCGCCAAATGTTTCTCCGCAGTGTTCTAACATTATTATTACCTCGTAATAATTTTATAGCATATTCCTTATGCCCTCCTCAATTAAAAGAGGTCGGCGCCTCTGCATATATCTGAAATAATTAAGTCCAAGAAAGGGCAGTTCACAGTGGAGTGGTGGCGGTCATCGGAAGGAGTGTCGGCTCCGCAAGTCTGAGCTCCCCTACTCTGGAATGCGAACACACTGAAGACTATCTCATATCTGAGAGCATTCCATTGAAGACAGCGCGTGCTTGTGATGGGGCTCGCATGTTTATTGTAGCAGAGTGGTGATAGCCCTGACCTGGTTATACTCTTGTGTTCATTTAAATCAAATAATAATCATAAGTTACTGTTTTTGGTTGTATGTCCCCTTTTAACTACTGCGGCATATAGAGACGCTGGGGTGCAGGAATTTTACCCCGAAGGGGATCTTTAACGTGCCAGTAAATCTACTGACACGGCTTCCTCACATTTGCGCACCCTCAAATGCCAACTGACTGCGCCAGGTTTCGATTCTACAACCCTGGGAACAGCAGGCGAGAACTTTACCGCCGCGTCACGCAGCTAGCCCATTTAAATCAAAACTCACCAGGATATTGTCAATGATGTAACCATGTAGCATTTAACTTGCTTCTGTCCAACAGTGTAGTCGAGCGTGGTAAATCACGCTGCACGACTGCTATGGTCAAATACGTTTTATCTCTCTTTATATAAAGTAAGGTTTCTGTTAGTAACTTTTGGTTAGAACTTTGTATCTGTCCCAGACTAGATGCATAATGACCAAATATACACTGTTTAATTCTTGTCTGTTTGTTATCGGTATCCATGGAATGGCGTGAAAATTCGTATTTACGTAGAAGG
Source organism: Meconema thalassinum (assembly GCA_946902985.2). NCBI lineage: Eukaryota > Metazoa > Arthropoda > Insecta > Orthoptera > Tettigoniidae > Meconema > Meconema thalassinum. Next base: position 1,202,979,326 of record OX336388.2, on the reverse strand, counting down.
CAACCCTAGAATAAAACTAGGCTACAAACTATTTATATATTGAAGGGATTTCGTGGGAGCCCTTAATCGTTTTTCGCTCTTTTAATGGAGCGAAACCTCACTGAGAGAATTGCACAAGCTGCAGGCTTAGACACTCTTGGAGACGGTTGCAAATCTCCACCACTACCGCGACAAGGCGACAAGGCGACAAGCACATCCTTGTGACGTACATGTGTGTCAATCAAGCATGTAAGAAATCTCAAGATATCATTTCGTTAGTTACCAACTGTCTGTTAACAATGGACGGCTTCTTACTTCAAGTTGGATAGACTGGGGACTGGTGGACAAATTTCTACCCGTCTGATAGAAGTATTGCAGATTTTGTTCATTGTAATAGGCCTACGAGCTTTGGTCATCAGTCTCGTGTGTCAAGTTCTTGGCCTGCGCCGTCCTTGCTCTTAAGAACTGTATTATGTATAATATCGAAACTCTAACCCAATTTCTTGATCAGGACAGAATTCTAGCATAACTATGCACGAGGTGCAGCCTATTACAGACTGTCACACGGGCGCTGGTCAAACAAGGCCTGCCGCATTCTGTGGTCTCGGTGTACTTAATGGGAATCTGAATCCAAAGGTCCTGAGTTCGATTTCTGGCTCTGCCAACAAATTAATTCTTGTTTTGAGGGCTCCAACGGTGTACACAACATCGCGAGAGAAACCTGAGAAGAGACGGATTCGAGTTCCACCTCATCTGTCCTAAAAGTGTTTTTTGTTCACCATTTTACTCCAGGCAAATGTCTGGATAGTTCCTAACTTAAAGGCCATGACCACCTAATTCCAAATCAAAACCTTAATTACAAATATCTACAAACACTACTACAACCATCACAATACCGCAGGTTATCAGACAGATTCTCCACACACCTAAGTACACGCGGCTATGTCGCAAAACCCCTAAATGAATAATCATCATCAACAGCAACAACGGCAACAACGAGGTTTAGTAGGTCTGACAAACTAGCCACGGCTTGCCCCTCCTGCTATTATCGGGAGCGTTCAGGTCAGATGAGTACTCATTTCTGTAATGTTATTTTATCGCATGAACCCGTCAACAAGATAAAGGTGGGGAGGTAAGATGAAGCCCATAATCGTTTATCGTTCGTCCGTCTAGGAAGGAAGGCAATTGCACTTTCTGCATTTTATTCGTGACACGTGCGCAATTGCTCCCTGTGAAAGGCGAATACATATTTCTGACGTAGATATTGTTGAAATATGTATAAATATGTTTCTCTTTTGTTTTTGGTTAAAATTATTCAAAGAATATTGTAGCATGTCGGTTGCTAGGAAAATGCAAGCTTAATAAACTTCGTGTGTTCTCCATTTGAATTGCCTGATTGTCTTATAATTCAACAGTATGTCACAGTCAACCTCCTATAATAATAATAATATCGTATGGCCTCGGGTGCCTGGTGCAAGCTTTGCTATTTGACACCCAGAGGGTAGCTTGCATGTCGAATTTCGTTGTTCCTTGACTATGCAAGTCAAGGAGGTTAGATGTTAAATATCTAAGCTCCTTGAACACTATAGCGCTTTCTAGTAGAGAAATGAGGAACTTTGCGTTGGCGGAAACTCCCGAGATTAATTTTGCCATTATGAACTCGGCCTACTGAATTCAAATGGGTTCTTTGACATGCCAACATCGTATGACATGCGTATCGTATTTTTGCCGCCTTTCAAAAATCACTTACCACGGTCAGGAGCGAACCTGCACCGCCACTCACCCACCGTTAACAAGTAGCTCACTGCACATGACCACAGGGTTAGAAAGAGATGCCTCAAACCTGCGCGAACCCAAAATTTAATCTTATAGGGTTGCTGCTGTGTTCCTGGGAGGCGCACTGCAATTACAGTTGTTATTTCTATTGAGTGGTCATTTAGCCTCGTGTACTTGGATGCAAGTAGAATTTGTCTGATAACCTGTGTTATTATGCTATCTGTAGTAGCGTGTATATTTGTAAATCAGGTGAGGATGGGGAAGGAGGCGGCCGTGGCCTTAAGTTAGGAACCATTCTGGCAATTGGCTCGAAGCCACCCCAGTCCTCTCAGTTTTGCCTCACGATGCTGAGTGGCATGCTGAGCTTCTGTGCACTAGATCGCGGGTTCAAACCCGGCCGAAGTCTTCGGATTTTTTAAGAACGTTAAAATCCCTCAGTATGCCTTCCTTCGGAGGGGAAGTAAAGCCGGCGGTCCCATGCCATAGATTTATGGCATGTTAAAGAACCTTTCACTAATTACACCTGTGTGAAACTAAATTATATATAGGTTAAACATTTGACTAACGTTCTTAGATTCCTACGTTCGTCGTCAAGAGCCGACTGCGATGGCATCTGGTAACTAAGTTCTGAACTAGTTGGTCGTTAACGGTGGCGTTTGGCGGGAAGTAGGAACTGCTTAAAAAAAAATCTGCAGTCCTTACTTGAATTAAAACAGATACACTCACTAATACAGCTATCAAGGGGTCATGTATCCCCGTGTACTTTGGGTGTGTGTAGAATCTGTCTGATAACCGGTGTTAATTGTAATGGCTGTATTAGTGAGTGTTATCTGTACTGTAATTCAGGCAAGGACTGCAGACGATAATTTTCAAGTTGTTCCTACCTTTGCTACCAAATGCTACCGTCCACGAAACCCAGCTGCGGACTTGGATACTAGATGCCTTCGCAACTAGTTCCTGGCGTGAACGTTGGAACTAATATATCGTTATCAATTCTAACCTACAAATTTTGGCTTCACACAACTGTAGTTAATGGAAGGTTCTTTTCATGCCATAAATCTATGACAAGGGACCGCCGGCTTTACTTCCCCTCCGAAGGAAGCACTGAGTGATGTTAACGCTCTTAAAAAATTAAAAAACCGGCTTCGGCCGAGCTTAGCATGCTACCAACTACGCCACCGAAGCCACCAATAACTCGGTCTACTAGCTGGTCTGACAACCTAACCAAGGCTTCGTCCCCCACCCCTATTTCCAGCTAGCGCTAGTCTTGGTAGCGTTTATGTCAGAATGGGATTGAATTCCGGTGTGGATTTTTAGTCACCAACCCAAATCCGAGGCTCTAAGAATTACACACACTACTATAGTCACCACAATAGCCCATATTATCAGACAAATACTATGTTAACACACAAGTACATGCTCAAACCCGTCCCAAGCCGCTACTTGCAGCGTCTGTCAGCGTCCCATTTGGTTCCAGCAAGGCGCTGACGAAGTCTCTAAAGTGGTAATTTTTTTTCGCTTCCCGCCCCCTTTTCAAAGCCCCTCTTTTAATACGTTTCTTCAAACAAACTACCTTCCTTATAACAATTGTGTTAACATATAAATTTAAAAAATGGAATATTAATCGATCTTCTTTACCATCAAAATAACAAACAAGACACATGCTAGATTAATTTGAGAAGAAACACCTTAATGTGTTATAATCTTATTAGAAGCGTATTGTTCTCTCTTACTACGTTGAGTAGTATAATTGAAGACATTACCTTTTATCAAGGCTGGCGTTAATAAAATTCTGGCGAAACTCATTTCTTTTTCCTGTTAACTTCGTACTTTTCGTATAATTTTATTAGGCGTTTGCATGTTGTATTATTTATAATTTCCTCGTCAACTTGAGACTAAGTTATTATGGCGCCTCTTAATCGTCCTGCCTTTATCAAGTGCCAGGGAAGGGGGAGGAAGAGCAGCAGCAAGAATAGGAATACTAATTTGACAAGATAGAAGACACCACTATAGAATAAAAGTGAAGTATTCTAGTAATACAGATTTATTTTGTGAGAATGTGATTGGTTGTTCTGGGAATTCAGAATACTGTACATAAACAACTAGGAATGGCCCACTTAAGACAATAGAGTTAAGATTATAAAGGATAAGAAACATCCACCTTGTTGGTTGTATGTTACTACTTCAACATCTCCCTCCAGGTCTGGAAATCACTAAACAAGCTTCGTACTGGTGTTCGTAGATCCGGAATGAGCATGGTCAAGTGAGGCTCCCTAGTCCGTCCTGGGGCTGTGAATGTGGTAAGGAACAGACAAGGGCTCATTTCATGAACTGCAACAGCTGCCCTGTCTGCTGCTTGTTGGCTGCCGCGCCTAATGGCCGTGATTCGGCTAAAGTCTGGGCAAACATCATGCTTATCTATGTTTATATACAGTTGGTATAAAAAAGTATTCAAACACCATGTTATTTTTGAATGTTGGTTTAATATATGGCCAGAGAACTTCATGTTTGCATTATGTTTAACGAAAAGTTCCAGTTATTCATTACCGAAAAACGAAAACCTATCAAACTTAATACGTATTACAATATGAAACAAAAACCATTCTTGGGGTGCCAAAAAAGTATTCTTACACACCACAAATGAGACTAATACAGTATACAAACGCAATTAATATTTCGTATGCCAACCTTTTGCATTTGTAATGGCCTGAAGCCTCCTTTACATGGATTTAACAAGCTTGTTCGTGAAGCCTGGTGTAATTTCAGACCAACATTTTCGCAAATTGTCTACTAGTTGCGTTTTGGAAGAACATCTATACATTTGCAATGGGGTTAACATCCGGAGATAGCGGTGGCGTGGGAAATACTTTTCGGGAGTTGTGCAACAGCCACTCTCGCGTTATTCTTGCTTTATGCTGTGGGTCGTTGTCATGTTGAAATAAACAGGTGTCTTGTGTGCCTAATTTCACAACACTCGTAGACAAATTACCTGGGCCACTTTGATGTAGCCCTGAGCATTCATGCTATCTTCAATTACGTCCAGTTCACCAACTACTGCAGCCCCATACCATGACGTGGCCTCCTCCATGCTTCACTGTTAGTAGTACACTTTTGCTTTTATTTTCTGTAGTTGGTCTTCTCCAAACGATAAGTTTATGTCGACCATCAGATCCAAACATGTTAAATTTATTTTCGTCCGAAGGTAAAATAGTCTTCCAGAAGTCTTGTCCCTTGTATATATTACTTAGTGAGCGCCAACTTCTTCCCTGGGTTTATCTCACTTATAAAAGGCTTCTTTCGTGCTGCTCTGCCGTTAACGCATGCTTCATCGAGCCGATTCCGGATAGTTTGAGGTGTAACATTCTTCCCGAAACGTGAAGCAAGCTGTTTCCCTAGTTCAGCTGCACTAATTCTAGGGTTCTCTAAGGCTTCACGAACCAATTAGTGAGATTCATGTTGCGAAACGACCCTTGGTTGTTTCCGTCGCTTTGCATTATCGGTCGATCCCGTCTTGAACTTGTAAATAATATACTGGACAGTCGCATAATGATATACTGGACAGTCGCATGATATCGTTTCACCAATCTTCCGATAGCTGAATCTTTGTTTAAAGAATGAAAGTATGTGGTCTTAACAGGCGGTACTCAACTCTTGTGATTACCGATCCATTTTGTACCACTGTCAGACGTAAAGTTAACAGTCTCTTCTAAGAACACTACGGTGAGTCGACCTTTGATTGTCGTTACGCCCTGAGACGGAGGAAGGGCATGTGGCAGTCCAATGGTTACAGACATTGGAAGCGTATGAATACTTTCTTTGCCTACAAATATGCCTTTTGTTTCGTTATTAACTAACGTGTTCACGTTACTAGAATATGTTTGTGTGCCATTAGGTCCTTATGCAAACCTATGGAATACGATAATGCTGCAAGACAAATTATGGACACCAACAGGATAAAATGTAATGTATGAATATTTTTTTTACCCACTGTAACTTAAGATTGAAAGTAGACTTATGAGACTTATTTTCTTTTTATCACTTTTTATAACCATTTTGTAGTGTGTACTCTGCATGTTACGCATCAATTGAAACAAGGTGAAACTGAATTAAACGAAATTTGGTACAGAGGTAGCACTAGCAAAGGGCACCTCAGTGTCATGTTTTATATCACCGCAATCGTTACCAAAACTCTTAATCATCCGATCTCTACCAAATTTGGTAAGAAGATATTTTAATATGGCACGCGTCTCGAGCCCAAACTACAAGGTAATTGGCGGTACTATTTCAGGATGGCGGCCGTGTGAATTATGCAAACTTTATAACACATATCATGGGACCCACCAGTTCCGATTATCGAACCAAGAATCGTTTAAACTGTTCTAAAGGACGTGGCCCGTTCAAGATGGCGGCCGTGTGAATTATGCAAACTTTATAATACATAACATGAGACCCACCAGTTCCGATTATCGAACCAAGCATCGTTTAAACTGTTATAATGGACGTGGCCCGTTCGAAATTAAAAGTTTATTTATCGTAATAGGCCTACAGGGCGCCAGGAAATGTTCTCCGCAGTGACAACGGGCTAGTGCGAGAGCTAGCATCAGTAGTTGCGTTGGCAGCACGCTTGTCTCGTGTATCAGAACAAACAGTAAACTTTGTACTCGCCACAGCCATTTATAACTGATGCTAGAAGTGCTGATGACACACACGCTCGCTTATTGCAATATACACGAACGATTTTGACAGCCTACAGCCCACACGTGTGGGATTCACCGTGTCAAGGACACTGTGCTGCCAACTAAACTGCTGATGCTAACTCGGGCAGAAGCCCGTAGTCACTGCGGAGAACATTTCATGGCACCCTGTATTTTAGAGCAGATGTGTCTTTAAAAAGCTGAGCCGTGTCAGTTACCAACACAAGATGGCAGCTGATCGCTCGTTCTGACCTATATTTCATTAATTTGAGTATATTGCATGTAATGTAGCCTACAGATATAAATAATATAAACTTTGTATGAAATGGATATGATGAATATATACTCAGTTAAGAAATCGTTTAGTCCATGTCATTATTTGCTAAGACGTTGTATATAAATCGATTCATAGAGCTTGATATCCGTGCGCTCATTTGGCTCTGTGCTATCGACTCAGCCTTGTAACCCTGAGGTGCGTGGTTCTAATCCCATCGGGTACAATATTTTTTATTTCGTTCCTTTTGTATTTATTGGTTTATAACTACTCAGACGTTATACTGTTAAGCATATAAGTGTGTATTTGCGATCGAAATTATTATACATATAAATAAAAAACGCTGAGCCGTGTCAGTTACCAACACAAGATGACAGCTGATCTCTCGTTCTGACCTATATTTCACTAATTTGAGTATGTTGAATGCAATGTAGCCTATAGATATAAATAATATAAACCTTGTATGAAATGGATTTTGATGAATATAAACTTCAGTAGAGAGCCTCCGTGGCTTAGGCGGCAGCATGCCGGCCTCTCACCGCTGGGTCCGTGGTTCAAATCCCGGTCACTCCATGTGAGATCTGTGCTGGACAAAACGGAGGCAGACAGGTTTTTCTCCGGGTACTCCGGTCTTCCCTGCCACAATTTCATTCCAGCAACACTCTCCACTGTCATTTCTTTTCATCTGTCATTCATTTAATCATTGCCCCAGGGGAGTGCGACAGGCTTCGGCAGCCGGCACACTTCATATCCTCGCCGCTAGATGGGGGCTTCATTCATTCCATTCCATTCCAATCCCTGACCCAGTCGGTCGACTGGAAGCAGGCTGTGGATTTTTCATATACTCCTGTGAAGAAATCGTTTAGTCCATGTCATTATTTGCTAAGACGCTGTACGGTAAATCAATCGATTCATAAAGCTTGATATCCGTGTGTTCATTTGGCTCTGTGCTAGCGATTCTGCCTCGTAACCCCGAGGTGCGTGGTTCTAATTCAGACAGCTACAATTTTTTTTGTACTTATTGATTTATAACTCAAGCCTCCGTGGCTAAGGCGGCAGCACGCCGGCCTCTCACCGCTGGGTCCGTGGTTCAAATCCCGGTCACTCCATGTGAGATCTATGCTGGACAAAACGGAGGCAGACAGGTTTTTCTCTGGGTACTCCGGTTTTCCCTGTCAAAATTTCATTCCAGCAACACTCGCCACTATCATTTCATTTAATCATTGCTCCAGAGGAGTGCGACAGGCTTCGGCAGCCGGCCCAGGTCATATCCTCGCCGCTAGATGGGGGCTTCATTCATTCAATTCCTGACCCGTTCGGAGACTGGAAGCAGGCTGTGGATTTTCATTCATTGATTTATAACTACTCAGACGTTATAATATTAAGCATAGTGTTTATTTGCGATCGAAATTATTATATTTATACTTAACTCCACATATTTCAACACACGACTACATCGATTACAATTCGTTGTCCTTGATCCTCGGTATTGTCTATTGTTGTTGTTGTTATTGTTGTTGTTGATTCTTTAGGGGTTTTGCAGCATCATGGTCTTGTAGCCCCGTGTACTTGGGTGGGTGTAGACGTTGTCTGATAACCTGTGTCACTGTGATGTCTCTAGGCTTACTAGTGTGTGCACTCTTTTACGAGGAAGGATTTGGGTAGGAAGCTGTTGTTGTTGTTGTTGTTGTTTCAGATGAGATGCATGGACATCATAGCCATTTAGCCCCATGTACTTGGGTGAGTTTTGAATTTTTTCATTTCATCTGTCATTCATTTAATCATTGCCCCAGGGGAGTGCGACAGGCTTCGGCAGCCGGCACAGTTCATATCCTCGCCGCTAGATGGGGGCTGTATTAGTGTGTATAAACTTATATAATTCAGATGAGGATTCAATCAATCAACGTATAATATCCGTATAGCATGGTGTATTTCAACAAGCTACTACAACCAACATTCAATTATACTCCTAGAAAATGACAGAGTTATAACTATACCCATGCATTTAGGGGAAAGTAGGCTGTATGTTCTTTACTGAACATCTTGTTTAAACGCACGTTATAAACAAATATATACATTTCCTTTGACTGTTCAACAAATGCACGATTTTTCTGTACTATTGAGGCGATTTGGAAGATTTTGGCACAAACCGCACTTTGTAGTTGCCTCTAGTTTAAGAGCTTGAATTTTGATGAACATAGTACACCTTAGCGTTTTACTGTTATGTTAGTCTTGTAACGTAATGCAAGATTTATTATTTTCTTTTTATCACTTTTTATAACCATTTTGTAGTGTTTGCTTTTGGTACAAATAAATGAACTAGTAATTGTACCGTACCTCATTCAGGTGAAAAACATTGAGGGACTGTAAACGTTTTGAAGCTCCTACCCCAGTCAAATACCACAGAATTAGATAACACGAAATTTAATTCTTGTTTGAGGTCCAGGTCACTAAATTCTAGTCCCAGCTATGTGCACACACAAAGAGTGTGAGTGTACAACCACCATTACAATAACACAGTTTATCGGACAGATTCCACATACATGGGGCTACCTGACCCCGATGTCGCCAAGCCTATGACTGAATCATAAACAATCAACAGCATCTCATCTACAGCTAAGGGTTTGCTTACATGCCTTACACATATTACTGCTAATCTTATATTCTCTAATTAAAATTTTAAAATAATATTTCAACGGCATAGCAAAAATAAGTTCAGTATTTCACGATCAGGTTTTGTTCAGGTTTGGCCCGGGTTCGACTCCCGGCTTTGACAATACTTTGATAATACTTAAGTAGCTTTGTTCAATTAATCGAGCCGCCCTAATTATTGTAAGTTAATATTGAAATATTGTAACTTAAAACAGAATGTTCAATGTATACTTTCGTCTTGAAATTCAAAATTGCTCGAAACTTATATTTTACATATCAGGACAGTTTCACTTGTGTCCACCCCATAATAAATCAGACAATTTTCGTAGCCTCAATTAGAAATACACACTCTTCTACAAAACCAGATTATCACAGGTTATCAGACAAATTATACACACATCTAAGTGCTCGAGGCTGATGATAGTTATGCCCATGGCGCTAAATAAAAAACATCTAAAATTGAGAAACGCCACATTTTTGCTTTGGAGGGATTTGGAACCACAGCAATACCGTCAAAGTTCATGGTTCGAGACAAAAATCAAAACATTGAAATTGCAAATGTCTGCGAGAAGACGTTTTGTTATTGGTTAGTTCTTAGAAGTTACATGGTTACCACATGAAACAATTGACGAACCTCAGACTTGCCTTGGCTCTTTTGTTTTGATTGGGCGTCAAGTTTACGTGGGACATGACATCGAGAAAGTCGTCTGTACCAGAGAAACCTCATTGTGCGTCATCCACGTGTTTCTTGCATGTCAGAGACCTTGTCAGATCCGTTACGCAGGAAGTGAGCCCACACTTCTCACTTCCCATTGTTTCTGAGATACTCCAATAAGCTAAGGAAGTTGTCTACTTCATCTCCTGCGACATTTCCGTTTTGAATAATTAGTAGTATACTGTAGTGGTCATTTGCTGGGACGGTACCTTCTAACAGGCCACGGCCGCTTCCTTCCACATCCTTGCCCAGTTTCATCCATGTTCATTCATTCCATCTCTCATTAACTCCTCTCATGAGGTTGGCGTCAGGAAAGGCATCCGACCGTAAACACTATCCGCCACATAGACTTTCATCGCATCTCATCTCCAACCCCGTCAGGAGTAGACATTCATAGGCTAACGTCGGCCTTTCTGCTTATCGGGTTCAAGTCTCTGTGTTTGTGTGTATGAAGAATTTGTGATGGACAAGCCGGAGGTGGGACAGGTTAAAAAAAAAAAAAACGGAATGTTCGTAAAGGGACATAGCAAGTAGTTGCTGATCCATAAGATGTGCCGTCGTCTACTGATAAGCCCAATGGGTGAAACCAAAACAGACACAGCATAATTGCCGTATAAAGATTTTCTCCAGTTTCACTTGTCAATTTCAATCAGTGATACGCCATAATCAATTGATATTGTAACTTTCAGTTACTTTCCAATTACTGGAATATGCGAAAAAATAAAAAAAAAACAATTACATGTGGTGGCATTGGTGGCGTAGTTGGTAGCATGCTGAGCTTCAATGCCCAAGGTCACGGTTTCAAACCCGGCCGAAATCTTCGGATTTTTAAGAGCGTTAAAAATCCCTCAGTATGCCTTCCTTCGGAGGGGAAGTAAAGCCGGCGGTCCCATGACAGACTTATGGCATGTAAAAGAACCTTCCAATAATTACACTTGTGTGAAGCTAAATTATATGTTAGATTTGACTAACGCACTTAGGTTTCAACGTTCGTCGCCAGGAGCCAACTGCGGTGGCATCTTGTAACCAAGTTCAGAACTAGTTGTCGTTGACGGTGGCGTTTGGTAGCAAAAGTAGGAACTCCTTGAAAATTGAATCTTTGCAGTCCTTACTTGAATTAAAAACAGATAACAGACACTAATACAGTCATCACAATTAACACCGGTTTTCAAGTAAAACTAAGCAAAAGCTACCCTGGAGCTGATGTCGACTCTGATCACAACCTTGTGCTGATGACGAGTCAACTAAAACTCAAAAAGAAAAAGATAGAAAGTCCCACACCAAAATGGAACTTGAGTAAAGCAATGAAAAACACCGAAGCAATTAAAAAGTCCGAGGAAGTAACTGATGACAAGATTGATCCTGAGGGACTGAGCGGACATAATATCCAAGAAAAGTGGGAAGAAATAAAGGGGCAAATAGTTGATGCAGCAGAAAAGTGTTTTGGAAAAGAAGAAAGAAGAATCTACAAACCTTGGATTACACCACACATTTTGGAATTATTGACCGAGCGCCAAATGGCCAAAAGGAGAGGTCACCATGACGACTACAAGAAGATAAGAAATAAAATTAACCGAGAAACCAAAAAAAGGTAGAGAGCAATGGATTGAAGCGAAATGCAAAGAGATAGATGAAAACATGGCTAAAGGAAATACCGAACAAGCTTTCTCGGAAGTTCGTAGACAATTCCAAAGGCAAACAAAACCCTTGAAGACAATAAATGACAACAATGGAGATGTGATAATAGAAGAGGATAAGATAGCTACAAGATGGAAAGAATATGTAGAAGACTTGTATGAAGGTCAACTAGATGACGATGTAATAGAGAAAGACACTGATATTGAACAAGATGGTCTTGGACCCAATATACTTAGGGAGGGATTTGATAAAGCTTTGAAAGGTTTAAAACTAAGGAAAGCACCCGGAATAGACTCAATCCCAGGCGAAATCCTACAAACACTGGGTGATAAGGCAAACACTTCTCTGTATCAACTTGTAAATGACATGTATACTACAGGAGAAATACCAGGAGATTTTGAGTAAACTGTACTGATACCTATTGCAAAAAGTAACCATGCACAGAAATGTTAAGATTACAGAACTATAAGCCTGACAACTCATGCTTCCAAAATACTCACAAGAATTGTTTACCACCGCATGGAGAAGAGAATGGAAGACAATCTCTCAGAAGATCAATTCGGGTTCAGAAGAAATAGAGGAACGAGGGAGGCAATCCTGAGTCTGAGAACAATTATTGAAAAGGCCATAAGTGACCCACTACATAAGGTAATGGAATTGGGAGGGAAGCGACTGGGCCATACTCAGAGGGTAATTGTCTGAAACCTCCCCTGAACCCCGGAACCCAGAAATAATTCTAAAGTAATCGGGTAAAATCATAATACACACATCAAAAAAAGTTTTGCATCACCTCGGTTCCCAGATCTCCGGCATATAGACGTTGACTGTGTATATTGTATCCAAGATACAGTCCCTTTGACTGTTCATAGATGTCACTAAAACTGCTCAAAGATGTAAACAACCATGCATGAGCAGGGCCTATTAGACGGAGGGGGTACGACAGCCGATCAGTTCCAGTCATTCCACCAGGACGAAGGTACGTTGCTCATGTTGTCTGTAGTTCTACCATGCCTAGAAGGTCAATACCGCAGTTCGATCGCGTCCGCATTGTTACTTTGTGTCAAGAAGGGCTCTCAACAAGGGAAGTTTCCAGGCGTCTCAGAGTGAACCAAAGCGATGTTGTTCGGACATGGAGGAGGTACAGAGATACAGGAACTGTCGATGACAGGCCTCGCTCAGGCCGCCCAAGGGCTACTACTGTAGTGGATGACCGCTACTTAAGGATTGCCGCTCGGAGGAACCCTGACAGCAATGCCACCATGTTGAATAATGCGTTTCGTTCAGCCACAGGACGTCGTGTTTCAACTCAAACTGTGCGCAATAGGCTGCATGATGCGCAACTTCACTCCCGACGTCCATGGCGAGGTCCAGCTTTGCAACCCCGACACCATGCAGCGCGGTACAGATGGGCCCAACAACATGCTGAATGGACCCCACGGAATTGGCATCACGTTCTCTTCACCGATGAGTGTCGCATATGCCTTCAACCAGACAATCGTCGGAGACGTGTTTGGAGGCACCCTGGTCAGGCTGAACGTCTTAGACACACTGTCCAGCGAGTGCAGCAAGGTGGTGGTTCCCTGATGTTTTGGGGTGGCATTATGTGGGGCCGACGTACGCCACTGGTGGTCATGGAAGGCTCCGAAACGGCTTTACGATACCTGAATGACATCCTCCGACCCATAGTGCAACCATATCGGCAGAATATTGGAGAGGCATTTGTCTTCATGGACGACAATTCTCGACCTCATCGTGCACATCTTGTGAATGCGTTCCTTCAAGATAACGACATCGCTCGACTACAGTGGCCAGCATGTTCGCCAGACATGAACCCTATCGAACATGCCTGGGATATGTTGAAAAGGGCTGTTTATGGACGTCTTGACCCACCAACCACTCTGAGAGATTTACGCCGAATTGTCGTTGAGGAGTGGGACAATTTGGACCAACAGTGTCTTGATGAACTTGTGGATAGTATGCCACGGCGAATACAGGCATGCATCAATGCAAGAGGACGTGCTACTGGGTATTAGAGGTAGTGGTGTGTACTGCAATCTGGACCACAAATGCTGAAAGTCTAGCTGTATGATGGTACAACATGCAATGTGTGGGTCTCATGAGCAATAAAACGAGCTGAAATGTTGTTTGTGTTGATCTCTATTCCCTTTGTATTTAACGGTTCCGGAACTCTTGGAACCGAGGTGATGCAAAACTTTTTTTGATGTGTGTATATTAACCACAACATGCATACAAAACATGAAATAAACACTTACAAAAAATAGATGTGGATTCTGACCATCCAAGTACTCGCTTCTTCCAGTTAATTGTCATAAATATTTTACTAAGTCAACCAAATGTAGTTACGACGAAGTAAATAAGTGGAGCTCACAACCAATCATCTGTTGTTGTTAGCGAGAAGCCAAGCCAAATATCAAGACGACGACGAATTAAACATTCCATTGGCTTCATTATGCCTCTACAGAATGCATCATACCGCATATCAAATATTTCCCAATAAATAATTAATTAATTCCAGTGACTACAAGGGTCACGAAGCTAGGCCTACGTATGTTACAACTTCCAATATAATACGTTGCCTAAAACTGAAGAATTAATGTACTCCAACTCAAAAATATACGGAGCTAATCCAATTTTCGTCTTTACATCTCAATGGCTACCAAATTCTCTTTTAATTTTAACAACAGATGATCGCTCATAGTTAAAACTCAATACAACCTCCGCCATCATGAAAGACAGTAGATAAACGATAACCGTACTAGCGCTGTTAGCACATCAAAACAAGTCCCACATTAATAAAACTATACTCAGACCATGAGGCATACTACCCGTAATTAAATGCAGTTACATATTAACAGAAAACAAAACATTAATTACGCAAACAAATATGAGTGTCAGTAAGCCTACTAGTGTGAATACACGAGGATGACAATAAGTTTAAATACCGTATATAACCTGGAAGACCATTTCATGCAACGTAGAATAATACCATATAAATACATTTACCTTGCCAGTCGATACAGTCACAAATACTCACGATGACAATAGCCTACACCAATTCCATAATATGTAAATCATCTCCGGACGTTTATCTCTTGTAAGATTACAATTTGTAACCAGCCAATAAACTTGACGAAGAGGGATAATATCTTTCAATTACTTCACATATCGTAGAACTTCAGCTTTCTTCTTATGTATTTACATAATCACGTAGATCTATGATAATAGGCCTAACAACATCAGTACGAATATCAAGTATGTCTTGAAAAATACCAGCCTTCCAAAATCATAAATAGTCAACGTCGAGGTGGTCAAATACTTCATCGCTAAATCATCGCTCTTCCTAGCGGACAGAGAGAGAAACAACAATTCTTGTCCTAGACAGAACCGGCAAGTGATGCCACCTATCGAGGCCAGCCACAACTAACTCCGCCGCTCAATTCAATTTTCATGCCAAAGTATAACCCCTCAAGCGTGATATTGTGAAACTCTGGGCTGCACCCACAACGTGCATTATTTCTAGCCTACTCCCAATGGTAAGCGCGGTGTCATATGCAATTCGCTATAATTTCCAAACGCACTGGCAAAAGTTTTCAAAAAACACACACAATAAGAACAACATATAACATAATATTCTAAACTATTGATAACCTGGTTATCCCTGGTCAGCGGCACGTCAATACTGGGACAATATCACAGTCGCCTAATGTGTTCGTATTTCTTGGCGTTCTGTCACGAATTACATCGTCAGCGTCACTATCTTCACTGGAAGTTATAGCGAACTCATCCTCTATATCGCTGTCACACTCTGAATCACTTTCGTTGGCACTAATATCGAGCAAATTAGCTATTTCTTTGTCATCAATAAATGTGCCACGACCTGCCATGTTTACAAGCAAACTCACGGTCCGCAAAAGCGGGAACACGTGTGCAGAGATCTGAAAAATAAAAGACTGTGAAGATATGCGACACCTCCTGGCAATAATAAGTAGCTCGAAGTGTAGCCAAAAGTTGCCTCTTCCTGCCATCTTACGACCAAATAAATTACTATTACGAAGTCCACGTAGCGGGCGTTTCAAATTCGACGGCGCACCCTTGCGCCGTACACGCTGTGAACGTAGCAGGCTAGTGGGCGCACCGTTGCGCCGTACACGCTAAGGGGGATAAATTGTACGTTCGACCAGAGAATAGTGTCAAATATCGACACAATAAGAATCAATAAAAACTTCCTCATTGCTTTCATTGACATAGAGAAAGCTTTTGATAATGTAAATTGGAACATTATGTTCAAAGCCCTTAAAAGCTTGAACGTGGACTACAGAAATCGGAAAATCATTTACCAGTTGTACAAGAACCAGACAGCAATTATTGGAAAGGAACAAATGGCCGCGAAAATAGGAAAAGGAGTAAGACAAGGGTGCAGCCTTTCACCTCTGCTCTTCAATGTGTATGTAGAAGAAGCAATAAAAGAATTTTCAACAACATGCACACATGGAATAAAAATAAACCGTGAATTGTTCCAAACAATACGTTTCGCAGATGACATTGCCCACATAGCAGAGGATGATAAAAAACTAGAAATTGCATTACATGAATTAAATGCTAAGGGTAAAATGTAGCATGAAGATTAACAAAACAAAAACCAAGATAATGAAATGTAGTCGAGAATGGTAGTCGGAACAGTAATGTATGGTTGGGAGGAGAAAGAGTGGCTCAAGTAAATCTTTTCAAGTACTTGTTAAGCATTATTACTTCTGATGGGAGGTGTGAAAAGGACATCCGCTCTCGAATAGCCCAGGCTAAAGAAGCTTTCAACAAGAAGAGAAGTCTCCTGACATCAAAAGCCATATCCCAACAAGTCAAAAAACACTTCATTAAAAGTTACATTTGGAGCATTGCGACCTATGGTTGCGAAACCTGGACACTATTGAAGGCCGACAAGAACGATTATGTGCATTTGAAATTTAGTGCTGGCGACGAATGCTACGGATACCTTGGACCCTAAGGCTAACTAATGAAGAGGTTCTAAGAAGAGCAGAGGAAATTATCAATCTGACAGAAACAATCAAAAAAAGAAGAAATCATTGGATAGGCCACCTACTCCGGCATTCACCATGGTGCATCACACTGCTTGAAGGGAAAATGGAAGGCAAGGCAGGAAGAGGACGACCAAGAGCAGAGTTCTTGGATGACATCGGAGGAAGATGTCCGTACCACCTGATCAAACAGCGGGCTCAGGATAGAAGACCTTTGGACGAAGACATTCATGCTACTCACCAACCACCAGGTTGAGGAGAGCAAGAAGAATATCAAATAGATTCTACACTCACCCAAAGTATACGCCGCTACATGACCGCGTTGTCGCAGCCCCTAAACTGAGGAACCAACCAACCAGCTAGAATTACATGTGATTGAAGTATATGGGCCTATATAATTACATCATCCCTTAGTTCCTTGTTCAATAGTCCATATCAATATACAGTATATATAAATAAGAGGCGAGGCGTTCCCAACCAGAATGGTGAACTCGACATGTGAGTTTTTTAAATTTATTTATTTATTTATGCGTTCGTCTCGATTGGTAACAGTGAACATTGTTGTTGATGAATGCAGTTGAGTTCGCCCTTATATACAGTACTATGAAAAATTACACTGACACAAATCAGGGGAGTTCGGCTCGACCAGAAGTTGCGCGGAACAGAAGGGCGAACTCGAGAGAGACCGTGGTGTACCAACTTTTCATCATATAACTCCAAGCTCAATCAAGGGTACACTCATCCTTGTGAAGTACAACTGAGAAGAGGAAGGCTCATTTTCCACTTCAGCCATCCGTGGTTTCCCACTTCTACGCCACGCAAATGCCGGGACGGTTCCTAACGTAAGGTTACGGCCGCCTCCTTCCTAATCCTATCCCCAATTTATAAATACCCACACTAGTATAGCCATCACAATAACACAGGTTATCACACAAATTCTACACACACACCAAAGTACACGGGACTACATGACCACGATGTCACAAATCTCCTTAAATAAGCATAAACAAGAAACTGTTCCACCATCACAAATGGCATCGAATAATGTGAAGGCGAAACTTCTGGTTGGTTGGTTCCTCAGTTTAGGGGCTGCGACAACGCGGTCATGTTGTACTTTGGGTGTGTGTAGAATCTGTCTGATAACCGGTGTTAATTGTGTTGGCTGTATTGATGTATGTTACTGTAATTCTGGTAAAGAGTGCAGACGATAAATTTTTAAGTAGTTCATAATTTTGCTACCGTCAACGACACCTAGCTGCAAACGTGGCTACTAGTTGCCACCGCAATCTGCACCTAGAGGCGAATGTTGGAACTCATAGAGCGTTAATCAAATGTAACCTAGACATTTTGCTTCACATAAATGTAGTTAGTGAAAGGTTCTTTTACGTGCCATAAATCTATGACCTAGGCCCGCCGGCGAAACTTCCGTTGAGTACGACAAATCGATTGTACGTATTCCTTTGTATTATTATTGTTATTATTATTATTATTATTATCATCATTCCATTCATGTCACGTATCGATAATAATAAATGAATAATGTGGTAAAAGTTCTATTTTATTAGGCCTACCATCTATATTTTTGGATGAAATCACAAAAGAAGAATTAAATGTCGAGTTCGCCCTTCTGGTCGGGAACGCCTCATAATCCCATGTAAACTTAATATTTTTCAGGTTATTTTTTCCTATATTTCAGTAATTGGAATTATTTCATTTTGACCTACTGAAAGTTACAGTATTAATTGCCAATAAGGAAGAACTGAAAATTGGCTTCAAAGCTATCCTTACACCTTTGTCCCCGACCCAACTCGAGGAAGGAATCACGCTAGCTGATGAAGTCTTTTTAAGAGCCCTGTTCGTTATAATCTGAGCAATGGTTTCTTAGTAGAAAGACATAGTATTTACACTGCTTATGTCCGCATCCTGGCGTAGCTAGCATTCTTAACTGTCACCTCGAAGGTTCGGGTTCGATTCCCACCTCAGCCATCTTGGAAGTGGTTTACCATGGTGTGTCCCCCCCCACTTCTACTCCAGGCAAATGCTGCGGTGGTTCCTAAATTAAAGCCGCGACCGCCCATTTTCCAAATCCTACCCCAATTACAAATACACAAACTACTACAGCCATCACAATTACACAGGTTATCAGAGAGATTCAAAACACAACCAAGTACATGGGACTACATGACCACGATGTCGCAAAGCCCCTAAGTGAAAGCCAAACCGTAGCTCAAGTCCAGTAAGCCCGTATTGTTTTATGTATTCTTGTACCTTTCTTAAGGGAGAGATGGCCTCGCTGTTCCGCCCCTCAAAACAACAATAACTACCTACGTTTCTTATATTAGTGTAGCGGCTAGCATTCTTGACTGTCGTTCTGAAGGTCCGGCTATGATTCCCGGCTCTGCTAAGAAATTTTAAAACAACTACTTCACTGCTCTTATTGTTTAAACATGTCAATATTTGATATTTGGATGGCAAAAACTAAAATAATTACTGAGTAAGGCCTGTACCTCTTGATGCTAAGTAGCCTATCTTAACCACACACATCGTGTGTTTCTTACGAGCTTCATTCATGGCCTACTGTATGGGCAAGGTCTGTACGTTAATACATCATGCTTTAGGGGTGCGTATTGAGACTCCTGCTTAAGAGGCCGTGGGTTACATTTCTGGTTCTGCTATTTATTCTGGCCAAAGGGCTGGAATAGAATACACTCGGTCTCTTGAGGATTACTGATCAGAGGAGGGTTCGATTATCACCCCGGCCAGCGTAGAAATGATACTCAACGGTCCCCCCCCTCCCACACACACACACACACTTTTATTCCAGGCAAAAGTTGCGATGGCACCTAAAACAATACCACGGTTGCCTCATTCTCAACCAGGGGTGTTGGCGCAGCGGTAAGGCAGTTAGCCGCTAACCAAGGTAGACCGGGTTCGATTCCCGGTCAATTCATGTGAGGTTTTCTAAATAAACTGCCATGTCCTGTGGTTCGGATTTCACGTAATAACGTGGCTCATGATCACGAGATTTACGGTCACGTAAAACTACAAGTTACCTTTTTTCATTCCCAACCCTTACCCAATTTTAAAAGTGTACACACCACGGTAACACAGATTGTTTGGTAGATTGTGCTCATAGCCTAACACACGCGGTCGCGCTGTGACCACGTTACCATACTAAAATGGAAATAATGTCAGCAATGTTAATGTCAATATATATACACTGAAGAACATGGAAAATGCAACACCCAGAAGGAGTGGTGCTACATTGCTGCAATTTAACATGCAGGACGAGTGTTTGGTTGTTATTCGATGAGTACACTTTCAGGTCCCTCTGACCGCAAGTTTGGACAACAATCAATACAGGATGTGCCCACCACGAGCTGCAATACATTGATGAATTCGGCGAGGCATGGAGTCAATAAGGCCCTGGATCGCTTCCTGAGGATTTGTGGCCCATGCTTGCTGCACTGCACGGGTCAGTTGTTCCAGACTTGTGGGTGGCTGAGGACGGTTGGTCAGTTGTCGACTCATCATGTCCCACACATGCTCAATAGGACTGAGGTCCGGGGATCTGGCGGGCCATTCTAAGGTTGTGATGTCGTGGAGAGCTTGTCTGGAGATGCGTGCAGTGTGAACCCGGGCATTGTCCTGCTGAAACATCCCATTAGCAATGTTCGCCATCATAGGGACAACCACTGGATTGAGTACCCTATCAACGTACTGTCGAGCAGTCATAGTGCCCTCAACAAGCACTAATTGTGATTTCACATTAAAGCCAATAGCTGCCCCGACCATAAAGCTTGGTGTTGGCCCTGTGTGCCTATCGACAATAAGGTCCGGGCGGCCCCTCTCCCCGGTACGTCGGCGCACACGATTCCGGCGATCACTGCGGGCAAGACAGAAGCGCGATTCATCACTAAAGACGACCCTATGCCATTCGTCGACCCACGTCGAACGTTCTCGACACCAGGCCAGCCTTACACGTCGCTGTTGTGGGGTCGATGGAACACCTTCTGCAGGGACACGGGATCGTAAGCCAGCTGCTCGCAGGCGATTACCAACTGTTTGTTGTGTAACGTGGGGTGCCACAGCAGCTCGAATTTGCGCTGCTGTTGCATGAGGTTCCATCCGGGCCATCCGAATGATGTGGCGATCCTCTCTCACAGTTGTCTGTCGCGCTGGGCCTGTGCCAGGTCTACGAGTGTGGGTACCTTCATTTGACCACTGCTGCCTTACACGTTGTACCGTAGATGCCTGTCGGCCAACACGTGCAGTGACAGTCCTTAGCGATAATCCAGCCTCACACAGCCCAATTATCCGAGCCCTCTCAAACGGCGACAGTTGTTGATAGCGTGCTCTTCTCTGTCGTCGAGGCATGTTTGACGGGGAACACTTCACTGCACTGACTGCAAGTCAACTACGCTACACCAGAGACCGTATACTGGAGTTGATTCCTCCGCGACCAATTACGTGGGGAGACCTCTAGCAACAATCCAATGGGTCTGAAACTTTGATAATTTACATACCTACATGGCATCGTTCCATATCTTGAAAATCAACACAAACGACTAATGCCTTCATGGTGTTGCAATTTCCATTTTCTTCAGTGTATTAAACATGTGCTTCTCGCATCTTCTTAAGACCCTGCAGCAAGGGGGAGCTGCAAGCTTACAGCAACCATTCTGTGTGTGCTTTCCTTCGGCTTTCTCCACACTCGAGGCAAATACAGGGATGCTTACTTATATCAGTCCTATTCTTTTGTCTAGATTTAAAATGCTTTCCTCATTCGAGGGTTTACAACAAGGACGAAATGTATTAGACAACGTTTCTTTCTTTCTTTCTTTCTTTCTTTCTTTAATCGTATCGGCCTACCAAGGACCACATAATTTCAACCGTCTTGTCTGGGCTTTGATCTTTGCCCAGAGCTCCTTCATTCGTTGCGGGTGTTGCTCTTTTCTTTCTTCCGTCACATCTTTCCCCTAGGGGCAGATGACCTCGTAGTTCCGCCCCTTAAAACAACAATAACTAACATAACACATCTTTCCGGTCTTCAACTTTGGGTTTTCTTTATTATTTTTTATTATTATTATTTTTTAAAATTACCGGCCGCCTTCTGATGTCTCGGAGTACGTATTGAAACTCTGGTTCCTGAGGTCCAGGGCTCGATTTCCAGCTATGCCAAGGAATTCAATTCTGGTCTGAGGGTTGGAACGGGGTACATCCAGTCTCGTGAGACGAGATGGGTTCAATTCTCACCTCGGCTGTCCTAGGAGCGATTTCCCCTCTTCTACTCTCAGCAAATACCGGGATGGTTCGTAACCTAAGGTCACAGCCTAGCCTCATGCACTTTTACAGTCATCACAATGACAGAGGCTATCAGGCATATTCCATACACATCTAATTGGTTGGTTGGTTCTTAAGTTTAGGGGCTGCGACAACGTGGTCATGTAGCCCCGTGTACTTTGGACGTGTGTAGGTAGAATCTGTCTGATAACCGGTGTTAATTGTGATGTCTGTATTAGTGTGTGTTATCGGTTTTTTAATTTAAGTACAGACTGCAACTTAGAATTTTTCAAATAGTTCCTACTTTTAGTTATCAGATAGGCCTACCCCAAACCTTGAAAAAGAATTAACTACATCCCTTTAAGAAGCAATGGGCTAAAGCGAAGCAACAACTACAACAGTTTGAGTGGTCTGTTAACGTCAATATGACAGCTGGAAAGCGATTGCCTATGTGTGAGAGTAATTTAATATAGGTGTAAACATGGTATTGCGGTTTTGCTATTCATTTCGTATATGATGATGTTAAATTCATATGAATTCATTACCTGCCTAACATGCTGTGAAAGGAATGAAGATAAAACTCGATACGGCAGACACTAGTGTATGTTTCCGAGTGTTCACTGCTTCGAGTTTCTGCTTAAAATTTAGGTCTGTTAAGTTGGCTGTAGATATTACTCCTTGTTAGCAAGTTGATTGAACTAGATTGATATTATGCCACGGTATTGGAATTCCATTTGTCTCGCCGTAAAGCCTCTTACTCCAACGATGCCTCAGCGCGTTTAGAAGTAATGGCTTTTATCATCACTTTTTTTTATATAAGCGAGTTGTTAAGAATTGAATTACATTCGCTGCCGCTTGCGTGTAAATACAAAATACGTCGCTACCTTCGATTATGTAATAATAATAATAATAATAATAGTAATAATAATAATAATAATGTTTATAGAATCAGATTGGTTCTTGCAAATACACAATGGCAAAAGAAAGCGGCTCAATACCAAATTACAGTGTATTCCCGGCAGTGACATATTTGGGGGCCAAGCTATCTGTGAACTCGGTAGGCGAGTGGGTTGCAAACCCCACCGTCCGCCGTCCTTTAATCAGTTTTCCGAGATTTCCCCTTTTCAACTCCAGGCAAATATTGGGACCTGTGCCATCTGATAGACCACGGCCGCTTCCTTCCAACTCTTCGCCCAGTTTCATTTATCTTCCTTCATTAATATCATTAACTCCTTCACGAGATTGGCGCCAAGAAGGGTATCTGGTCGGGAAAACCACTCACCACATAGAAATTCATCACATACCATCCCATACCCGTGAGCACGGGAATAATGAGTAGACTTGCATAGTGTTAGAGTTTCATAAACGTTCGCGTTTACTGTATAGGCCTACCAGTACGTGGGAGATATAAACCGGGTCTCTCTATTTCTCAACCCTTTCTTTCATCTCGATATCCCACCATTAAATTCTCTCTACGTGATTCGAAACACACCATGTCATCTGTAGAATTATTAGAACTTGGTTACCGGCACTCAAAACTTATTTTAACATTCTTTCAATCGACACAATGAAATATGAACAAATGTCAGGCTTGCTCGATATTACTAAATCACAGAAAGGTTATAGTGTTGCGAAACCCAAATAATACCATGGATATGTTTTTATTTGTCTGTTGTAAGTACTCGTCTATGGCGATCGCACACGTTTCAACGAGTGCGCTTGCACGTCTTGCCACAATGATAATATCGTATGGCCTTGGGTGCCGGGTGCAAGCTTTGTTAATTGACGCCCAGAGGGCAACTTGCACGTCGAATTTTATCGTTCCTTGAAGCGCTATGAAAATCAAGAAGGCTAGATATCTAAGCTCCTTGATACTATAGCGCTTTCTAGCAGAGAAATGAGGAACTTCGCGTTGGCGGAAAATCCCGAGATTAATTTTGTCATTATGAACACGGCCTACTGAATTCAAATGGGTTCTTTAACATGCCAACATCGTATGACACGCGTATCGTGATTTTTGTCGTCTTTAAAAAATCACTTACCACGACCAGGAGCGAACCTGCAAGCTTGGGGTTGGTAGTCTGACACGATAACCACTCGCCCACCGTGACAAGCACTTGTTGCCATGGTAACTAGGTGTTGGAAATTTGTCGACGCGAAACTGTCCACACGCTGATCGCAGCCCAAATACATATTCATGTTAACATGTTGCCACTTGCCATGCATCTGTGTTCAATCATTGTTTGTTGCTATGGTTACGTCCACATTACATGATAAAGGTTGTCTAAATACTGATAATGCGACCCACTTCACGAAATCTTTAAAACATGCGCGTAGATGAGTACACTCAATAAGAGCAATGCAAAGGAAACAGCAACGAGTGCGACTTTAAACTGAGTTCGAAGTAAACACTATTACATGAAGATCTTCTGTCCGGTCCATAACCAGTTATAATCTGGCCACTTGTTCGTGGTCAAAACCAATCGCAATCTGGCCACTTGTCCGCTGTGACAACAACCATTCACAGTAGGGCTCCGAATATTCGCGTATTCGCTTATTCGAATTATTCGAGTCGTATTCGAGTCTTATTCGAATAAGCAATTCGAATATTCGAATACCGAATATGCCGAATACGGCGAATATTATTCGAATATTCGCAACCTCACGAATATTTAAAAATGTAAAATGAGGATGATGACTCAGAGAGCAATACATCAAAAACACTAAAATCGACAATTTCTGGGGCTCTTAAAAGACGATTTCACATTAGTGATGAAGAACTGACCACAGGTTTAAGTTTAACCCAATTAGCGTCTGCTGTGGATTCACGTTACAAAAATCTTTTACATGAAAATGCACAAGACACGGAAAAGGTTTGGGTGGAAGTAAAAGTGCAGATGCTGTCTTGCGATACGGGAGAAGATTCGGATGATTCACAACCACAACAAACATCCGGGTTGTCGGGGATCCTCACTCTCGTCCAGCGTTGAAAGGGACCTCGACTTCATTTTCAAGCGTCCAAATGCGTCCCCAAGCAGGAAAACTGTGGCCGAAGAGCTGGAAAACTTCAGGAACGCCCGTGAAACCCCTGAAATGGTGGAAGACTAATGAAAAGGTATAGGCCCTACCCCAGAATAAGTCGGTTGGCGAGAAAGTAGGCTACTTATGCATTCCCGGCACCTCCGTTCAATCAGAAATATTTTCTTCCACGGGCGGCAATATTGTTAATGCCAAAAGAACATGCCTTGATCCTGACAATGTTGACAAATTGATTTTTTGTACCAAAATAATACATTTTTCGCGCGAAATAATCTTTGAGTTAAAAGCCTGTTGACACTGAAACTTTGGCACCCTTTCTTATTTCTGTTTTCTTTCAAGTACTCGTGTCGATATGTGCTTGTGTTGATGGAAGTGTGCATTTGCACATCACTAAGAGAAGACACGAAGAGTTTCTTATTTTTCATATTTGGTTTTGTAAAAATGTTAGGCAATATATCGTCGTTTACCCAAATACGGGTTAGCTTGTATTCTGTTTTCTTTCCTGAATTAAAGAACTGACATGTTATTGAAGGTTCCGTGGTTTTTCGTTTGTTAAATACCATGTGTCAAATAATTCCTTACATGCTACTTTTGTCGTATTTGGTCGAACAATCTTTATTTGCTGAGTACAAAAGTTGTACTTGTCTACATATCTCCAAATCATAGTGCGCGTTTCCTCTAAACCAGTGGTTCTTAACCGGTGGTCCGCGAGTGCCTCGGGAGTGGTCCACGGGAGAAAAGAGTCCACCAGCACGTATTAAAAAGTGGCCAATAAATGGAGATTTCTAAAACGATGTGCGTTGAACGAAAATCGTCCGAATGTATTCGCGGCGATGACTTATCAGGTTTTTAATTGAAATATCTGTAAAATAAGTGTTATTGAGGAAGGGTTACAACTGATAAGGTGTATTGGGGGTGGGGGGGATGGGGGGTGATACATTTTTCAATTTCACGCTGAGTGGTCCGCAGACGTCCACGGGTTCAGAACCACTGCAGTCTAAACGGTAACAGTACTGCTTTTCAAGCCTCAAAAAATGTCTTATCTTTGTTGATCAAAACTTTTAATTACAAAATTCACTCATATAATAGCACTGACATACTAAATAATTTGCAAATGCGTAACCTGTTCCGCAATAACTTACAGCAAAAACCCAGTTAAGACGAGAAAAAGTCCCGTAATAATCGGAATAGCGTATTAACCGGGCGCGACTGAAACGCACTCGTGAAGGTTGAATTCATAGATAGTGGAATGAGACAAATACCGTAATTCGAACGATACGAATAGAATATTCGTACGAAACAGTCAATACAAATAATGAAAAACAATGGGCATACCTTTCAAATTATTCGAATACAATATATTCGAATGTGCACGAATAGGCTACGTTATTATTCGAATACGGCGATTCGAATACCAGAATAACAATGGTATTCGAATTATATTCGAACATTATTCGCCTATTCGCTAATTATTCGTGTCTCTCGAATATTCGAATAGTGCCAAATAATTCGAATCACCGTTCGAGCCCTAATTCACAGCTAACAGTGGTTCTACCAGCTCTCCTCTGACAACTGACGAAAGGCTGTAGTATTTAGAAAGATCATGAAAGCGAAAGTCGTATGTAAGCTACAAGCCCCTTTGGCTTGGCAGCCACACAGCTCTTCATTGAGCCAGTCTGAGCTAACAGCTCCGGCACCCTCGGACAACTTCAAGTGCTTCCGTATACAACCGATCTGTATATGATGACGTCGTCTTAAATTACTCCGAACAATGTAGGCGTGGCAGTACTGAGCGGAGAGGAATGGTTTGGGATAAAGTCCTTAGAAGTTGGCTCTCAGGAGCACGGACATCGCTGAGCGCTGTTGGCTCATGTGTTGGCACACCTCCACCTGACAAACCCTGCCTTAGACCACTAGTGGGTGTGTATTAGGAACTCCTGGTACATAAACTACAGAAAAATGTAGACACTCTTTGATAGTTAATATCTTCGGAACGAAATGACATACCGTTACTATTCTTGCGCGGTAGCATAGTCCATTGTTTTCTCAACAGTTGAAGAAGATCACATGAGTGGTTCGACATTCTTAGCGCGTTTTCCAGCAGATGACAGTGCAGCATTGAATGAAGTAAGATTGTCGTTTGAGCAACGAAAGGCCGTATTGAAGTGGTACTGGAAGTACGAAAACATGATGGAGGTACACGGCAATGGCGTAATGTGTACGGAACTCGGCCACCAACACGTAAAACAATTTATCGTATTCGGGATAAATTTGAAGCCGACGGTACTGTTCAGGATGTGCATAAGGAAAGATCTGGCTGACCAAAAACATCAACAAGTCCAGCTTCCAGCGCTGCTGTGTTGCAACATTATACCAGGTCACCTCAAAAATCTGTGGATTAGGGTGCACGTGAAAGCGGGTTAAGCCAATCAAGTGTACGACGATTTCTGAAGGATGGGAAGTGGAAAGTGTACATTCCAAGATCGCTGCACGCTATGAACGAGGACGACCCGGATAGAAGGATCGAGTACTGCGTGTGGTTTGGAGGCATGTTTCGCGAGGATGAACAGTTTGCAGGGATGGTTATCTGGTCTGACGTGGCGCAGTTCAAACTGAACGGTACTGTAAACCGCCACAACTGCGTGCACTGGGCTCCTGAAAATCATCATGTTCACGTGGACAAAAATGTTAATCTACCGGGTGTTAATGTGTGGTGTTGTCTGCCATCGCGCGCTTTGATTGGCCCATTCTTTTTTGAATGTACCGTAACTGGTGAGGTGTATCTTCATATGCTGCAAACATCGATTTTACCTGCCATCCGAGAGGTGTTTGGAAATGAACCTCACTACCACAGAGATGTCAGAGCCTACTTGGATGAAAATCTACCTGGACGATGGATAGGTCGGAGAGGAGCTGTTGAGTACTCACCACGGTCTCCATACCTTACACCTTTTGACTTCTACCTGTGGGGAACCTTGAAAAATGTAGTTTATCAACAGAAGCCAACTACACTGAACGAGCTGCGAGAATCCATTGAGGCGTTCTGTGCGTCTATCACACCGGCAACTCTGACAGTCGTAGTTCGGTCAGCAGTTCAGCGGCATCGACGTTGTTTGGCTGCTAATGGGGGCACTTTGAACACATGAAATAACCTTCCCCCAGTGCAAAAATTGTAACGGTGTGTCATTTTGTTCCATAGACTATATAAGAGTGTCTACATTTTTCTGGACCCCTCTGTATGTAGCCTATTAATCCAGTCAACTTATCACAAATGTTTCGACCTGATTGTTTTCCCCCGTGTATTTTAAAGTTTAGATATGGCTTAAGAAGAAGCATCTCTTAAGATAGACTGATCTTATATAGAAGTTCTAAAACCCCACTGGAACTCAGACCCGGCTTTTTGAATGGATATAGTAGCAGAAAGCACGCAATTTGATGAGCTAGTTGTAGTTTCTGCGCCGTGTATTTCGATTTCGGTAGTGTGGTCCATAATATTTAGAATATGTTTGATAAATGCTGTCCACGGCAGGAAATAAGCGCCACACAGCACTTTGCTGGAATAGGTTTGGAGAATTAGTCAAACTGGTTGTTTTCAATGCCGGGGCTCAAGTTGCGAATGGTGCAAGTTTCGCGTAAAGTGATTGACTGCTAATACATGTTATTGACAAGTTATTAACTGGGTTGTTGCGTTGCTGATTAGTGATTACTGTCAGTGACTAGTCGTAATTCACCTGGGGCCCCCTTCGTTACGTGGCGTCGTGGTGAGGAGGGTAATGATTGCTCGTGACACGCCACATTACATCACATTAGACGAAGAGCGACGCTCGGCTCATCATTATTGGGATGAATGGCATTCCACCTTAAGTTGTGTTCCAATTGTACCGGCAATAGCTTCCGTGACAGATTCGGTATTTACTAATATCATTTATTGTTCACCTAATTAATGCGATGCGTTTAGATGGCGAGGATAATTGTCTGGCTTTCATATTTCCAATACCAACTTACAAACTATTTTTAATAGAATACTTTTTCCGTACCTTGCACAGTCCTGTCAACGTCTAGTATGAGAAGCAAACACATTTACCCTTTTAGGAAAATGTAAGAAAATTGCCTTAATGATTATTTGATAATTAATTAAAATGCTCCGTCAATCAATACAAATTATATTCAAATGTTAGTACTGTACATGTTTCGATATGCGATGATAGGCTATCTTCTTCAGCGTTTATATAATATGTTAAAATTTATTTTATTCTTCAGTGTTTTCTTCCACTTCTTCTTCTTCTTCTTCTTCTTCTTCTTCGTTTGAGCCTACTTAGGACCACGGGGCTCATATCTCCTCGTCGCTTTGTCTTTTATCTTCTTCCAGTACTTTTTCATCATCTGACTATGAGCCAGCTTTGTTTCCTCCGTCCATGGTGGTCTGCTGACTCCGGTGTTCTTCCTAGCTGTCAGTTATACAGGAAAAACTCCCTGTCGGATGGCTTGCCGGAATTGTTGGCAGTCCTGTATGGAATTAAGTGGGATCCCTAGGTGGTCTAAATCCGTCCTGACCGTAGAGATCCACTTGGTCCTAGAGGCCTTCCATCTTCCTGCCACTGTGAAGATCTTACTGGTGAGCCGGCAAGGGATCATGCGGGTCAAGTCTCCATAGAAGGCCAGGCGCCTTTTTCTTATACAAGTCACAATGTCTTCTTGATGGCTGTAAAGCTCATCATTGTGCCGAATTCTATAGGTGCTTCCCTCTTCCCGTATGGGTCCTAGAATCCTCCGCAGAATCTTCCTCTCCTTGAGTTCAAGTTTCCTGAGTGGGCCTTTCCTGGCCATCACGAGGCACTCAGAGGCGTACAGAACAGATGGTTTTACTACTGAATTGTAGTGTCTGAGTTTGAGGTTTTTGGAGAGGAACTTTGATGCGTAGATGCTGCGGCAAGAGTGGTAGACCCTCTCGAACTTGGTGCACCTGGTGTCTATGGCCAGAATCTCACTCTGTTTTGCCGAGATCCACTCTCCTAGGTACTTGACCGCAGGGACTTTTCGGATGATGACCCCTTCAAGTGGAATTTCAATATTGTGTAAAAGCTGAAGAAGATATCAACGTATATAGAAACATGTTCTAACATTTGAATAGAATTTTAATTAATTATTCTAGTATGAGATGTATTCCACAAACGTTAGGCAATCCTTACATAAGAGCATAGGAATTCGATTCTTACTTAATAAAACTGTAAAATAATAATTCCATACCGTATCATCGCCCCTTTTGCTGCTGCTGCTGATGATGATAATGCAATCACCATCATCCATCTTGCTCTTTTCTTCCAGTGACTCACAACTGCAGCGAAATACAGTATAAGCTATTTTAGAGATTAAAAGCAATGAATGGTGATGAGTAGGGCCCGGATGTTGATGGCGTAAAAAAGTTTAAAAAATGCACTTAAAACATACAAAAATGACTGTAATAAATGTCCTAAAAATTCGAAAAATGCACTTTAAAATGGAGAAAATGATCTTAAAATAATAAACTCACCAATATTTCAAAAATTTGAAAAATGCACTACAAATTGGAGAAAATGACCTAATAATAATAAACTCGCCAATATTTCATAAATGAAATCTTAAGCTCAAATTGAAAAGTCAAAGAAAATAGATTTCTAGCACTTAACAAAAGGTTTATTTTCACTTTAGTCCGAGTTGCACTGCAATGCCATTCTGATGTTGTCAAATGTAAATAATCTGTGGAGAGATAATCAAGCTGGGGTTATCAGCCAACAAGTTTTTATATCTCGAAAAGCGGCGTTCAACGTCGACTGATTTGATCGGAGCGTACTTGAAGTGAGGAAGGTCGTTTTCTGCTAAATCCTCCTCAATCCCATCCATGCAGTAGATTTCACCAGAAATAATGTCTTGAGATTTTGCAGAATGTTTTATACCCGGTGTTTTTGCCCAGTACTTGTTTCAGTTTTGATGCAATACCCGCAGCAATTTCGCCACGATTGTTGCTAAGACTAGTTTCCACCCGGTTGATTAAGGAAATGGAATCAAGATTTCAATATTTTAAATTATCTTGTATCAGCTAATAGCTTCTTCTTAACTCTTGAGACGTAACTCACTCATATAAAGCTGTGGCATGACTAAATTGGGAAATAATGACCTCAAAAGGCCGATTTCTCTAAAATAAGACAAAAAATCTACCAAACTTAAAAAAATGCTCTTTAAATAATAAAATAAAAAACAATGCAAAAAGATGCAAAATAAAAATGTAATATTTGAAGACGGGATGGCCCGTCCGGAGTTTCTGTGTACTTAAGCATTGTTTTAGATAGCTCAGTAAAAATATGGCATGTCATCAACATCCGGGCCCTAGTGATGAGGTGTCCTTATTGATGTAGGAATGAAATTGACTTACTGAACGTTAGACGTGTCACGAATCCCTCCTTGTTACATCGAACTGCTAGATGTTGTTGGATGACTGTAATGTATAATGCGCTTTCTGACATGCTCTTTCACATGTCGTTGATAGAAACCAACATTTTACGCAGACTAGAGAACTCACACCCGTTAATTATTGTATCGAGGTTATTTGTTTTCGCTTTTATTGAATTTAAGTCCGATTCTATGACTTCTTTCTTTCTTTCTTTCTTTCTTTCTTTCTTTCTTTATTCGTGCCAGAAGTATCGACTTTACACATACTGTAGATATTTTAAAATACACGATATATACATTGCTACTATACAAATATACAGATATACACATATAAACAATCCTACTGAGCAACAAAATCGGAAGCTAGATAATTCTTGCCCAGTATTGGGCGACGTCAATAGCATTAGAGGGAGCTGCAACCAAGTCTATCATAGTGCACTTTGAGGGACATAAGACTCACTGACATAAATGTTGGATCGTTTGCTGCTTTCCACAATCACAGAGTGATGAGTCGCTTGAGAAACCCCACTTCCGAAGATTTACTTTTGTTCTGCCGACTTCTGTACGGAGTCTGTTAAGGGATTTCCAGGTTGTCCACTTCTCCTGGTGTCCACATGGAAGACTTTCCTTCGGCTCCATCCAGTTGGAGAGGTGGCTGGTTCTTTCTTTCCACATCTTGATCCTAGCATTCTCCGCTTTCCCCTCAAGGTTAACTGATGTGCGGAGAAAACTTTTTCTGGATTTCAGCCTCCGGGTGGCTGGGTGGTATCCATAGAGGGGATGTGCTTCTGAAGTAGATGATTGGAGCCTTTCTTTGTTAGCTGCTACCTCCCTACGAATCTCACCAGGAGCAATACCAGCTAGAAGTTGGATCTTCTCAATGGGTGTAGGTTTCAGGCATCCAGTAATGATCCTGCAACTTTCGTTGAGAGCGATGTCGACTTGCTTCGCATGGGCTGACCTGTACCAAACCGGGGAGGCATATTCACCTGCAGAGTAGCATAAAGCTAGGGCTGATGTTCTGATTGTTTGTGGTTGTGTTCCCCAACTGGTTCCTGACAATTTGCGTAGAATGTTGTTTCTAGCAGCTATCTTTTGTTTTACGTTATGGCAATGTTTCTTGTATGTTAGTGTGCGGTCCAGCATAACTCCCAAATACTTTGGTGTAAAGCAATGTTCCAGTAAGTTCCCTTTCCAGATAACTTTGAGTTTCTGAGATGCCTGTGCATGCCGCAGATGGAACGCGCAAATTTGGGTCTTAGCTGGATTTGGTTTCAGTTGGTTTTTCTCATAATAGGTACCTAGCTCTTCTAATGCGACAGTTAAAGAGGTCTCTGCTTCATCAAAGGTATTAGTCTGAGTAGTAAGTGCTAGGTCATCGGCATACATAAAGCTTTTAGTACCTTCTGGCAATGGCTGGTCATTTGTGTAGATGTTGAAAAGAATAGGAGCCAGTACACTGCCTTGAGGGAGTCCATTCCTTTGATTTCTCCATCTACTTCGGCGTCCTTGGAATTCAACAAAAAAGCGACGATTTTCCAGGAGAGTAGCTATCATCTTGGTTACTTTGATGCCTGTAATCATTCTGTAGAGCTTGTGTAATAATATCCTGTGATTTACCGTATCGTAGGCGTAATAGTAGTGCAACTCATTGGCTGGGCTGTTCATGTTACGGAGAAAGCATTCTATTAAAAATGTTTAACAACGATATAAATATTAATACAGTATTTTTTAATTCAGCTGAACATTTACATAACTGTAATTACCTTCTCAGGTTTGCACAATTAGCAGCTGTGAAGTTCGAGAAATTACCGTAAGTACCCGGCCCAGGCTATACGGTTGGCAATTCTGTCTACAATCTCAAGGACTCGTGGCTAGTGGGCTCGGGAGCTACTGACCCCAAGGGATTCCTGAACGGGGCCCATCGTTTTCCGCCTTTTTTTTCGGTGACTTCCGAGTGGATCCTCTCCTCTTTCCCTTTCTGCCTTTCTTGTCCTTCCAAGTCCTTCAGTACTTATTCTTCGAGGGTTGAGGGCATCTCTTTTATCATCCCCATTATTTCGTTTCTTTTATTGTTTTTTAAATTTCTCCAAGTAGATAGCTGTAATTTTCTATTAAAAGGTAGTACATTGTCATCTTCATCATAGGGGCAGATGACCTCGCTGTTCCGCCCCTTACCACATTAATGGCCACCATCACCAATCTTGCCTTATTCCAATCAAATGACGAATCAGAAATCTAACCCATGAAATTGTTCCTGCTGGCGTGGTCTTTAAAACATCTCTAGGCTGATGAGAAATGAATAATTATGACGAATCTGAAATAGAATTGATAGGGAGAACAGGCTTGGCCACGAAAAATGATTCTCTGGAATGGGGTATAATCAAGTCTCGTGAGGATGACTGAGAAGAGGTGCGATCTATCTCCACCTTAGCCATCCTAGATGGTATTGCGTGGTTTTCCACTTCCCATTGAATGTCGAAGTAGTATCTTACTTCAGGTCAGTACCGTCTCCTTCCCAATCAAGACGCCACTTACATGCACACACACACTAACACACGACACTAACAACCTGTATCATCACCAAGATAACGATCATCTCTGTACCTGCCAAGGTTTTCGAACAATTAACTATTTGTTATAGAATTCTCAATCATGTAAAGCCATATAAAAGCAATTTTGAACATGGCTTCGTTCCAAACCGATCTACAACTACAAACCTGTGTAACTTTGTACAGATTCTCGATATCAAGTTGATGCCATCTACACTGATTTTTCAAAAAGCCTTTGACAATATTAATCATGGTATATTATCACGGAAATTATCAGCCTTAGGATCTTGAATCAAATGTTAGAATTAGTGGCATCTTATTTATCAAACAGAAACAGTATGTGTCATATAGTGAAGCTAATTCCTACACATTGCTAAGTCTGGGGTGCCGCAAGGCTCACATTTGGGGCCGTCATGTTTTGTGATTTTTATAAATGATCTTCCCATTTGTATCAAAGAATCATAAGTATATCCTATATGCTTATGATCTAAAATTGTACAGAGTTATTTAAAATGAGCAGGATGTCCAGAAATTGCAAAATGATATAGATAACATTCACAAATGGAGTCTAGACAATGACTTATTGTTTAATATAAAAATGTAATTTCATCACCTTCAGTCGGAAAAGGCAATGTTTGAAATCGAGCTACAGAATGGATGGAAATCTTCTAACTAGGCTGAATAAGGTCAAGGATCTAGGGTTGTATATAAATCATGATTTGAGTTTCAAATGTCATATTGAAAGGTAGTGAATGACTCAGTAAGAACTCGGGGCTTTATTTTTCGAAACTGCAAGAAGTTGACGAATGCAAAACATGCAATCATTACGTTCTTCAATGCTTATGTGAGAAGTAAACTGGAGTATAATGGTAGTCTGGTCTCCAATGTATAAGTCACATATAAATCACATAGAAATACTGCATAAAAACTGTTACGCTACCTATATTACAAGAAGTGCACAGTATCAGCCATCCGATGAAGAATTCCTAACTCCTTTGTTATCAGAATTCCAAATGACTACATGACTGAAGCTAGTTTTACATCATGTGACCAAATATTAAACATCATGCTTCATTTACTGTTATTGCGGCTAGAACTTGTGTATTTTTCGTGGTAACATTTTTTTTTTAATTTTCAATTTTTATGCTGTGTTCTAATGTACTTTTATTTTGTATTTTAATGTATTTTCATGTATTACCTGTGTGTAAACAATTGTTTGCTACTGTAATTGGGGCACTGCCCTGTTGTGGCAATAAATAAGTTAATAAATAAATAATATCATGCCCATCCTAATTTCTTCCATCATAGCACTTTTTTGTTTATCTGCCATGGTTTTGATATCAACAATCAAGAATATTAGGAACTAAATAGGCCTACAAAGAGCATACTTTTCTTCAAATTTAAGCTGGAAACAATGTAGCCCAATAGTGTGTTTGAAATAGTTTCCTTCTATGGATTCTTAGATACAGAGTGTCTACGGCCCGGGTGCTCAGAGAGAGTTATTAGGTAGTTGGTAGAATTGCTACCTCTGAAAATACGCACAATTGTATCCCATACGGCATACACTGTAGGCCTACATAAAAAATTGTTAGTTATACATTATATATTATGGAAGTTATGTGTAGTCAAACTTTGAAACTA
Source organism: Meconema thalassinum (assembly GCA_946902985.2). Classification (NCBI taxonomy): domain Eukaryota; kingdom Metazoa; phylum Arthropoda; class Insecta; order Orthoptera; family Tettigoniidae; genus Meconema; species Meconema thalassinum. The sequence goes on along the minus strand of OX336388.2, from coordinate 1,202,943,603 downwards.
TCAGCGCGCGTAGAATCTCGTTGGCAGCGCTATCGCGTATGAGTTGCTCAAAATGAATCTGCAATATTATGAACTATACGTGTGCCAAGTTTTGAACTGTTTGCCTGGATACATTCTGATATATTGAGACTACGATTCAAAATTTGGGGAGCATTTTTCAACAGATTTATATCCGCACTTTATATAAATAAGGTGCGTTCAAAAAGTAACGAGCCGGAGGCTGGAATGCCCAAACCGGTGACATCGGCTAATCGTGGCGTGTGTAACGAGGTGTGGTTCCGACCAGAGCGTGGAAGGTCACAGCCCGTCGCTAGAGGGCAAGCGTGCACGTCACGTGACGATACAAAGCGAGCAGCAGCATGCATCAATCGTCCAACGCTGCCAGTCGCATTGCAAACGGTGACATGGAGGCGTCAACCGAAGAGCAAAGAGGTGTTGTTCGGTTTCTGACAGCGGAAGGAGTAGGGGGAACGGACATTCATCGCCGAATGTCACAAGTGTACGGCGAACACTGCATGTCCCTTGCAAGGGCCAAGGCGTGGCACAAGCGCTTCAGGGAAGGACGGGTGTCGTTAGCCGATGATGCCCGGTCTGGGGCACCCCCCTGCATTACCGTTGACAACGTCCAACTGGTTGATGCACTCATTATCCAGGACCGCCGAGTGACAGTGAACGCCATACCCGCCGTGGTCGCTCCACGACCATGCACGACCTCATACGGCCAACACAGTCGCGGCACTCCTGCAGAAATTCAAATGGGAGGTTCTCGGCCACCCTCCATACAGTCCAGACCTCTGTCCCTGTGATTACGCCATGTTTGGTCCCCTGAAAAGGGCTCTGCGGGGCCAACGATTCACCTCAGACGCCGACGTCCAGCTGTACGTGCGGAACTGGTTCACGTCGCAGCCCAGGGAATTTTATGAGACAGCTATTCACCGCCTCGTGTCACAGTGGGACAAGTGCCTCAACAGCCAGGGCCAATACTTCTAGCATACAGGTACTGGTTTCTGTAATTATGCCTCCTGCTCGTTACTTTTTGAACGCACCTTATACATTACAAATACGAAAATTGGTTGAAATCCATTTGTTAACATGGAAGTTATATGCAGTTGAACATTGAACCTATTCGCTTGCATTTCGGTACCACTAACTTTGATGATTTTCCCTAAATTTGTCTAAAACATCTTGGACTTCGAGTTTGCTAAGTTGGAAGTCTATTTCCTACACACATTCCGAGACATTTCGTCTACGTTTGAAAAGTCTTGAGATCATTGATTATACACAGTTGGTAACGCTGGTGACTCTTATAGTCTACTAAGCACAGCTGTGTATCCTACAGCATACCACACTTACATAATTTTGATAAAATCCATTTGTTAGTATGGAAGTCACGTGCAGTTAAACGTTGAACTTTTCAGGATGCGTAGAATTATGTTCGGAACACTGTCATCTATGGGTTACTCAAAATTAATCGGGAATATTATGTTCTATTAGTTTGCAAAAATGTTTAGAACTTTTGTCCTGTATACTTTCTGATCTACTGAGACTAGAGTTCGAAATTGAGAGCATATATCAACAGTTGACGGTTCTGTTGACTCTGAATATAGGCTTCCTTCTCTTAAGGAGCACGATGCAGATACAAAATTTGGATGATTCCAAGATATAGTATGGACGTTACATGCAATTATACATTGTACTTCTATGCACGCGTAGAATCATGTTGGTAACACTGCGATATATACAGGGTTATTACAAATGATTGAAGCGATTTCACAGCTCTACAATAACTTTATTATTTGAGATATTTTAACAATGCTTTGCACACACATACAAAAACTCAAAAAGTTTTTTTTAGGCATTCACAAATGTTCGATATGTGCCCCTTTAGTGATTCGGCAGACATCAAGCCGATAATCAAGTTCCTCCCACACTCGGCGCAGCATGTCCCCATCAATGAGTTCGAAAGCATCGTTGATGCGAGCTCGCAGTTCTGGCACGTTTCTTGGTAGAGGAGGTTTAAACACTGAATCTTTCACATAACCCCACAGAAAGAAATCGCATGGGGTTAAGTCGGGAGAGCGTGGAGGCCATGACATGAATTGCTGATCATGATCTCCACCACGACCGATCCATCGGTTTTCCAATCTCCTGTTTTAAAAAATGCCGAACATCATGATGGAAGTGCGGTGGAGCACCATCCTGTTGAAAGATGAAGTCGGCGCTGTCGGTCTCCAGTTGTGGCATGAGCCCATTTTCCAGCATGGCCAGATACACGTGTCCTGTAACGTTTTTTTTTTTTTTTTCGCAGAAGAAAAAGGGGCCGTAAACTTTAAACCGTGAGATTGCACAAAACACGTTAACTTTTGGTGAATTGCGAATGTGCTGCACGAATGCGTGAGGATTCTCTACCGCCCAGATTCGCACATTGTGTCTGTTCACTTCACCATTAAGAAAAAATGTTGCTTCATCACTGAAAACAAGTTTCGCACAGAACGCATCCTCTTCCATGAGCTGTAGCAACCGCGCCGAAAATTCAAAGCGTTTGACTTTGTCATCGGGTGTCAGGGCTTGTAGCAATTGTAAACGGTAAGGCTTCTGCTTTAGCCTTTTCCGTAAGATTTTCCAAACCGTCGGCTGTGGTACGTTTAGCTCCCTGCTTGCTTTATTCGTCGACTTCCGCGGGCTACGCGTGAAACTTGCCCGCACGCGGTCAACCGTTTCTTCGCTCACTGCAGGCCGACCCGTTGATTTCCCCTTACAGAGGCATCCAGAAGCTTTAAACTGCGCATACCATCGCCGAATGGAGTTAGCAGTTGGTGGATCTTTGTTGAACTTCGTCCTGAAGTGTCGTTGCACTGTTATGACTGACTGATGTGAGTGCATTTCAAGCACGACAAACGCTTTCTCGGCTCCTGTCGCCATTTTGTCTCACTGCGCTCTCGAGCGCTCTGGCGGCAGAAACCTGAAGTGCGGCTTCAGCCAAACAAAACTTCATGAGTTTTTCTACGTATCTGTAGTGAGTCGTGACCATATGTCAATGAATGGAGCTACAGTGAATTTATGAAATCGCTTCAATCATTTGTAATAGATTACTCAATATTAATCTGAATATTATGATCTATACGTGCCAATTTTGGAAGAAATCCATTTGTTAGTTTGGCAGTTGCTAGCAGTTGAACATTGAACCTATCAACACATGTACTATACGTGTGCAATGTTTAGATGTGTTCGCCTGAATACTTTCTGATATAGAAAGAGCAATAGTTGCAGCCCTGGAGGCTCTAAGGAATATACATAGTTAAATCTGTAACGGTACACAAAGCACATCCGATATTGTGTTGAAATCCAATTGATAGTATGGAAGTTACTGTACATGCATTTAAAGATTGGACCTATCAGCACGTATAGGATCATGTTGGCAACACTGTCATATATCGTCTCCCGGAAATTAATCGGAAATATTATTATCTACATGTGTGCCAATTTTGGAACAGGTCCCGTGCATACCTTCTGGGTCACGCAGCATAGAGTTCAATTTTCAATTGTGATGTTTCAGCAGTTTGTAGCACTGACATCATTTTCAAATATAGCTGTGAGGTGTCCTGATATAGATCTTTAGTCATAAGAAATTTGGTTTTGATAGCTGCAGTCGTTTAGTAGTTGATAGGGGACATACACAGATACAGGACAGACAGACACACAGACATATTTGCCCGGATTTTCATAATTTTTGCCAAATATAAAAAGGAGGCTAATAATATTAGAATTTCACAGTTTCTAATTCACTGTATGATTTTCTGGGGCTATCTGACAATGAGATAAGATTCTCCGGATCCCAGCCTTCTTCTTCAGTATGTCCATTGCTAGAAACCTGCGTGGATAAACAAAACGTTATCCGCATCCAGTCTGCATCCGCCCCGGATATGCATGACTTTAATCCGCATCCGCACATTTATCTGAATCCGCTGACATTGCAATACTATTTTTAATTTGTTAGATAATGCATAAAGTATAAAGCAACACATTTACACTTTTGAGGAGAAATTCGTTCCCCTAGGCTATGTTTGAATCGCAAGACAATGTTGACTGATCTTTTTGTCTCTATGAGTAACGGCATTTGAAACAGCGGGTGGCTGATTATAGCACTTAGTCGTCGGATGTACCCACGCAGGCAAGCGCAGGTATAAAGGACTTTTCTTTTGGCATTAGTCAACACTAATTGAGGGTATGGCTTTTCTCACTTCTCTATTAATCACATACAATCCAAGCGAAAGCAAATAGGGAAATAACAAGAAACTTGAAGGACGCAGATCCTAGCAACAACTAAGAGTTATTTAAAAATCCAAAATACTATCCACACATTTACTCTAAACATTATCCGCAACTTATCCGCTATCCACACAGCATGCAAACTATATCCACACGGCAAATTCTTTTGCGGATATCCGCCAATGCTGGCGAGGTTTACTTCTGCATTGGCCATCTTCGTTTTAATAGTATCTGCTCGGAGATGCCATCAGTCTCGGCACAAAGCTTGATTCAGACTTGTTTAAAAATACTTCAGGATTCTTGGTAAAGAGGGGAAACGTGAATCATTATTCTTCAGTTCTCTCTCATAATTGCCGCTGAATGGTGAATCAATTTTGTTGAAAACTGTGTGCCAGGTTTTAAACATATCGCTGATGGTTGCTGCGCGCTGAGTGATGTCTTCTTTATCGGCCGGACAGCTGTGTCGTTTCTCAAGCCGAGAAACTGGCTATGTTTCGTGCCGTAGCACATTGATTTATTTCGCCACAAAGGGTTCATCCTCCCCAGCAGGGAGCTAAAGGTGCTTCCAGAACTGCAGGACTTAGCAGATTCAACCCAGTTCTTTCAACGTTTAAAAATAAAAATGAATATTGTTACAAAACTTTTAATTCTCGACATTGAGCAGGTGTCAGAAAACGTGTGAACGTGGTGGTGGTCTCCAACCTGTCTGTCAGAGTAACCCTGGATATAGGAAAACTTTATGTGATTGACGCGTGTAAATACTGTATATCCATTAAAAACAATGAGGTCCTTCTCTATATGACGGAGCCTAGCAGGGGGCGGATCGCGATGAGTCACGGCCAGATAACTAGCATGTACCGATTACAAAACAGTGGGTCGGGAAACCCTGGTTGCTGTCATTGCATTGGTTACATTCGCAGCTGGCAAAATACCTTAGTTGAGATAATTAAGACATGGTTTTTATTGTAGCCTATCTCGTATCCCATGAATATGGTTAGATTTAGAACAAAGCAACGAATTTTCCTAGTGGAAACTTATCTTCTCTAGAAGAAGTCTTACAGTAAATGTGTTTGTAAATTTCAGTGCTGTGTGATTTATACTTGGGGGAGTGGGGACAAACAAAAGGTATACAGTAACTATTCGCGTGCTCTGGAGGCTGAGAACGAAATAACTAGGCACTGATACCAAATATCAGTCAGAATGAATTACCGCCAATGTACCAAACTTCCTACGTTGTGTGATGTGTGTCGAGAAAATTAAGGACAGCATTTCCAGCATCTACTCTGAAATTCATGTACGTATTGATGGTTATTAAATATATGTTTAAAAGTCTAAATGTGTTAAACTACAGTAGTTGGGCGCTACACTGATGCTAGCGGCAGTGCCTTGCTCGGCAGGTTGCTACACACAGTGGCCAACCCGCCACACGACCCCTGCTAGGTTGCGTCCTATAGAGAAAGACCTCACTGTAATTTAGTTCGTTAGAAAATGTGTCACACATACCAAACAAGAGGTAGATCTCTGAAGATTGACCTGTTCTTTACAGCTAGACGCAATTTTCTTTACCTTATTCCTAAATTCTACAATATCATTCCTAAAAACACTCTGAGTATTCCTATACAGTGTATCTACGAATTTTGTAGGCCTATAAACACAAATATATTCATTTGAGAGAACAAAAATGCTATTGAAGTTCTATTAAAGTAACACAATATATAGATTAACATCGCTACTTTTTTACTTCGTTATTCTCATTTGACATTTGCCTTATGTGATCAAGTATTCTTCCCCTCGTCATACAGATTTCAGTATGTACATATTTATACTTTTTTTTTTACAAAGAGACTTCACATTCTTTTCGATGATTAGTGTACATTTTCATTGTAGCGGGACTTCCGGCGAACAAGAAAAGGTGATGATTTGTGGAGTGTTGTCTTCAAGGACAAGGATGAATAGTGTCATTCACATACATTCTAATTTTAATCTTCATCATAGGAGCAGATGACCTCGATGTTCCACCCCTTAGCACATCGATGACCGCAATCACCAATCTTGCATCATTCTAGGCAAACGGCGGATCAGAACTCGTCACTCCTCAGTGTTTCGATGCGGGACAAGAGTATCTGCACGTTCATGTGGAGAGGGCGAGAGTTGTGAGTAGTGATGGGTAAATCCCCGGGAACTTTGCCATCGGGAACATTCCTGGGAATATTCCCCAAAAATTCCCTACAGTCAAAATTGTTTAAGTTTAGTTGAAACTGAAACCTTGAAATATGTCTTCATAGAGTTAAAAAAAAGCTCTATACAGTTTCTTTTTGAACAGGTAAATTCGAATCGTTTAAAAGTGTAAGTTGGTGAGTAATGAAATCCGCTTTCAACGGGATCCGAAAAATAACTTAGCCTATTTAGATATTTTCTCAATTAGGTCTATATGCTTCATTAAATAATTACATTTTAAGTCTTTCAATCTAATTCGAACCGATAACGCTATTTCATCAGGATCATCTTCATCTTCATGTAAGTTATTTCCTCCTCCCCTCATCATGTGGCTTGTTCACGGTAGTCTTTTTTGTCGCACTACATTATTACTCCATGCATTATATTAGGAATCATAAGTACCATTTATTACTCCTAAGCGTGTCGTGATTTCTCTACTTCACTGACTTTCTTTCCATTGGCACTGATCAAAGATCCTTTATTTTTATTTAGTATAGTCACAAGTATAGTATATCTGCGCAACATCGTTATGACTGACTGCGTGGCCCAGCGGTAACGTTCTCGCCTGCTGTTCCCAAGGTTGCAGGATTAAATCCTGATGTCGTCAGTTGTCATTTGAGCGTGCAAAAATGCGAGGGAGTCGCGTTAGTGGATTTACTGCCACCTTAAAGATCTTCTTTGGGGCAGATTTCCGGCACTCTGTCATTTCTAGAATATGACACCACTTGGCGTTACGGCATCCTCTCTACCCTGCATCAATGGAAATTCCGAGGTAACTTGCTGGTTTTTATTGCGAATTTTCTGTCCCTTCGCCTGTTCCGTGTCCGAATAGGGGGGACATATTCGCAATATCATATACAGGAAAACGGAGTCCCACAGGGATCGGTGCTTAGCGTAACATTATTTGCGATTGCCATAAACGGTATAGTCGCTGCTGCTGGTCCAGCAGTGGTACCGTCGCTATATGTAGACGACTTCGCTCTACATTATAGTGTGCAAAATATGGCGGTCGCTGAACGACAGCTACAACAAGCTATTCGGAGAGTGGAACGCTGGGCACTGGAGCCTGTCTTTCGATTCTCAACCGCTAAGTCCTCGGTTGTCCATTTCTGCCGAAAGCGCACCCTCCATCCTGATCCTGAGCTTTATCTGGGCGATGTAGCTTTGCCTGTTGTTGCTGTGTACCGGTTCCTTGGGCTCCTTTTCGATCAGAAATTGACGTGGGAACCACACGTGCGGTGTTTGGAAACTGCCTGTGCTAAGAAACTCAACATGTTGCGGTTTCTTAGCGGCACATCAGGGGGGGGGGGGGGGGAGGGGGGGACCGCGTGGTGCTCCTACGTTTATAAGGCACTGATTTTATCTAGATTAGATTATGGCAGTGTAGCATATGGTTCGGCCCGTAAGTCAGTGCTTGTTAAACTGGACAGTGTCCACCACGGCGGTGTGAGGCTGGCGACGGGTGCCTTTCGGACGAGCCCAGTCGTCAGCTTGCTCGCCGAGGCTGGCGTACCTCCTTTACACCTGAGGCGCCAACAAGTACTGCTGACCTATGCTGCAACTATTCGACAGATGCCACTTCATCCAAGCTATCCATGTTTGTTTTCCAATCCGAATCGCCGGCTGTATGATGCGCTCGCCCGAGCCACTTGGTCGGCGGGGATTCGCTTGGATGACTTAACCGTCAGTTCCGATTTCCTTCTGTCTCCTGTATCGTCCGAGTACCTAGCAAGGCCCCTCCGTGGATGGTCTATCGCCCTGATATCATCCTGGATCTGCACACCGGCTCCAAGTCGGACACGGACTCCTCCGTCCATCGGAGGCTGTTCCAGTCCTTGGTGAGACGGTATCCGGGATCAGGGCTTCTGTTCACGGATGGTTCGAGGGTAAACGAGAAAGTAGGCTGTGCATTTGTGATTGAGGATCGTCGGTTTTTCTTTTCACTTCCCGAGGCCTGTGGTGTGTACACTGCGGAGCTCTATGCCATCTTAGAGGCTCTGCGGTACACGTTATCAGACGATCACCAGCACTTTCTTGTGTGTACTGACTCTCTGAGTGCGCTGCAGGTGATCGATGTGTGTTTCCCGAAGCACCCGTTGGTCCAGCGTGTGCACGACCTGCTCGTCAGTTCGCGTAACGCTGGAACCGGGGTGACCTTTGTGTGGCTTCCTAGCCACATGGGTATTGCGGGAAACGAGCTTGCTGATCAGGCGGCGAGAGAGGCAGTCGCACTGCCCTCGCTACCGTATAAGGTGCCTGCTAGTGATGTGCGCTCTCAGTTGCGGCATTCGATCCTGTCGCATTGGGAGGAAGCATGGCGTGCCACGCCTCCACCCAACAAACTGGGAGGCATCAAGGAGACAACGAAGGTGTGGACATCTTCCTTCCGATCTCTCCAGAAGGAAGCTGTGGTACTCTGTCGACTCCGGATCGGCCATGGGATTGCTACGCACTCCCACTTGCTAAAGAGAGAAGATCCTCCTGTGTGTACTTGCGGCGCCCACCTAACCGTGGCACACCTTCTCTTGGAGTGTGTGGATCTGGCCGATCTGGGAGGGACTCTTAAACTGCCTAATACCCTCTCCCTTATTCTCCGTGATGACGGGCTGTCAGCTGACCTCGTCATCCGGTTCATGAGGGAGAGTGGTTACTATTTTAAGTTTTAATGTGTAGTTACGACTTTTAATTCAGGTTAAATCTGTTTTATGTTTTTTATTGTGTTCATCTATTTTATTGTTCACTATGCCTTATTTGTTTTATCCTTTTTTACCATCCGCCTTTTATTCTTTTTATTCAAATAAGGCATAATTTTTGGGGCTCACTGTCTGTTTTATAAACACCATTTTCGTTTCATCCATGGCAGTGAGTTGTTTTTATCTACATCCTTTCATTTCACGACATTTCATTTCATTAGGGGCCGATAACCTCGATGTTAGGCCCCTTAAAACAACAATTATCATCATCATCATCATCATCATCATTTCTAGAAGCCGCAGTAGTTAAGAGGGACGTTAAACCAATAACATTGTATTCTGCCTTTACATGAATAAAGTGACCAGTAGGATTAACAGCTCGGGGTTTTACAAGTCAAAGATGACCTGTGTTCAGTTAGGAAGGAGCGCTACGACGTTAAAGTTTATCAGAGTATGAATAGCCAACTTAATTAGTAAATTACTAAAACGAATTGTCACGCAAAGGCAGATGCAAGCACGGATAGGAGGCCTCGTTCCACAAAGGCTTGTTCATGTTACTGTATGTGGTGTGGTAACAAAATATGAACCACTGTACAATAAACAATTCACAGATTATACAGTACTTAAAATCATCTTAAAATACCTATTCCTTTCAAAGGATACCCTCTTTTATATATCTCTATCTGGTCGTGGGTTGGCGACCACGGGACCCCAGCTGAGTCCGGCATTGCTTCCACTTACTTGTGCCGGGCTCCTCTCAGTCTTCTTTCCTGTCAATCTCCCTTGGTCAACTCTTGTTCTTTTCCGACCCCGACGGTAATAGGGCATCCGAGGCCTAGGGAGTCTTTTACTTTCCCGCCTTAATTGGCCCTTGTCTCATCTTTCCTGATCCCTCCCTCTTCGAGGGCCCTCTTGTTTTCTTTTCATTATATTTCCTTTTCTCATTATGATTCCCGCACTGTTTTTGTTAATTGCCCCCCCCCCCTCCCCTTGTAGGCTATATAAATTCCCTTTAGTGATTCTTTTTGCATCTACACCATTTTGTAGGTATTTTCAATCTACGTTGCATTTTGCAAATCTTTTCGATCTACATTGCATTTTGCGGGTGTTTTCAGCCTCCATTGCATTTTGTAAGGATTGACAATCTAAATTGCTTTTTTAGTAAGTCTTTCAATATATGGGCCGGGACTTTTGTGAGTATTTTGAATTTTAATTGCATTTTGTAAGTATTTTCAACCTAAACTGCATTTTGCAAGTATTTTCAATCTAAATTGCATTTTGTATGGTCGGCATTTTGCAAGTATTTTGATTCTCGATTGCATTTTGGGGTATTTTGAATCTAAGTTACGTTTTGTATTTTCAATCTAAAGTGCATTTTGTAAGTATTGTCTATCCAAATGAGTAGTTTGCATCTACCGTACATTTTGTAAGCATTTTCAATTTCAATTGCATTTTGTATGCATTTTGAATTTTAATTGCACTTTGTGAATATTTTGGATTTGAAATGGGAGCTTTCAATCTGAATTGCATTGTGTATTTTCAATTTCAATTGCATTTTGTAAATATTTTGAATATCAATTGCATTTTGTAAGTATTTCGACTCTACATTGCATTTTGTACGTATTTTGAACCTAAACTACATTTTGTGCGTATTTTTCAATCTATTCCTTTTGTGAGTATTTTCGTTCTAAATTCCCTTTTGTAAGTATTACCACTCTCCATTTTGTGAGTAGTTACAATGAGTTCCTTTTTGTAAGTATTTTACGTCTCGCTTAATTTTCGTTCTGGTTTCCACTTCATTGTCATTTTCGCTGTCACCCAGACCATTAGGGGCCGGTAACCTAGATGTTAGGCGCCTTAAAACAACAATTATCATCATCATCATTTATATCTCTAACTCTTATTTTTGTCGCTTGTCGCTTAATACAGGTTTCACTTTTTTTGTACGGTGTTACGACATTTTGTTTAAGACTGCAGTAGTTGTGTGCGTGAAAAGTGCTTGAGAAAGCATGGATCAAACACTTCATAAAACAGTAAGTATGTAATAGCAGGAAGTGTTGTGGAGTATAAAATAGACATATGTAAACTAATGACCGTGATGTATTTCTTCCTCCCCTCATCATGTGGCTTGATTGTTCACGGTAGTCTTTTTGTCGTACTATATTATTGCTCCATGCTTTTTTTAAGGTATCATAAATTTGCTTTATTACTCATAAGCGTGTCATGATTTCCTCCACTGTCGCACTTTTGTACCTTTCTTCTCTTTTTTCCCATTTCTTGGGCTTAATCGCCTTCTGTTGTTCGCATAATAACACGTCGTAGAATTGTCGTCTCGCCATGATGAAATGGCTACAGGTGTAATATTGTAACTCAGCACGCGACAGAATGGTTTAAAATCAGAATACACGCTCCTAATCACCTCCTGGACGCAATATGCACTATTTCGAAGTGCACTTCAGAGAGCGTTGTATAAATCTAACATAACTGAAGAATTGTCTTTAGTGCAACATTTATGTTTTAAAGATAAATAAAGGAGAGAACAATACACTACGAGCAGTAGTGCCCGGCTTCGCCCGGTGGATTTATTTGTATTATGGATGATAATGAATACTACTACAGAACTGGCACATAATACTTAAACTAACAGAAAAAAATTAAAAAATATAACTTTGTGAGGTGGTAGTTGGAGTGATACATAGTACAGTATAATGGACGTATCATTCAGGTCATTTTCCCGTAATGTTTCCCGTAATGATAATAATGAACAGGGAAACGACTATTTACTGTACTAACTACAGACCTAACACATGTAATTTACAAACGAATTGGAAAACATGATTAGAAAGAGGAGTAAGTGAAATAAAATACACTGCGTAGGGCCTATATCTCATTGACTGCGCGGAAGGATAAGGAACGGAACAAATGAAAGTAAATTTGAAAGCACCAACGCTTATTGCAGCTGATAACCTCAATGTACTGCACCAACACCATCGCACTTATACAGAGGCATAATATGTTCATAATGATAAATGTTTTAAGGGGCCTAAGAAATCTTTTTGCTCTAATTACTCCCTGTGACTGCAATTTGAAAGCAGCGCAAGATGTAACTATTTTCAATTCTCCACCAGAACACGGGTAGGGGCGGCGTGATGCAGCCCGCATTGCCAGCTAACAATAGACTATAAAATATTCTTACAGTTACACTACTATGGACATAAATGGTTCTAGGGCCTTAAAACGTGGTTTTCTAGTTCCTTTTGTTTGTTATTTTAAATGTAGGGAATGGAGAGGGTTGTCCGAAATATCAAATGGACAGTGTTACCTGCAGGGTTTCAAAGGGTAAGTATGTAAAATTCGGTGCAATTAGGTGAAACGGTGTAGATTTGTGCCAAAGGGCCTAAATGCAGGGGATGGAGTGGTCTGTCCGAAATTTCAAGTAAACAAGTGTTACTCATCGGGTTCCAAAGGTTAAGTAGACTACATAAAGTTTGGTTCAGATCGGCGAAATGGTGTGGATTTGTCCCAAAAGCCTAAATGCAGGGAATGGAGTGGCATGTCCGAAATTTCAAGTTGACACCGTTACTCGTCGGGTTCCAAAGGGAAGTATACAAAATTTGGTCCAGATCGGTGAAACGGTGTTGATTTGTGCCAAAGGGCCTAAATACGGGGAATGGAGTGGTCTGTCTGAAATTTCAAGTAGGCAGTTTTACTCGCCGGGTTCCAAAGGGTAAGTATGTAAAATTTGGTTCAAATCGATGAAACGGTGTAGATTTGTGCCAAAGGGCCTACGTGCAGGGAATGGAGTGGTCTGTCCGAAATTTAAAGTAGACAGTGTTACCCGCAGGGTTCCAAAGGGAAGTATACAAAATTTGGTCCAGATCGGTGAAACGGCGTAGATTTGTATAAATAACAGACACACATTGAGCTTTATATACAGTACTGTTGTAGAAAGTGAAACACCCAGAAGAAATGATCGGAGACACTCACAGAACAGGGGTTGTGTAGGCCTGCGGTACCATACTAAGTGATTGAAATCGCAGAGAGATGGCGTGCACATTGGCCCACCAGTGCCCTCTGTCCTGGGACCGGACAGGTCAGTGTTCCGCATAGCTCTGTCCGCGTCGGACCGTCATACCAAGTGGAAACGTGTGAGCAAGTGCAACGATGCCTCGCCGACATCACAGGGTGGACTATCAGCTTGTGAGTGCGGTTGAACGGGGCAGAATGCTTGGGCCCCGGGAGGCGGGTCTGCCGTTCCGGGACATTGCGGCTCGTACGGGGCACGCTGCGTTAACAGGCGTATGTGGATCCAGTGGAGAGGGGTGGGTCGTACACAGCGATGACAGGGTACAGGACGACGCAATGTGACCACAGTGCGAGACGACCGCCATATTCTCCGCATGGCCGTATTGGACAGAACAGCGTCGTCCTCTGTTTTGGCTCGACGTTGAAGCACTGCAACAGGGGTGGATATCTGTGTCGACGGTGCTGCGTCGTCTTTTGATGGATGGACTGGTAGCACGCATGCCACTGCGTCGGCTTCCAATGACTGGGAACCACCGACGCCTCCGACTACAATGGGCACGTGCACACTACCACTGGCAGGCTAAGTGGCGAAATGTAACGAGTTCGGACGAGTCCCGCTTCAACCTGTTGTTCAGTGATGGCCGCATACGCGTTCGACGCCGCCGTGGAGAACTCAATCAGGCATACTGTATTGTTGAGCGGCATAGCAGAAAAACATCAGGTGTAATGGTTTGGGGCGCAATTGCCTATAACAGGCGATCGCACCTCGTACGTCTTGCGGGCAATCTGAACAGGGACCGCTTCACCAGGGAAGTTTTACAGCCCGCGGCACTACCCCTCTTGAAGGCCGTTCCACAGGCCATATTTCAGCAGGACAATGCCCGCCCGCATGTGGCGAAGAATGTGCAAGCCTTCTTCGGAGAACGATGGATACCTCTGCTTCCCTGGCCTGCCCGTTCGCCCATCGAACATGTCTGGGATATGGTCGGTCTGCAACTAGTTCGTTCAGCTCAACCTGCTGCCACTGTTGGTGCTTTGTGGAGGCGCCTCTAAACCGAGTGGGACGGTATTCCCCAGCAGCGTATTCAAGCGCTGTATGATTCCATGCCACGACGTCAAGCGGCTCTGTGTGCAGCACGTGGTAGCGCGACGCCGTACTGAAGATCGGACGTCAACGTGCATGTTCCGGACTGTCCTTCTAATCAGTAATGTATTGCCATGCCCCTAATCTGTGGTATAAAGTGCAAGGTGGTCACATCTCTTGTTCTTGGTGCTTCACTTTCTACAAACAGTAGTGTATATACAGTAGATCAATACGAATTCAGAAGTACTGGAAAGACCGCCAGGCTCTTACAGTTCCTACAAGTCGACTAACTAATGGTTGTTTAAAGTGATCCTTTGTGGTCTCATAAGGCGAAGAAGAAGAATATCCATCTTAGCTCCATCAATGATCAGGGTCAGTTATTTTATATCGACCATAGGTAAATGAACCGTAAATGAAAGACGATTCTTGGACCGGCACTAATTTGGCCATAGGCCATATTTACACTGTTCACAACAATCTCTCTGGTTTTTAGAATTCTTAGAATGTTATGCTTATTGAGTATAGGGTTTTTCTCAGCCAGCGCTTCACAGTGCACCCGCCCGCAGATGTGGGAGATCGTAGCATTGGTTTTGGTCAAGCCATCTCGCTACCTGCGAACGATTTTTATAGCCAATGCCGCACATCTACAGTGTGCAACGGCCGATATGCGGGCTCCCCTTCGCAAGTCTACGGTAAATGTTTAGGCGCTTAGCGATCGTCGAGAAATACTCCGTAGTGGTAGGCTTACCATGACTAATAGAATACATCGTATAATCCAGCACCGTCCAAGGTCAAGCCGCACGGTGCAGACAGTGTGCCTCAGAATAACAGGTGTGCATCCCCTCCCTAACCGTATACTGTTCGCATTATATATCTGGACGAACTAAGGACAACCTGTTCAAATGGGGCTTTTTGAAGGAATCTTCCACCTTGTGCGACTGCGGGGAGGAACAGACAAGTAAACACGTAATTAACTTTCCTAGTTGTCCTACATCATGTTCCACACAAGAGCTTGTTGATGCCTCAGACAACGCTGTTACTGTTGCACAATTTTGGGCTGATATTGTTTAGTTTGTCATTTAAGATTTGTGTTACATTGTATTTATATTCCATGAACCTTTGGTTTGTTTCCTATGTTTCTTTTTGCTGTGCTTATGACTCGAAATCAATCAATCAATAACCATTTTAGGTTATGTAGCTTATGTAGGTTATAGATTCCTACCTTTGTATTATCTTTTGTATTGATAGAACATTTTATATGAAGATTTTTTTAAAAATATATATCCTTTATTATTATGTCCCACCGAGTGACTCCCGGAATAAGGAGTCCCCTTCTACCAAGTGCCAACGGTCTCCTTAGAGAGCGGATGAGCGGGTAGAGGTCCAGGGCTCTCTCAAGCCCTTGGGGCAGGAAACTTCCCCTAAAGGCGGATGAGCCACTAGTTGGCCAACGGCATAGGATGAAGAAGGCAAAGGGAAACCACTTCATTAATGATCTATTAGGATATCCCAAGTATCAGCAGCTCAAGATGATGTTAGCTTCTACTACAGTAATTTTTTCCGGAGGTAAAATAATCCCCCACTCGGATCTCCGGAGGGGGGCAGATAAAGAAGCCAATTTAAGAAATAAGCAGAGAAGAATCGGTACCTGGAATGTACGGACCTTACTCCAGACTGGAAAGTTAAAGAACTTGATCATGTAGATGGAAAGGATGGATTTACATGTATTGGGTATAGCAGAAATGAGATGGCCACATGCAGGAGACTTTTGGAGTGGAAGTTATAGGATAATTCATTCTGGTACAGCAAATAATAAACCAGGATATGGTGGAGTAGGCATTATATTGCATAAAGAACTAGGAAACAGAGTAAAGGGATTCGTGCAATATAATGAACGATTAATTTTAGTACGGATCGAAACTAAACCAAAGGATACTGTGATAGTCCAAGTTTATATGCCGACAACACAAGAGGTTGATGAAGAGGTAGAGAAATGTTATGAAGATCTAAGTGAACTTATAGCTAAAATAAAGGGGGAAGAAAACCTTATTTTACTTGGTGACTGGAATGCAATTGTCGGAGAAGGAACTGAAGGAAACGTTCTTGGTAAATACGGATTGGGGAGAAGAAATGAGAGAGGCGAGAGACTTGTAGAGTTTTGTATACAGCATAAATTAGTTGTAACGAATACTATATTCCAACACCATCCAAGGAGGAGATACACTTGGAAAGCTCCGGGAGACATAAGAAGGGCCCAAATAGACTACATATTAGTAAAGGAAAGATTTAAGAACCAGGTGAAAGATAGTAGAAGTTACCCTGGAGCTGATGTCGACAGCGACCATAACCCAGTCGTCATACGCTGTGAATTAAAGTTCAAAAGATTAAAGAAGAAAGAAAATAAACATTGGGATATTTCTAAGCTTAAAGATGAGTCCACTCAAATACTCTATATGGATGAAACAAACAATAACATAAGAGACATTGAAGAACACTTGGCAGTAGAAGAGAAGTGGATCAAAATAAAGAAGAGCATTTTAGACTCAACAGAAACTGTTTTAGGAAAAAAAGAAAAAGATAATAGGAAAGAGTGGATAAGTCAAGAAGTTGTGGATATGATAAGGGAAAGAAGACAGTATAAAAACTCAAATGATGATGATGAAAAACAAAAATACAAGACCTTAAGAAACAAGATAAAAAAGAGGGCAAAACAAGACAAGGAACAGCATTTAATGGGAATCTGTGCAGGCATAAATAACAACATGAAATCTGGACAACTAGATATGGCCTATAAAGATATTAAGAGGTTCTTTGAAACAAGGAAACCAAAAACAATGAGCATTGAGGACAAAGATGGGAAGTTAATATATGATGACGAAATGATAGTAAAAAGATCGAAAGAATATTTGGAACAACTATACAGTGGAAACGCTATTAACTTGCCCATTGAGAAAGAAGATGAAATAACAGAGAATGACTTGGGGGCACCTATTATGGAAGAAGAGTTTGAGAAGGCGTTGCAGGACCTCAAAGGAAAGAAAGCTCTTGGAGTTGATAACATACCAGGAGAACTATTGAAACAATCAGGTGACAAGTTAAAAAAGGAACTGTACAACTTAATATGTACTGTTTACAAGACTGGAGAATTGCCTGAAGACTTTGTGAAATGCATAATAGTACCTATACCTAAAAAATCAAATGCAAGGTCATGTAAACAATACAGAACATTGAGTCTGGTGTGTCATGCATCAAAAATAGTCACCAGAATTATTATGAAGAGAATAGAAAAACAAATCGATGAAAACCTCTCGGATGATCAATTTGGTTTTAGGAAAGGAGTAGGAACAAGAGAAGCAATCTTAGCATTGAGGCAAGTGATAGAGAAGCAGATGAAGAAAGGCAAACCTACCTTCTTAGCGTTTGTCGACCTTGAAAAGGCGTTTGTCAATGTGAACTGGAATGTTCTATTCAGCATTCTTCATCAAACAGGTATCAACTTTAGAGACAGAAGACTGATCTACAATATCTATAAGCAAGAAATTGGAATAGTTTGTTGTGGTAGCAAGGAAGAAACAGCACACATCAGAAAGGGTGTACGGCAGGGTTGTTCCCTTTCCCCATATCTATTTAATATATATGTACAAAAGGCGATCGACCAAGTAAGAGAAGAATTTGCCACAGGAGTGAATATTCATGGAGAAAAAGTTGACATGATAAGGTTTGCTGATGACATAGCGCTAATTGCAGAAAGTGAAGAAGACTTACAAAAGATCCTGAGCAAGATGGACAAAATAATGGAGGAAGAATTTAATATGAGAATAAATACAAATAAAACAAAAAATATTGGTCTGCAGTAGAAATGGCGAAAACCAGACATCAATAGAGTTAAGAAATGAAAAGATACAAGAAGTGAATGAGTTTAATTATCTGGGAAGTAAAATAACGAATGATGGAAGAAGCAGCAGAGAGATATTAAGTAGGATTGCCCAAGCCAAGAACGCTTTCTATAAAAAGAAGAACCTATTTACTGCAAGGAATATCAGTCTTGATGTGAGGAAACTAATGTTGAAGACCTATGTATGGAGCGTCGCGCTATATGGCAGCGAATCTTGGACAATAGGAGAGAGAGAGAGAGAGAGAGAGAGAGGAAAAGACTACTGGCATTTGAAACCTGGTGCTATAGAAGGATTATGAAAATCAGTTGGAAAGAAATGGTCACAAATGATGAAGTCTTTAGAAGAGTGGGAGAGAGAAGATGCTTCCTTAAATATTTAAATAGAAGAAGGAATCACCTCGTGGGCCACATACTGCGACACAATGGACTGATTAAGCTTATAATCGAGGGAACAGTAGACGGCAAGAATTGTAGAGGAAGACCCAGACTGGAGTACATGAGTCAAATACTGCAAGATATGGGTTGTGGCTCATACTGTGAACTGAAGAGGAAGACTGAGAGACGGGAAGAATGGCGAGCTGCTGCCAACCAACCTCACGGCTGTTAACCACAGAGAGAGAGATGACTCGAAATAAATAAATTATATCTCTGCCGGTGAGGACCGTTATATTTCTGATTATAATTCGAGCCGTGAACTCCTCTCTTCCTATTCATAAGACATTACCCCTCAGTGTGGGGCTCGGGAGTTCTGACGGCCGACTTAGCATAATGCACTCGGCACACTCATTACTGTCGACCAAAATATTATGTGAATTCGATTTTGAAGGCTGGTTGTGAAGTAACCAATAGACGTACATAAAATCCAATAACATCATCATTTTCGTCGTTCTATTTTACGTTAGTTCCTGTAGGTTTGGAATTTTTAATTCATATTTTAATATTTTTTATCCCAGTTGGAACACACAAAGTGCCCGTTTTTAAGCGTGT
This sequence comes from Meconema thalassinum, assembly GCA_946902985.2. Lineage (NCBI taxonomy): Eukaryota > Metazoa > Arthropoda > Insecta > Orthoptera > Tettigoniidae > Meconema > Meconema thalassinum. The sequence continues at coordinate 1,202,924,432 of OX336388.2, read as the reverse complement.
TTCAACCATGCGTTACATTTACGAATTATCTCAAAATCCCGTCATCAGATCGAATCCAAATTTCAACACAATATGCATTGGAATGTTGTATAACTGGTTTATTAATTTCAAAATTTTGTGTGTCCAAGAAACAAAGTTATCATTTTTGTAAGGTAACTTTTTCTCGGCTCGGGGTGGTTGGAAAATTTAGTTCTTGGTCGCGTTGTAATCCTTATACATCAAAAGGTTATGCTGTATGACTGTGAAATACGTAAATTAATTCACTTATTTTATATAGGTTTGTATTTGTACGGGAAAAGAAGACATGGTTCAGCAGCTAGCCGATACGGAAAAAGCTGTACAGCGTTGCCGAGATGGAGCCCATCACTTCCGAGCGAGGCGCGCCATGACCCAGCGCTGTACAGCTGTGCACTGTATATTCACAGGTGTGGCAGCTGTGCGACTTTGCACAGTGTGAAGTACTCTAGATGCTGCTGGTGTAATCTAATCAGTAATTACCATGGAGGAAAGAAAGGAAGGAGATGCCTTCGCTGCGTTGCCTAGCGCAAGCTGCTGAAGCCAAACGGCTCGCCCACTTTGGTTGCAAGAAAATGGCTGTCCCTATGCTTAAAGCCGTAAACCACTCCCAACTAGTAATGGATTTTAGTGACATAAAACTGCAATGACAAGTCAAGATTTTTTCTTGGAAATGCAGAATACACTCTGTACGACACGGTGCTTGGCACAAATAAGCTGCGTTATCTTTTTAAAAGCCAATTTAAATATAAATATGGGAGCACCTTTGCGAGGCTAGTTTTGTTAGGAAGACGCGGCAGAACTTAATAATACGCTGAAACACTGATTAAATTGAATACAGGTGTCTGAAGATGCGAGAAGGAACATCTTGGGAATTAATGATGTCGAACTAATTACGGTATTTACACCAAATTGAGTTTGATGTTCTTATTGGTGTTGAGGCATTCGTCAGTTTTTAGGCCTAATTTCGAGCACAGTCACTTTCACTCATTGGTCGTACACATTTTGATATTCACGAATACGAACCTCAAAATTAATAAACAGAACAATTAAAAAAGGACGCATATTTGCACAAAAATACGGTATAGTCTATACGTTTCGGTACCGTACGGTATTTCCTTTGTGGGGGGTAGAAACTTGACGATTAGCCTCGAATTGATTAATTACGTAGGCCTACCGTAATTATTGACCGACAGCCGTTTGATAATTTGGGATTTCCAGAGGAGTGTGTTTTTTTTTGTGGTATATAGGGTAGGCTTACACATGCTGAGATTAGAATTGAAGAGTTTTTTTTAATAACTTACCACTACTGTTATTACTTATCACCCATACTTTTCAATCTTTACATTGAACAAGCAATGAAGGAAATTGGAGAAAAATTTAAAGTGGGAGTGAAGATTCAAGGAGAAATAATTTCAACTCTGAGATTTGCTGATGACATCGTCATCTTGGCCGACAAGCCTGAGGATTTGAATGAGTTTTTGAATGGTATGGATTCCGTCTTACGGAAGGACTTCATGATGAAAATTAATAAATGTAAAACAAAAATACTGGAATGCAGCCGAAATAAATCAGAAAACTTTATGGAGATCAAATTGGCAGGTGAAAAGCTGAAGGAAGTAGGAGACTTCTGTTACTTAGGAAGCAGAATAACCAGTGATGGACGAAGCAAAGAGGATATAAAAAGTAGGTTGGCTCAGGCAAGGAAAGCCTTTCTACAAAAAAGGAATCTGTTGACATCGAATATAGATTTAGGTATTAGGAAGTCATTTTTGAAAGCCTTTGTCTGGAGCGTGGCGCTCTATGGAAGTGAAACTTGGACTATTGGTGCAGCAGAAAAGAGGAGAATTGAGGCATTTGAAATGTGGTGTTACAGGAGAATGATGAAGATCAGATTGGTAGATAGGGTTACAAACGAAGAGGTATTAAGGCGAGTTGGAGTGGAGAGATATTTCTGGCGACTGCTAATGAAGAGAAGATATAGGTTGGTAGGACACATACTGAGACACCCAGGAATAGCAAGCTTAGTTATGGAAGGAAGGGTCGAGGACAAGAACTGTAGGGGTAGACCAAGGTTAGAATATGTTAAACAGATTGCCTCGGATGTAGGGTGTGGTAGCTATGTAGAGATGAAACGATTAGCTCAGGACAGGGAGGCATGGAGATCTGCATCAAACCAGTCAAAAGACTGAAGACTCAAGCAACAACAACTGTTATGTTTCCAAAGTTTCATAACCGGAACGTGATAAAAACCAGGACCAAAATAGGGTTTAGCCATGCACAATGCCTCATGCAAGTCACAGAACACCGAATACGAGTTAAGGTTACGCCCACTTTGGTTGCAGCGCTTGGCTTCACTCTTACGAGCTCAGGGCTACTCCTCTTATTCTTTCCTCCATGGTAATTACTTACAGAGTTCAAGCGCTTCCCGCCGCTGAACGGCGCTAGTGAGCCAGTACACCAACGCTACATAATAGGTGTTGGACACGACACTCATTGTTTGTCTGTTTGAACTTATGAATAACAATACTGTCATGGGAAATCTCGAAAATTAACAATTTTGTTCATATTAAATTAAGTCCAGTTTTCTTCGCGAAATCATCTGGCCCTCTCTCTCTCTATTCCCCGACATTGTATAAATATTAATAATCTACAGTTTCCAACTAAAAGTTTAATTCAACACAATATTATTCACTTTCCTAAATAACACTCACTCTCGGATACTAACAGAATGGTAACTGACAAATGGTGTCTTGCTAACTGAACAGATGATCAAACTGGTCAGCTCAAGTTAGGGTAATGCTGAAATATGTACACGAGTGGAAAGAAATACTCTCAAATTAGTGATTATAAACGTACATAATCCAATAATTTGTCATCAATCCTAAGATTGATTACATTAAAAATAAGAACTTCCAACAAATTTAATATTTTTTTTATTATTTGGCTCTGGGGGGGGGGGGATTGATCTCCCTGATCATGCCATGTAGTTACGCCACTGTTGATGCTGCCTTTATTCTGTTTCCTATTGGATGCTTTTTGTATGCTATTTCGGTAAATTTGGAAAATTTGAGGTACAAGATATAAATATGTAAATACACGTAGGCCCATTGGTTAATTATCACAACTAAGTGGGGCAATTGTGAAAATTAACTATTAGGCTACATGCATTTTTTTCCAGGAATATATTTACATATTTATATCTTGTACCCCGCTCATTCATTGGGCACAATAGTGTTGACCGACTGAAGAGCTACAAATGACAATTTGTATAGTCAACACTGAAATAGAATGGCTTCAAATCTCTACAAAGAAATGTCTACCATCTCTCTTGCTTCAGTGACCCGATTTACATGCAGGGACGAAACAAAACGTTATTTTATCGAAACAATAGAAAACGAATTGATGGAACAATAAAAAATAAGAAAGAAAAGAAAATACTGCATAAGTCGTACGATATATATTTTAAACAAGATGTTCAGGAAAAAACATATAGCCTACTTTCTCCTAAATGTATGGGTAGGCTATAGTTATAACTCTTTGTCCTTATCAACTCCTATTTCTTCCTATTCGAAGTGCAAAATGGCACACTGGATTTGAGCAGCGGCGTTAAAACCATAGGTAATAATTTACCCCAGCATTTTACAATTTCATCAGCAAACACTCCAAACAACGTAGAACTTCAGTATATTAACACCGACTACTTACAATAATTGAAACTTCGTTGGTCTAAACGTATTACTGGGAGAAACACATATAATATACCTACTGCACAGGTAATTTTTAATCGCGCCTATCCTTGGGGGTGAGTGTTCTCTATCGGCAACAAGAGGATTTTTTTTCAATCACACCGTAGGCATGGGTTCACAAACTGGCTGGCATAGAGCGCAGCTCGCATCTAGTAGGCCGTGGTTAGCTCTTGCATAGTTCAACTGGTTGCTTGTAGATGTCACAGGTGGAGAATGTTGTTTTAATTAAATATATATTTTCCATTGCAAAGTGAACAATATAACGCTCAATTTTATAATGTCTCAGTACCGGTACTAAAAAGAACAATAAATATAAAAAATCAAGCCAAAAAATACAACTCTAATAGGTTTAGAACCCCATTCGGCCGGGGGAAAGACCAAAGCTCTAACCACAGAGCCAAACATGTCCCCCAAGTTATAGGTTATCAATTTATTTACATACAACGTCTTAGCAAATAATGACTTTGACTAAAGATTTCTTCACTGGAGTATATATCCATTATAACCCATTTCATACAACGTTCATATTATTTCTAGCAGTAGCTTATATTGCATGCAACATACTCAAATTAGTGAAATATAGGTCAGAACGAGAGATCAGCTGCCATCTTGTCTTGTAACCGAGACGGCTCAGCTTTTTAAAGTCACTTCTGCACTATAATATTCTAGGTACGATATGAACTTTTAATTTCGAACGGGCCACGTCCTTTTGAACAGTTTAAACGATCCTCTGTTCGATAATCGGAACTGGTGGGTACCATGTCCCAAGTTTGCATAATTCACACGGCCGCTATCCTGAAATGGTACGGCTGATGACCTTGTAGTTTGGGCACAAGACGCGTTTCATATGAAGGTATGTTTGTACGAAATTTTGTAAAGATCCGTTGGTTAGTTTGGTCGTAATTTAATTTTAAGTTTTGACCATTTGAGTGGCCGCCATTACGTTTTGGTTAAGATGGCGGCAAGATAAAAATGACACTGAGGTTCCCTTTGCTAGTGCTACCTCTGTACCAAATTCCGTTCAATTCGGTTTCACCGTGTTTGAATTGATAGGGGGCACATACATACCAAATCACCCACACACACACACACGCACACGCAATTTTGGCCCGGTGTAGATCTCATAAGTCTACGTTCCTTTTTTGCAATAATCGAAAGTAGGCTAAAAACCGTCGCATACGTTTTAGAATTATGACCGTGACTACACGCGATATTACTGCGATAACTTTTTTCTTCAAGCAGACATTGTACAAACCCTTCTACGCTGTTTAATAAGACTTGAAATATGATCACTGTTGGGATTCGGACACAAAACTCCTGCATTCCTGCCAGGCGCATTAGCTGTTGACACTACCTTCGACCTACTTACTACACCATGCACTCATTTAGATTTGATAATACGGGGTCTTTCATAAAGATGAACCGATTTCGAAGTTTTATTACGCAGTACGCAAGCAGCGCAACTGAACGAGTCGAATACCATTGCAAAGAGCGTAATCCCACTTTTCGAATAGTTGCTAGTAGAGTGCCCCCTACACCCAAATCAAGCCTGCTGCACACAGCATTTGCCGCGCGAGTCTCAGAATGGCAACACTTCAGCAAAAATGTTTTTCCAGAACAACACTGTCACAGGACAAAGCTATCTCGAAGTGATACGAACCTGGCTCATCCCTTTGCTGCAAACACACTCACGTGACTTCATTTTCCAACAAGATGGAACCCCTCAACTCGTAGTTCCGCCCCCTTAAAACAACAATAACTAACTAAAGTAGATATTTACGTGTCAATAATACTGATTGTTAGATGAATTCCAAACCAACGTAAACATACGAGGCGGATGATTACCATGTCCCAAATTCTTAAATGAAACACTAACTCGTAACCCGTTTCCCGTTTCATGCGGACCGCTCAATGTTCTGTTCGCTCCGGTGAGTATCTTTGCGATCGTGTATCATGCGATTCGTTAATTAGTGAACACCACTTTTCTGTCATTATTATAATGGTTCTTCCAGTTATTTATTAGACAAAGCTGCCATGAGTAAACAATTTCTCTTACGTCAGTAACACGATGCATTGAATCTATGGAGGAGAAAAGAGTTTTAATTTCTCATTAAGAATGAAGCTAAAGCATTCCATTGATGATGTATTAAAGGAAAATTTCAATTAAAGCTCTGATTTATCGGCCGACAAAGAACTTAGTAAAACGAAACTGTTTTTAGACACTTGAATGTTTTGATTGGCGAATGTTCATCATTGCTTCTTTCTCTGTCTGTCTGTCTGTCTGTCTGTCGGTCTCTCTCACACACGCAGAGACACACCTTCAGTGTCCTTTTGAATCGGGACTTCTTTAACTTTGTGTGAGACCCATACCGAATAGGTTGCCTGTTTTTCGTTTTTCAGGTATCAAAATTCTGGCGCTTTTTTGTGCATCTTACTGAACACTTTCTTGCGTATTGAAACTCTTCAAAATTTGCTATTAGAAATAAACCAAGTAAGTTTGGGGGTGAAATACCAGCAAAGATGTCTTTTTTGTGGTTTTGACCTGCATGTGTGGCACGTTTCATCGAGATCAGGGAGTTCATATTCGCGAGGATCCATTGTTGAGAATAGATTACGTTACGGTAAGTTGAAGTAGTCTCAGTAGTTACATATTTATGAATATACAGAGGTGGCTAAACCTCACTAACATCAATCTGGATTGTAATCCGATCCACCATGCCGAGAAGCTACCATGCCTCTGTTCAATAAGCACGAATGTACACAGGTGGTTAAATGGAATATAACCAAATTCTTTATTCCTAATTAAGATACAATGGAGTATTTCATTTGAGGCTTATTCTCCGTTGTAGGACTATTCTGTGTTGCAATGTGTCATGTATTCACGAAATGTGGTACAAGAGCTTCTTTACGAACCAACATCGTTTGCATTTACTCAGTTTTTACTCATTTAACTTCAAAAACGCTGTTATCTTAATTTCTATTAGACAATAGACTAGGGGCAGATGACCTCGCTTTTCCGCCCCTTAAAACATCAATAACTAACAATATACATTAAAGGACAAATCTTAAAGAAAGCAAAACGTTGTGGTGTCAGAACTTATCCTGTCCTAAAATCAAAATATGTCGCCGTTTCTTCTTTTGTTTCCGTACTAGTTGTGTATGGTATACGGATCCCGTAAATATAATAAATTATATAATTATTTCAAGGCAAATCATCGCCTGGAAATAATTTCCAGTCTCGTTTGCTCAATTTGCTGTCAAGATTGATCTGGTTACGATGCCACAAAAACACATTCTCTTCATCAGGGCACAGGAAATCTATGCATCAAGTGACAATAATGAATTTGGTTCTATTCAGCTTTACCATAATAATTTAGCCACCTGTGTACATTCGTGCTGATTGAACAGAGGGATGGTAGCTTCTCGCCATGGTGGACCGGATTACATTCCAGGTTAATTCAAGTGAAGTAAAATGTCATTTCCGATGGTGCAAGCTGAACATACAAAATTTCGCCATGATGTAATACCAAACACAAACTTCAGATCGTATCCTAAAAATGTATTCGTACAGTGCGGGTATTGGTAAATCACTTGAGACAAGAGATTGCCTGCTGGAGGACTGTCGACTCCTGTGCTGCAGTGCGACACATTGGACTTGCCAGTTGTGATTATTAAAATGTTATTTTTTGTTGCAAGATACAGTAGGATAAAACCACAAGTACATACAGTAATTATGTTTCTTTTTGTTTCAGGTATGTAGCCTATTGATGTCATCATAACCAGCTGCTACGAGGTAGGAATGTATGATGTTAGATTTTCTCTTATCTGATCCCCTGATTCGTTTATTTTGTGACTTAAGTGCTTTATATGAGCTATGACTTAATTTTTCTCCTGTCCAAGAATTAGGGTTTTGGGCAGTCGATTTGTAAAATACGCTAAAATTGATACCCTAGTCTCTGGTCGACAATGAAAAGAACTCTGGCACTCGTAGCAAAAATCATTGCCATTGTAGCCGTCCACGTCCCGTTCGTCATCAACTGTTTTTTTTTAAATTCAATGTAGCCTATTTGAATATGTATTTTTTTCCGTTTCTAAACTTTCTACACTAGTAGCATACCGGTAATTGTAAGCTTCGAGGGGCAGATGACTTCAATGTTAGGGTGCTATCACTAGTCTAGGCAGTAAGCATTATCATCGTAGCGCTGAATTTAATTTTCAATCCTTCATCCTGTATCATGTGACAAGAAAAGCAAAATTCCTAGCCTAAGAGTGCGTCTAAAGAGCAGTGGTTATGAACCCGTAGAAGTCTGCGAACACTCAGCCTGAAATTGAATCATGTACTCTGCCCCCCCCCCCCCCCCCCCCGCCCCCCCCCCCCCCGCCCCCCAAACACACCTTATCAGTTGTGTAACCCTCAATAACACTTATTTTAAAGATATTTCAATTCAAAACCTGATAGTCATCGCCGCGAATACATTCGGACAATTCTCGTTCAACGCACATCGTTTTCGAAGTCCCCATTTACTGGCCACTTTTCTCCCACGGACTACTCAAAATGGGGGAGAGGAATTATACGTCTATACAGCAGTGGTTGGCGCAAATGTTTCGCCCTTGAAAACAACAATCATCGCCATTATAGGCCCCTCACGAGTGCTCGATGTCCAGCCTTAACGAGTACCGTATTGCAAAGTCATTTTCACTATAGAAACTAGAAGTAGGCCTACATTGAAACATACAGTATTTCTCTTCCTAGTCCAAGCCGGGATGTAGCCATCTGAAAAGGACTTGCAACTTTGCTCCATTATCCACTGCTGACAATGTATTGGTCCAACACATTTTATTCTTGCAAGGCGCAAGGTGCGTGCTATGTTCTTTAAGGCAGTCGTGGGAACCTTGGATCTTTGAACAATGCAGCTGGCAGGAAGGCTTAATAACATTGAACCCTTCAGTCTCACGCGGTGCGCTCATGTGTGCTCCATCTTGGGGGCAGTGTTCTGGGCTTTTGCTTGGAATCATCTCGTAGTGTAGTGGAGGCCCGGATTCAATTCCTGGCTCTGCCAAGAAATGTAATTCTGGTCTGAGGGCTGGAGCCTAGTACACTCAGCCTCGTGAGGCAAACTGAGAAAAGATGGATTTGATTCCCACCTCAGGCATCCTGGAATTGGTTTTCCGTGGTTTCCCCACTTCTATTCCAGGCAAATGCCGGGATGGTACCTACCTTAAGACCACGTCGCGGTGCCTCCTTCCCGATCCTCGCCTGAATAAAGCCATCACAATAACACAAGTTATCGGGCAAATTCTACAAACACCCAAGTGCACGGGACTAAATGACCACGATGTCCAAGGCCCTCAAATGAAACAACAACTTTTTTAAAAATTAAATGGAAGAGGTCGATATTTTATGCGGGCATAGAAATGGTCTGTGTTACGGTTAGCGATTTCCGCACTGCTACATTAATATTTTATCTATTATTTCTTCGCGTAATTGCAACGTGGTCAGGTTGGAATTATATTTTAGTTTATTACAAGAATATATATTTTTTCATGGGTAATTGCACCGTTTCAGTCTAGTATATATGTATATATGTCATGTTGATTTAGAGTTTCGAGTATTTTACGTAATTTATAATACCACGTAACTTAATACCAACCTTTGAAGCTTCGCATAATCGCAGCTGCTTCGAAATTACAAAGCATGCACAAAACTTTTATGATTCGAATCTTGTTGTTCAGATTCTGTCAACAGCTTTTATTTCAAACCTACGATAATGTTGGAGTTCTTTCCAGGCTGCAGTTCGTGCCCATTGGATCAGAGCGCTCTGTTGTGTATTCAAGCTGTCCCAATTTCCTTTCATGACAGGCGTAAAATCCACTGCAAACGGCACAGTTTTTGCAAGAAATATCCCACAAGGCTAAAATACAGAGTTTACTTTTCACGAATATGATGTGTGATTTCTATTGAAAGAAGCTCGAATCTCATAAATACGATTGTCAAAGAACTTACCGAAGATAAGGAGTACATAGCAATGGTCCAACTGTTTGCTTCGTAAATCGCGAGAACCAATCACATAAGGTTCATGAAGAGAACAATATGTATATTTATTAACAAACGGTTCCATATTATTTTTGTATCAACTGGATCAGATTGAAATCAATCAACTGATGATAGGCACCCTTGGGACTACCCCATTACAGTTCGCCAGATGCCCTAACTAATGTATCGAACTTTTCTCAGACACTTGTCTACAGGCTATACGGTAGTCTCCACCCATTTTAAACGTCTGTAAGTGCCACGATCTAATACAGATGTTGAATTATCTGTGTCGATAATTCCCGTTGTATTATTCTTACCTCAAATGTGTGACATAATCAGATACCATAATCAGAACCCACTTCTTCTTAGTTTTGCGTCACGAGGCTGAATGTACCCCGTTCAAGCCCTTAGACCAGAATTAAATTTCTTGGCAGAGCGGGGGATTGAATCCGAACCTCCGGGCTGACAGCCAATAACCATAGCCGCTGCACCGGGAGGTGGCTCATATAAAATTTACAGTTAAAGAAACTGTTGGTCACCCGAGAAACAGGGCCGTATGTACATTTTTTTTTCGGGGTGGGGGCTGGCTATCCTGGAAAATTGTGAGTATTCTCAGAGGATTGTCACCGCAAAATTCCCAGAAATATCAACCAATATCTTAGAGCATATAACTTTGTGTAATTATTTTAGATAAGATTCAAGGTTTATATAGCCTACAATTACTGACAATACAAAAAAGTTGTAAAATACAACACAACACACAAGTAAAATTTTATACTTACCGGTAATGAATTTTCTATTATGAGCTATGGAGTATGAATGGCAAATATCTAAAAATTTGTCAATTTACTAAGCAGAAAGGTAAACAGTTTTTTTAAGTTGATAATAATATTCTCAAAAATACCGTACTGTGGAATTTACAGTTTTGCCTCACAAGGCTGAGTGTACCCCGTTCCAGCCTTCAGACTAGAATTAAAATTTCTTGGCAGAGCCGGGAATCTAATTCGGACCTCCGGGGCGGCAGGAAAGAATGCTAGCTACTACACCACGAGTTAGTCCAATTTCAAACTTAATATTGTTTATAACTTAGCCAATAAGTTAAGATTAGGGTACAGCCAAATTTACAAATACGCCCCTGCCGAGAACACAGGTTATCAGACAAATTCCACACACTTGGTAGTACACTGGGCTTATGCCTAAGATATCCGGTTGTAAAGAAAGTTATCAATGTACTCCCTCCTACTTATTCACATTCGGATGGACTGGCCCGGTCTCGTATAAAAGTGAAAGTTCTCAAGGAGCTTGGCACACTCCATCTTGAGCGTTTCTTTGATCGCACCTTTTGTGTGCAAGACTTCATTAAAGTTCATTCGTAAAGGCGAGGAAGACGCCTCGTTTCATCCTGCAATTTCAGAGAGTGAATGCGTATTTCTTTCATCACATGTACACACATTCCGTATGCTTGCTGTCTCGAGACAGCAAATTCAAGCACATTCTGCTTTAAAATGCATACCTGCCAATTTTACCGATTTAGGCGACAGACTCCAGATTTTCCATAGTTTTTCTCCCCTCACGAATACTCGAGTTATCCTCCCGAATTTTGTGTAAATTATTGGCGAACTTCAAACATTTTCCAGTATTTTTTCGACGTGTTTATAGTGGGCAGGTAATGAATGTTATTCGGGTACCTGATTTCGTAAGTGGTTTTTGTTTCAGTGCAAGCGGTTGTTCGTTGACTTTTTGCAATATTTTCGTCGCATTCTGGTGCTTTTTGCTCGGTGTTTGATTATTCTCTATGGCCAAAACATACAATTCTGTTTTTTGAAACACTTTTTGGAAGAATATCCGTGCATAATTGAATCCAGTAAAGGCCAATTATTTTGCATTTTGTACTGTTTGTCGATGTAATATATATTGTATATCACGTGGTGGAAAACGTGATATTTCGAAACACGTGGGAACAAAGAAGCACCAAGAAAATAAAAAGTGTAGCAAAAATAAATAATTATAAAAAATATTTATTGTTAAAAGTGAAAGTGATGGGGTAGTCAATTCCGAATGCTTATTTACGTCATTCTTTTAGGAGCATAGTTTGCCAATTAATTGGTCTGATATGCACTATTTGAATCTCCTGAAATTTCCTGAGTTGCCTATCAAAATCTTCTGACTTTTGGTTTTGTAAGGTTGGCAGGTATGAAAATGTATTTATTTCATTGTCCCATTTTCATTTTTCTTCCTCTCTGTTATAATTAACATTGTAACTTTCAGTCGGTCAACACAAAATAATTCCAATTGCTGGAATATGTGAAAAATAACCTGAAATGTTGTCACCAGTCTCGATTAAACAAAACCTATAACTAAATTGTAATCTTTCACTTAGAAAATTAAAAACATACTATGAATCAAATATATACGTGGGAAACTACTCCTAAGTACACTCGTTGACTAATACCAAGAATCGGTGACCAGTAATGTGCAGTAAAACAAACTCCAACACCGACAGTGCAAGGGAGTCTGGTGAGACGTTTGGTGTTGCTATAACTAATATCTTCACGTCATGTTCAAAAATGGCAAAGGAAAAGAAACGAGTATTGGTAATAATAAATCGGAACAGCATTAGTTACTGAGGGAGCCTCCGTGGCTTAGGCGGCAGCACGCCGGCCTCTCACCGCTGGGACCGTGGTTCAAATCCCGGTCACTCCATGTGAGATCTGTGCTGGACAAAACGGAGGCAGACAGGTTTTTCTCCGGGTACTCCGGTTTTCCCTGTCAAAATTTCATTCCAGCAACACTCTCCACTATCATTTCATTTCATCTGTCATTCATGTAATCATTGCCCTAGAGGAGTGCGTCAGGCCTCGGCAGCCGGCACAGTTCATATCCTCGCCGCTAGATGGGGGCTTCATTCATTCCATTCCTGACCCGGTCGGAGACTGGAAGCAGGCTGTGGATTTTCATTTTCATTAGTTACTGAGAGTTTAGCAGTGTGTCATTTCCTATGTGTTGTCTGTACTTCGGATGTCTGAGCTTGACTCGCGTCCAGTTCCCGCTAGTATCCTACAATATTACCAAGCTAACGTGAAATCTCTTCTTATTCCCTGCCCAGACATTGCCATCTGACTCGTGACCAATCAGTAGCAGTAGGTACGTTTTTCGCTGTGAATATTGATTTCTTTAAAATTCGCAGTGGCGCTAAAATTGTCGTGTAATAATCCACGAAATATTCAGAAATATCACTAGTACCTTAAATTTTGTCTTCAAATGATTCTCAAATCTAATAGATGCAGCGACTTGTCACGTAAAGGCTCCTAAACACTCTTCGGCTTTTCTGGCTGACAATCAGAATGAAATTTTGGTGGGAGACCACACACTTCTCGACGGCTGGTTGTGGTCGCACTACAATCTACCGGGTTTACATGTTGGAGAGGAACACAACACACTGCCATGATAAACCCTAGCGGTTATGCGCAGTGCAGTCAACATTTGATCTGCAATCCTCTTCACTTGTGTATCAGTGGAAACTTCCATTCTGTGTGTGACTTACCGATTGTGATGATTGTACTCCCACGCGTCCTCTTTCTCTCTCACATACGTTGTGTGTGTGGACTGGGAATTTAATCTCTTGGTCAAAGAAGGGAATGTTTGCTCAGGACGAATTTAAAATTCGTTGACCAGCCATTGTTTTTGAGGACAGTTTACTCAGCTCCTCGCCAAATACAGAATGAACTGAGTCGTGCATTTTAAAACCTTGCTCTATTGTCTTTAGTCCTTGTGATAAAACAAATACGGTTCACGCTCATCTGCTCGTGAGGTATTAAAACAAATACTTTTCCAAGTCGATCCCTGGAAATTTGGTCGATTTTGGTAATGCGATGACGATGATGATACAAATAATAATCATATGGTTCAGCTGCCTGGTGTAGATCCATTTAGTCAGTGCCATTAAGGCAAACTATTCTTCATATTTGATGTTCTGGGTTAGACTGCGGTGTTTCTTTTTCAAGGAAATCTGCCCTGTAGCGTAATCGATATCACCCACTATATTATACTTGATTTTGTGAGGTCATGTTGTATACCGCCACTGTAAGATTATCCTTCTAGAGCAGCTTATCTAGAGAAACTAAAACTCTGTTGGGTATCTTATGGTTGAGATGTAATGAATATTATCTGTATTCATCAAACGTGGCCCTAGAGGTAGTGTAATGGTCCCATTATGACCAGTTGTAATATTTTAATTATTCATGTTATATTTTAATTATTTGCATATTATCATTTTATCGGAGCTAATCAAGCCATATATTTTAATTATTTAATTTCATATAAAATGAATTAACGACACGAATCAGATCCGATTCGTGCATGAATAATATTTCTTATTAGCCTATTTTCAATTTTGAAACCATAGGCTTATGAGATCAGCTTTTGTCCATGTGTGTGTGTGTGTGTGTGTGTGTGTGTGTGTGTGTGTGTGTGTGTGTGTGTCCCTAATAAAATCTAAACGGCTGGAGCGATTTCAATGAAACTTGGTAAGTTCATAGCACTATTCCGGACGACCCCGACCGTGCCCTTCAAATTTTGTTACCTCTCACCAATCCAACATGGCGGCTGTGCGAAATATTTCACCAGCATTCAATATCTCCGAAACTATTGGCGATACCTCCCTGGAATTTTTTACGGTGATAAAGGGAACTACTAGAAATTCACTGATGTGACCTTTGAAAAACTGGTAACTACAAAACCAACATGGCGGCCAAAACGAACATGGCGACCAAGCGAATTTGAAAATTTTAAATAGACATTTCTCGCGATTTAATGTTCCAAACGCAATGAAATCTGGTACAGGAAATGTTTATACACATTGTAATGCACAGGTATCTAATTAAATCAATTGTTTACATAACCTCAAGAAGACGGCTGTGCGAATTTTAAAACTAAGTTTTTATTTCTTGTGTCGTAATCATGCGATCGAAGTGAAAGTTTGAATAATGAACCTACGCAATAATTTTCCTTTAATGGTACATGACTCTATGGCCTATAAATTTAACAATCCAACATGGCGACCATCCGAAATATTTAGACGGCTCTGAATATCTACGAATCTATTATAGCAATCAAACTGAATGTTTTTATGTTCATAGGGGCTATGAACTTACGTTCACCTATAGGACTTTAAATAACCTGGTGATCACAAATCCAACATGGCGGCGACGCGAAATATAAATATTCACATGGACGTTTCTCGCAATTTAACCATCCGAGTGCAGTGAATCTTGGTACAAAAATCCTTATACGAATGATAATCCACTGGCATCTAATTTGTTTCAATTGTTTCCATAACCACAAGATGGCAGCTGGGTGAAATTTTAAAGTCTCCTTGTTACTTCTTGTGTCCTAATCATGCGATTGAAGTTTGAATGCTACACGTACACAATAATCTTCATGTAACAATACATAACTCTAGGACCTACATATATAAAATCCAACATGGCGACCATCCGAAATATTTAGTCGGTTCTCAATATCTACGAATCTATTACAGCAATCAAACTGAAATTTTGTATGTAGATAGTGGCAATTAAATTAAGTAGGTTATGTGAAAATAGGCTGTATAGTTCTTCACGGAACTACTTATTTTTAATGTTAATTTCGTGGATATTTTGTAGTACGAAGGTTGCAGTATGTTTCGTCATGTAGGGAAAGGGAGACTATCGCCGTGAGATGGACTTGACAGTGTGAAAGATGCCGTGGACGAGATGTATATAGAGATATTAACTCAGTATGCCACGATGGAGAAAGTATCATACTGGATGCACAGCAGAGTTTATATAGGTAGCATAAGGATGGCGACTAGGAATGAGGAATCTGTTGTAGTGATGAAACACAGAACTAAAGAAGTTTTACATGAAGCACAAAGATGGCGGCTGGGACTGTTGTTGTGGTGATATGGGGAACTAGAAACTAGTTTGACAAGCAAAAGAGGGCCTACTCGATTAATTATTCTGAGAGTAAGATATGACAATAGAAAGAGAATACGGAGAAGGGTGATTGAATAAAAAATAGGAGAGAGGATGATGAAGTTATAAAACGCCGTGCAGAGCGGATTTCAGGAACTCATTTATTAGATTTATCTTGGAAAACTCTTTTATTTGATATCTTTCGAGAATTCGCTCATATATTTCAGTGCAGTAGACTTGGGTGATTTTTGATTTAGAATCAGAGTACTGTATTTGTGGACTTGGTTTGTAAGACAACATTCTGTCTAACTTACCTATGGAAATAGTCTTGTATCTAGCGGTTTCCATAAGAGTGATTCCTGGAGCTAGACTGTCACTTCCATAGCAGCAGGTGACAAATCTTGTCTGTGATTTATTTTCAACATCACTAAATACAACTTCAACCAACATATAGACTTCTTCTTTTTTGGTTTTTGTCGTGTAGCCTCCTGAGGGCCGAGTGCAGGTCATGGCGATGACAAAGATTTTCTGCAATCGATTATAAACCAACATGACGAGGTATCATGCAACATGTGAATCGATGCCGGTGAGCAAATTGTCAACATTATTCAAAGTCTCTCTTTAATTTTATTCGGCACAGTAAAATCAAGCTTTGGGAATAATTTACTTTTAATTTCGACCTCCACAGTACACTTGCGCCACTCTTTTACTTAGATTCAATACATTCATTTGATAGCTTATTTTATTAATTGTTTTTGTCTTGATTTATTATTAAATCCGCCTTCTATTTATGCGTAGTGTTTTCCTTCTGGTAGATAGAATTACGTGAGTCATCCCTTTCTCCTCAACCAAATATTATTATCAGGTTGGTAACAGAGTTACTCCAAGGCCTGGGTGAAAGTAATCTCAGTGTGGTCTACATGGTTTATTACTATCACTATGATTCGTGTACTTGAAGCCAATCTACATAGAAGTAAAACAGCCGATGATCTGCTGTATCAGCTAGTTACAGAGAAGCAAAGTGATCTCTTGTTAATTAGTGAACAACAGTATAAAGAGAAAGATAGTTGAGGTCAAGTGTCCTTGCATAATATGGTCCTAGCCTGAAGTAATGTGTTAAGCGGTTCCAGGCTAGGTTCCAGGAGTAACAGGAGGAGTTTTAGTCGGTAGTCTGCTACTCAGGAGCCCGTCACTTTGTGCGTAAATGCATTTCTTCGCAAAAAAAAAAATGATTGGGGTTATCAGTGTTTGAACAAGGTAAGGGGCTTTGCGCTGAGCCAAACTATTACAGTAGTTAATGCTCCACTTCCTGGTGTAGCGGCTAGTATTCTTGGCTGTCGCCTCGGAGGTTCGGGTTCGATTTTCGGCTCTGCCAAGAAATTTAATTCTGATCTAAGGCCTGGAAAGGGATGCACTCAGCCTCGTGAGGCAAATTGAGAAGTGGTTTCCCTCTTCTACTCCAGGCAAATGCTGATGTGATTCTTAACTTAAGTCCACGGCCGCCTCCTTTCCAATGTTCACCTGAATTACAAATACATAACAACAACAACAACATATACCACAATAACACAGGTTATCAGACAAATTCTACACACACACACACACACACGAAGTACACGGATATAAATGACCTTGGTGCCCAAGCCCCTAAAATGAAACATTAGCAGCAAACAGGGGTGGAACAGCGAGGTCATCTGCCCCTAAAACCAACAACCACCTTAGGTCGTTTATGAGCGGATATTGTATGACTCGTTGTTCCGCGGATTTTTTACGACCTTCAAAAGCAAACATGCATGGTCGGGAATCGAACCCGCTAAAACCGTTGGTCCATAAAACTCTTACCACCTCTTCCCTTTCCTCCTAGAAACAAGAATAATAAAGGTTAGTAATACATCATAATCATCATCAATATCATCGTCATATCAAACACTCATAAAACACTATTATAATTGAATAAGGTTTCTTAAACATTGAATCTTGTAGTCACGTGTGTGTTATCACATTGATGCTTGAGACAAACTGCGATTTGAAGTTTGAATGTTTCTCTCATTGCTGCTGCATTCATCTTGGGTGACAGTGATATGGATTATTTTGTGATTAACGTTGCCTCTTAGTTTCCAGTATTCCTTCTGTCGCAGAGATTCTTTGTTTTTAAGTTGTTCTGTCTCATAAATTCGTTTCGCTGTTTGAAACATCAGATGGCAGATTGAGATAGATTTTCTGCCTTTCGAGTAAAGAACAGTACCCGACTTGATGAAGACGCATTCATAATCCATTTTAGGCATCTTTTCAAACTTCTATCAGTAGAAGTAGGGTAAACTTCGAGTTCCATTAAACTGCTATTTTAGAAGTTTTTACTTAATCATGATACTGTTGCCATTATTTTAACGACGATCAGCTACTTTGATTTTATCTAAACCAGCGGTTTGCAATCCTTATTTTGTTCTTTCTTAGAGACAAGTGTGTGTCGGTTTGTGTTTAAAACCCACTTGATATTATGGTATTTGTAGTTGTGAGTGACTGCACTTATTTAGTACTGAGTGCCCCGTCATTTTCCTGTAGTGAGTTTGGTATTAATAATAATAATAATATTATATCATATGGCCTCGGGTGCCGGGTGCAAGCTTTGGTATTTGACACCCAAAGGGTAGCTTGCATGTCGAATTTCGTTGTTCCTTGAAGTACTATGAAATTCATGGAGGTTAGATATCTAAGCTCTTTGAACACTAGCGCTTTCTAGTGGAGAAATGAGAACTGTGTGTTGGCGGAAACTCCCGAGATTAATTTTGCCATTATGAACACGGCCCTCTGAATTCAAATGGGTTCTTTGACATGCCAACATCGTATGACATGGTGTCGTAATTTTTGCCGCCTTTCAAAAATATCACTTACCACGGCCAGGAGCGAACCTGCAAGCTGGGGTTAGTAGACCGACACGTTGACCACTCGTCCACCGTGGCAAGCAGTGAGTGTGGTAACACTCGGAAAGAAAGCCGTCAAATTCATCGTGACTCGGAATCGAACCAATCTTATCTAATAACATTACATTCTACCTGTTGGTGAATAATATGCAAGTACCTTTTCTTGTTTTCGTTACTGTTTTGTTTGATCAATTAAATCTTCTACACGCTGGAGTAGTTCATTTCAAACTGTGAACATTACAAATCGGAAACTATTCATTATTCTAAGATGGAAACCACAGCAAAACACACCTTATTTGTTGCTTATTACATACATAATTATATTAATTAAATATGGATATTCCACTATACCGGCATGTTGAAGTAATATGTAAATCTGAGCAAAAATGAGAAATCACAAATTTAGTGGGGACCGACAGTAGTGGCTACGCTGGCTAACGCGCAGCATTAGGTCATGGGGCCAAGCTCTCTGCTGACTCGGTAGACGCGTGGGTTCGAGCCCCACCGTCGTCCGTCCTTGAAATGGTTTTCCGTGGTTTCCCATTTTCAACACCAGGCAAATGCTGGGACGGTACCTTCTGACAGGCCACGGCCGCTTCCTTCCACATCCTTGCCCAGTTTCATTCACCATCATTCATTTCATCTCTCATTAACTCCTCTCATGAGGTTGGCGTCAGGAAGGGCATCCGGCCGTAAAAACCATCGCCACAAAGCCTTCCATTGCATCTCATCCCCGACCCCGTTGGAAAACTGGAATAATAAGGGGTAGACATACATACATACACAAATTTAGTGGGGCTATTACGCCCAAGTTTGGGGCTATTTCGCCCACTATATGTAATGGCTCCTTCTCACCGACATTGACCACAAATGAAGGGTTTTCTTACTGTAACCCCAACACACACATCATGATATCATGTTTCACAGTCTTAGCATTGTATCCAGCCACCCTTTGATGATGACTGTGCGGATTCAAAAGTTAATGCCACAAAATCCACATGATGTTTCTTCCTCGTCAATGTCTTTTGGTCTTTTCGATTGTTTTTGTCGGAAATGTCTCCAAATGTTTTTTTTTATGAACCTTCCTTTTATTGCCCGTATCAAATATTTTAAGCTCCATTTTCTCCTGGTCTTTTCAAAATTGAGGTCTGACGTCAGGTGCTTTGTTTCCTGGCTTCCTTTGTATCTAATTCCATTTCCTCTTGCAAACTAAATATCGTAGAAAGAAAAGGTTGTTTACCCACTATGTATTTCTCTTTGTAGGCCTACACTGTCGTTTACGCAAATGAAGGCACTTGGAAAAATCCAGCTGCACGTCTAATGCTCACGTCGCCTCGTAAAACACCTGAAATAGCTCGGTCAATATCTTCCTCCGTCCATTTTTGGCCCGATCATTTTCATTTATGCGTCCGTATCGTCTGTAACGTAACAGCAAAGAGTTACTAATCTACTATACGAAATAATTCGGCTAAGTGTTATAACAAGAGAGAAATCTTGGCTGGGTGGAGTAGCCCCCTTATTTCTGGGCGGAGTAGACCCAAATACTGGAATTTACAAGAACTCGCCTTGTGAGAGCTGCGACAAAGGAAACGTAATACCTGCTATGTCAGCATGTTTCAGACTACCAGGCGCCATGCTTCCGAGAAAAGAAAGAATTCTTGACGTAACTTCAGAACATTTTGCGATATGTCATGCTACATTGAAGTAATAAACGCCTTCCTAAGCTATATTAACACAACATAACTTTAAATCCCGATGTTTATGAGTTTTGTTGTTACAGTTTAAAGAAAACTAGTTCATCAATTGCTTGAAAATTTTGTGTGCAGTAGCCGCTAGTTTGGGAAGAGAGCAGAGTGCGTCACAAACTCGTAGTCCCCGGCCAATGAAATTAAAATCCCAGACACTGGCTGGAATACCGACCAAAGTAGAGCACTCGATCACTTGGCCACGACGCCAGACGTCATAGGTAGTGAGAACACTACACATTTCTTAATTAATTTAAAGTATATTCATGGTCACAATTTAAGTCATTCTGCACATCTACAGACGAAGAGCTTCATTTTGAGACCATTCCAAGCCCGATACCTTTAGCCGTTCCTTCAGAAGAACTGTTACAAGAATAGCTGCTTTGTGTAGCCTATGTGGAGTTTACATGCCCTATTAAGAACCTTACTACAGTATTATCAAGTATTCGTTCTTGTTTTCCAACAGCTTCATCGTGATAAGCCATGCTAGCGATGGGGAGCTATTGTTGATCGTCAAGTGGATGCTTAGAGAAGGCTCATTTCTTAATCCGATAACACTGGGTGTTGAGAAACAAAGAGCCTGTCTGCCACTCGCAACTTCAGGTGCCTTACTGCTTATCTCAAAGTCCCAGGTATTTAAGATAATAATGGATTAATTGAAACTCTTTGTGACTATCATGAATAGACAGAGGAGCTGAGGTTTATGACTATTTCTATCAGTGGTGTAGCGTGAGGGAAGGACACGGCAATGTGGTCAGAGCACATCCATATCGAAGATGTTTACTTGGTAGTTAAGATAAAATTGAGAAAGTAATTGAACATTATTGGAGCTCCCAAGGTCTAGCTGTGCAATGAACGAATTTTTTACATAAATAACTTGACCCGAAGCTATCACGCCCTACGCACAAGCAGCCATTGAACTTCGCTGGGGCGGCTTCGGTGGCGTAGTCGGTAGAATGCTGAGCTTCTATGCCCAAGATCGCGGGTTCAAATCTGGCCGAAGTCGTCGGATTTTTTAAGAGCGTTAAAATCCCTCAGTATGCCTTCCTTCGGAGGGGAAGTAAAGCCGGCGGTCCCATGTCATAGATTTATGGAATGTTAAAGAACCTTCCACTAATTACACCTGTGTGAAGCTAAATTGTATAGGTTAAGAATGTAAACAACGCTCTTAGGTTCCTTCGTTCGTTGCCAAGAGCCGACTGCGGTGACGTCTGGTAGCTAAGTTCTGAACTAGTAGTCGTTGACGGTGGCGATTGGCGGCAAAAGTAGGAACTACTTGAAAATTGATCGTCTGCAGTCCTTACTTGAATTAAAACAGATACACACACCAATACAGTCATCACAATTAACGCCGGTTATCAGACAGAATCTAAACACACCCAAAGTACAGGGGGCTACATGACCGCGTTGTCGCAGCCCCTAAACTTAAGAACCAACCAACCAACCAACCAACCAACCGAACTTCGCTGGATCGCTCGCTGCTGTAGGACTGCTTGCGTTATCGTTATTTAGCCGTTCAAGATATGAGTGCCGCTGAACGTGACTGCGCCAGCGTTTGTTGTTTATAGCAGCAGGAGCCTTGTGGGACGATGACGGAGTGCAGACAACACAAAAGTCAAGCAGCATTGCGCGCGCTACTTGTGTTAGATAGAAGTTGTACTGTGAATTGTGAACGGAAAAATTATTATTAATGGGTGAATTAAGAATGGTGCGTTTCTTATGGTTTCACAACAGCACAGCTAAGTGTAACAGGGACACATGTAACCTCGGAGTGGAGAATGATTACTTGAAACTATTGTAGCGGAGTTATATCCTACCCGCTCAATTATACTTGTCAATCAGCCAGGTTGACAGCGTTCCACAAGTAAACAAAGAATAGTTCCCACTTCGACCGCCGGCACTCGTATGTTGAAAGCCTAATAGCTTCTCGTAAACTCGGCAAGACGGAATATGCTCTTATGTCACAATGTCATCGCTTGCTGACCACTGATTTAAGTATTTCAATTAGTGTGATATTCACATTGACACTGCAGATACATTTCACAGTGATGTCATCCCCCTATTTCGATGTTCAGTGCAGGTCAATAGTTTAGCATCTTGTTGATTGAATGTTAGTGTTATTTCATTTACATGGCTGTGAATATCGTGGCAATAAGGGCCATACCTCTTTCGTGCATGATATCTGTGTGGCAGCCTGAGTTGTTGTTGTTGTTGTTGTTGTGAAATATATTTTGGCCTCTGGCAAATGTACCATCTTAGCTTTCGCGTGTAGTTCAATTGCAGCTTATTTTAAGGAATGTTGGCAGTGGAATGTACTTTTACCAGCTTATTCCCAAGTCCTTCGAATATGGCCTGAGTGATTCAGTACAAATTTGTCTCTGTACGCAAAACGTGGCAAAATTATCGCCAGAGAGGAATTCATATGTTTATCATTGCATGTATGAGGTCTAAGAAGGGTAGCAGCGATGGCGAGACGTTGCCTGACTGTCCGTACAGGGGACGAGGGCGGTGTGGTCGGTATAATACCTCTACCGGACTCGGAGAGTGAGAATTTGCCGATGGAGGAAACCCTTCAGCTTTTCCTGTTGTGGAGCAACTCGTTTCGTTGCTAATCTAGATATGTCGTGATATGACACGGTGCTGTGAGCCAGGAAGGAGGTTGTGATGTCACTGGAATGTCCCCTGTAACACTCTTATCTGTACCATTAATGCAAGTTGTCTGCTAATTACGTAACTCTTGAGAAGTGCGGACCAACCTCTGTGACGAGAACTCAGCCACTTAGCACTCCAGTGGCCTTGTTAATTATTAGGTAGAAACCTATTTGAATCCTTTGAAATGATTAGCACATGACCCTGCCTGTACAAAATTTGTCAACGTTCATTTATGAGAACGATCTTCAAGAATTGTTAAAGTATCGTACCTATTGAATAGGTTGACCGCTTATCGGATTTGAATCTTCCGTTAATTTGGACATATGCCCATCACTTCCTGGTTATGAAAGTGCATGGCAGAACGATCGACTACGATATTAGTCCTCTCAAGTGGTGGTATCAGGCCACTTAAGGTTTTTTTGCTTGAACCTGTCATTGATAATAATTCAACATAAACTCGTGTGAAAATATTGTACTGTCTCCGGTGTACTGTCGACAGGGCTTTGAGTTAGTCTCGCTTGGTGTGTAGGATGGTAGCTTACGTGGGTCCATGGGGCGCTGGAGTTATATATTTTCTGCAAATCTCTGCACTAGTGACCTACGAGTTAACTTGGAGAGCGTATTCTTATAGAAACCAGAGACTGGTTTGCTAATGTTGCGTCTTTATTTATCTATTTATTGGTTGTTTATTTATTATTTGTTTGTTTGTTAATTTAGTTATTTCATGATTAATTTAATTTAATTAATTACAGGAAGCCCTAATCACAATGCTCACGAATAAGTTAGAAAAACAAAAATTAATAGAGTTTAATTATAATATACAATTATTGTATATAGTTAGTCAAGTAGTGCAGTTGCACTCTATATACAGGGAGGTGGCGCGCAGTTCGCTACTCCTGTGGGGGTCCGGGCGGGGTCACCAAGGGCCCGCCGATGAGCCAGCTTGGTGTCCTAGGCGAAACCCCACACAAGACAAGGCACAAAACCTAGAAGAATTGCTAGAATAGCAAACATTTCGAAATTCTTGCAGCTAGCATTTTGAAGAGGTGAGCGGTTAAAGTTATCCTTTTTCGGATTACGCTTGATATCTTTTCGGTGTGGGGGTATATTTCTGTAAATTCCATCTTTGAAGTTTGGGCCAAGCATTTTTCTGATAACCCTCCTTCCGTTAATTGCCAGTTTTTCAAGCAGCCTATGTGTTCGAGGTGTTAAACGTTCTGCTGCATATCATTATTACTAATTAAGCAGTATCCTATCATGCTTACATGTTCGCAAAGCGTTCTTACTCCTTTGCTCGCTGTACAACTCAATATGTTTCGACAGTGCTTGCCATCCGCAATAGTTGTAATTCGAAATGCATGCATAATGTCTTTATATTCACGCCTGGCATCTACACCAGGTAATAATAAGCTTTGCTTATTAATATGGCACTACTGCATTGTCATTAAATCAGCATTAGAGTTTTAAAGCAAAGAAAGGATGAATCGTCGTAGATATAGTCTGGTGACAACATTGCTCCATTCAGTGTATCACCACGCTGTATAAAGTCGTGAAAACTTACAGATTCTGATGATATGACATATGATCATTTCACTAAAAGGTTAACACATACAGTAAATAATAATAATAATAAGAATGGGAGTGATATGCGCAATACATTGGATTCACCAAGTGAATCCAACTAGCCTCTGTCACTCCAACTCCAACATGTAACCTATCCGAGGTGCCACTGTTAAGCCGAGCAACCTAGTGGAAGGTTCGGTAAACAATCCCAGCGGGAAACTCGGTCGGCGAGCCGATCAGTGTTGGGGGAAATGCAAAGATGGTCAACAGCTACAACGGCGAAAGAGGAAAATAATTCCCTACGGCGAAGAAGGTGGAAGAACTATCTTTTATGCAACTTAAATCCATTAGTGTCTGTACTGGTATCCAGCGGCTAAAGATCAGCGTCTGTTAGCTCAGTGAGCTCGGCTGGAAACACGATGTTCCAAAGGCCTCAACAACCTCTGGTCCTATATGGTCCTGGCACTCACCAAGCCAAACAAATCAAGTACAAGCAAACATGAGCTGTGCAAGCAATCACAACTCTACCCCAGGTGGTACCCAATCCACCCGTCCACAATCGGCAACTGGACTTTCGGATTCTGGGGAGTGCAGGCAAGCGCAGCAGAGCGAGTCGGAGATCTCTGGTGGACTATGGAAATTACCGCATTTTCAAGAGGAAAACATTACAGAGAGTCGCGAAAGGTGCACCAATCTTCGGAATGGCTTTTCTTGTCCACAAATCCATCATTAACTCTGTCAAAGAAGTCACACCCGTTAATGATCGATTTATGACCATGCGCATCCAGAGCGCCAACAAGAAATACACTCTCGTCAATGCTCATGCACCTACTAACATCGTCAACAAGAAAAATCCTGAAAATGTTCAACAATTTTGGAAAAAACTGGAAAACATTATGAGGAACATTAATCAAGATGACGTGAAAATCCTGATGGGAGATTACAATGCCCAACTTGGCAAAGAAAAAATCTATCGAAAAATCATTGGCAAAAATTCTGCACACCAAAATACAAACAGCAATGGCACACGATTGGTAGACATTTGTCTTCAATTCAATCTCAAAGTTATGTCTACGCATTTCAGGAAACCTGCACACAAACAGAAAACTTGGCGATCTCCCATTCAACATCTCGGTGAATACCAAATTGATCATGTTGCCATCTCCCATGCACACTATAGAACCATCCATGACGTTCAAGTCCGACGAGGGGCAAACATTGATTCAGACCATTATCTCACGAGAATCAAAATGAAATTTTCACCTAAGAGGATTCATAAAAAAAAAAATTACATCCCAAATTTGATACATCCAAAATTCAAGAAATAAAAATCGCAGAAGAATGAGATAAAGATCCAGCGAACAATTGGACGGACTTCTGCGGCAAAATGATCAGAAAAGCCAAAGAACTGATTCCACTAAAAAGAAAGCAAAACACCCCTGGTGAGATTCCAACTGTGATCAAGTCATTATTGATCGCCGAATCGCATTCCAAAAATACAATAGCCACAAATCTCCAGAAACTTTACAACACTTTCTCGGCATCCGCAAACAGGCAACCAAAATTATCAGGACAACTAAACGTAATTTTATAACTAAGCAACTTCAGTCAATCGAGGATGACTTCAGGAATCACAACAGTCGAGATTTTTATAAAACCTTCGGGAACAGAATTAAAGGTTACACACCGCAAAATTTGACTTTCAAGAAACAAGACGGAAGTCTCGCACTCACTAACCAAGAAAACTGTAAAGAACTAGCACGTTATTTTTCTGACCTCCTCAATTGTCCTGAACCACCTGAGCGGTTTATACACACAGTCTCAGAACACATACGACCCGAAGCCAAACCACCAACGCAAGAAGAAATCCATTACCACATCAAAAAACTCGAACGGAAAGACATCAGGAGAAGACGGAATCATCGAAGAACTATTGAAAAATCTAGGATCACGATCACTACAGGAAATCACACAGATCATTCAGGACATTTGGCGAAGTGATAAACTACCGGACGAATGGAAATGCGCACTCATCCACCCTCTCCACAAGAAAGGAGATAAATCTGATGTAAATAACTACAGAGGATACCCATCGCTTATAAAATCCTCTCCGCCTGTCTTTTACAACGCACGCAAGAACAACTCGAGCCACTCATCGGTGAATATCAGGCTGGCTTCAGACCAAACAGATCAGCCGTCGAACAAATCTTCAATCTGAAATCCACCGTGAAACTTCGAGCCACACGAAATCTCCCAACCATCTGTACATTTGTCGACTTTCAGAAGGCTTATGACTCCATTGATCGAAAATCTCTTTTTAATGTACTCGAAGAAAACCATCTCGATCCGAAGACGAGACGACTCATCCAACAAACCTTAACCGACACAATTTCCAAGGTCAAATTCATTGGAGAGATCTCCCAACCTTTTCCCATTAAAACTGGTGTTCGGCAGGGTGATGGACTTTCTCCATTGCTGTTCAACATCGTTCTTGATAAGGTCATCAAAGAATGGGAAAAAGAATTAAAAAGTCGCAACATATGGAAACCTGTCGTGTTAGGAAGACAGAAGGATAATATCAATGTTACATGCTTAGCTCTTGCTGATGATTTGGCAATCTTCTCCGGAGATGAACGAACGGCAATTCACCAGATTGAAGTCCTCAATGAATGTGCTGGGAAAGTAGGGTTGCAAATCTCCTTCACAAAAACTGAATTCATGGCTACAAAACACATTGAAACCCAAACTTTGGTAACAAAATACGGTTCAATCAACAAGGTTAATCATTTCAAATACTTAGGTGAAATTATTGAACCTACAGGCACAGAAAGAATAGCACAAAGAACGCGTGAACTCAAAATGCGGAAAGCATATGGGAAAACCGCAAACATCTACAACAAAGAATGCATGAGCATTAACACTAAAATTCGACATTACGCGACGATCATCAAACCCGAAACACTCTACGCCAGTGAGACCTTAAACCTCAATTATAAAGGGGATCTTGAAAACATCAAGAAAACTGAAAGGAAAATCATCCGGAAAATTCTTGGCCCAAGACTTACAGATGAAGGATATCGTTTACAATCGCACAAGATCAGAGCAAAATATACAATTATCTAACCGATTTCCGTAAACGACGCTTGAAATTTTATGGTCACATTATGAGGCTAAATGACAACCGATTAACAAAGAAAATATTGATGTACTCACAAAAATTAAAGACGACAACGGTTTGGATTAAACAAGTCCAAACTGATCTCAGTAACGCCAACATCGCACCCACAGATATCGAAGACCGCAAAACGTTCAGACACAAGATCTACACTTGGGAAGCTGCATCAGAAGATAAGCCCAGCAGACCTAGGGGAAAATGGGCTGACGAATGTCGAGCTAAACACAGCGACATGATGAAAGAATTCTGGAAGAACAAGAAAAATAACAGCAACAGATCATAACTTGCTTTA
This sequence comes from Meconema thalassinum, assembly GCA_946902985.2. Lineage (NCBI taxonomy): Eukaryota > Metazoa > Arthropoda > Insecta > Orthoptera > Tettigoniidae > Meconema > Meconema thalassinum. Next base: position 1,202,896,332 of record OX336388.2, on the reverse strand, counting down.
TGTGATCCTGTATGGGTCGAAACATACTAAATAAATAATAATAATAATAATAATAATAATAATAATAATAATAATAATAATAATAATAATGTAAGGAACCGTCCCGGCATTTGCCTGGTGGTGAAAATGGGAAACTAAATTCATTTTTAGGACGGCCGAGGTGAAATTCGAACCCATGCTCTCCCGATGCCTATCACTGTAACATAGCCACAGGCGTCAACTCGAGAGATATAATCAGGTCTCTCCGAGAATCGCACGCACACTTATCTGTATTATTATTATTACTCAGATTCATAAACACCTCATTTTACAATGGTACAATGACTGAAAATACGGACTAATGTCAAGCTCCCCCAGGAGCTCACATCTTGTGGAACGTGGGTTGGCGACCACGGGACCCCAGCTGAGTCCGGCATTGCTTCCACTTACTTATGCCGGGCTCCTATCCGTCTTCTTTCCTGTCGACCTCCCTTGGTCAACTCTTGTTCTTTTCCGACCCCGACGGTATTAGGGTATCTGAGGCCTAGGGAGTCTTTCACTTTCCCGCCTTAATTGGCCCTTGTCTCATCTTTCCTGATCCCTCCTTCTTCGAGGGGTCGGACCTCTTGTTTTCTCTTCGTTGTATTTCCTTTTCTCTTTAAGATTCCCGCACTGTTTTTTGTTGCTTGGCTCCCCGTGTATCTGGATTCCCTTTAGCGATTTTTTTTCATCTACGTTGCATTTTGTAGTTTTTTTTTTCGATCCAAATTACCTCTCGCGATTGTTTTCAACCTCAATTGCATTTTGTAAAGATTGATAATCTAAATTGCTTTTTTGTAAGTATTTTTCTACCAAAACCGCATTTTGCAAGTATTTTACATCTCAATTGCATTTTGTGAATAATTTGGATTGGAAATGGGATCTTCCAATCTGAATTGCATTGTGTATTTTCAATTTCAATTACATTTTGTAAGTATTTTGAACCTCAATTGCATTTTGTGCGTATTTTCGATCTCGTTTGCATTTTGTAAGTACTTTGAATTTCAATTGCATTTTGTAAGCATTTCGATTCTACATTGCATTTTGTACGTATTTTGAACCTAAACTAAACTTCATTTTGTGCGTAATTTTCAATCTATTCCTTTTGTGTATCTTTTGTAAGAACATTGTGTGGGTTGTTTCCATATGAGTTCCTTTTTGTAAGTATTTTCCGTCTCACTTAATTTTCGTTCTGGTTTCCATTTCATTGTCATTTTCGCTATCACCCAGATCATTAGGGGCCGATAACCTAGATGTTAGGCCCCTTAAAACAACAATTATCAACATAATATCAAGCACTTTCAGAGTTCATTCTTCATTGAGGAATCGTCGCACTGTATGGCAAGTGTCCAAGATCTCCGACTTTTGGATCTGTCCCAGCTTGTGAGTTATTCCGAGAGCCTGTAGTTGGTCCACCAGTCTTGAAGGTACAATTCCAGTTGCAGACAGAATGAGAGGCCGGATGTACACCTGCTTTAGATTCCACATTTGTTTTACTTCAATGACCAGTTCGGTGTAGGCCTATTTGTTGACATTTTGGGCATAGGCTTTTTGGAGGTTGTGGTTGATTGGTACGGATATATCGATTGCCACAGCTTCTTTCTTCTGTCGATCAAGGAGGAGAATATCAGGTCGGTTGGCTTTGATGGTTTTATCAGTGCGGATTTCTCTGTCCCAGTATAATATATGTTTCCCATTGTCCGAAACATCTTTTAGTTGGTACTTATAATACGGAAGAGAGGAGCCATCTAGTCCTGTAGTTTTAGTCATCTCCATATGCACGTTCTTAGTAACATTATTGTGGCGCCAAGGTTGGACATCCACCGATAATGTGATCCAAGGTTTCACCCTGCTTGCCACATTTACGCCACTTATCCTCAACTTCTGTCTGTTTTAAGGTGAACCTCCTGTAATTCCTTGTAGGAATGATGATTATTATTATTACATCATTTTTGCCCTTATGGACAGTGTTTGAACTTAAATATCTCATGATGTCACAATTTTCACTTCTTTCCCTTCTTCTCTTCCCAAAATATCTTCATCCTTTCCTTTGTTCCGTCCACAATGTTCCTATCTTCTTCCTTTCACTTACTAAAAATTTGGCGTTCTTCATTTTTGTTTCTGAAATTTTCTCTGTCTTCTATCATTTGCTTGTTGATCCCTAATTGCTTTAAGTCGTCTTCTATTTCATGATACCATTTTGTTTTCCTTCTTGAACTGTTTACTACATCAAAGATTTTCTTTGTAAGTCGTTTATTGTTCATTCTCTGTATGTGCCCGTAGAAAGTTAGTCTGCGTTTTCTAATGATATCTGTGAGTCTGTCTGTGTGTTCATATAGCTCTTTGGTAGGTCTTTTCATCCATATCCCATCTCTGTGTACTGCTCCAAATATTTTTCTCAGAATTTTACGTTCAATTTTTTCTGTTTCTATGATGCAAGATGCTCCAATTGTGGTCGTTTCTGACGCATACAATGCATCTGGTAATACAACTGTTTTGTAGTGTCTAAATTTGGCCTGTCCTGATATGCTTTTCTTATTATAATGTGACCATGTAAGTTTGTATGCTTTCTGGAGTTTTTCCGTTCGTTCTATGTTGGACACCTTGTTTGATCCTCCTATTTGAATATATTCTCCTAAGTACTTAAAATTTTCAACTCTTTGTATGGATCCATATATGGTATGCATCGTTTGTACATTGTTGGTGTGTCGTTCCATGTATTGGGTCTTCTCATAAGATATCTGTAAACCTGTTTTAGCAGCTATTTCATGTAATCGTTCCAGTGCTTCCTTTGCCTCCTGTGTGTTATTGCTGAGTAAGGCTACGTCATCTGCAAATGCCAGACATTTTATGATTGTTTTTGTTTCACGGGTTCTTCCTAGCTGTATTCCTTTAACTTGTTCCTCCCACTGCTTAACAATTTTGTCTAAGACCATGTTGAACAAGATTGGTGAGAGGCCATCTCCTTGTTTGACACCTGTGCGTATATGAAAGGGTTCTGAAATTTCACCCACGACATTAACTTTAGAGGTGGAGTACGTGAGCGTTAGTTGTATAAGTGCCCTGTTTTTTTTGTCAATGCCATATTCTTCCAGTACTGCGAAGAGCATTTGTCTATCAATGCTGTCGTGTCCACAAAGGTAACTACAGTGTTTATTGTCTGTCTGATTTCAGTAGTGTTCTCAAGTTCCAGATCTGTTCGATGCATGATTTCCCTTCTGAAGCCTGCCTGGTATTCTCCTATTCGTGGATCTGCTTGTGGTTCTAGTCTGTTCAATAACACTTAAGAGAATATTTTGTAAGTGACAGGCACTAGAGAAATACCTGTGTAATTATTTGGATCTGACTTATCACCCTTTTTATGTAATGGGTGGATCAATGCACATTTCCATTCCTCTGGCATTTTCTCTCTGATCCAAATGTCTGTGATGATCTTATGAATTGTTTTGGTGATGTTTTTATCTTGAAGCTTCCATACTTCAGCAATAATGCCATCTTCTCCTGCCGCTCTGTTATTTTTCATTTGTTGTATGATCTCCTCTATCTCCTCTATTGTAGGTGGGGTAGAATCGGGATTGGATGTGGTATTTTGGAAGGTCAATTTCTCCGTGGGTTCTGTACAATTGAGAAGATTATTGAAGCACTAGCAGTAGTGCGCGGCTTCGCCCGGTGGATTTTTTTATGGATGATAATGAATACTACTACAGAACTGGCACATGATAATTAAACTACCAGAAAATAAATATTTTTTAAATATAACTTTTTGTGGTGGATGAGGTTGTTTTAGTGGGGGTGATAAGCAGTACAGTATAATGGACGTAACATTTAGGGTATTTTCCCGTAATGATAATAATTAACAGGGAAACGGCTATTTACTAACTACAGCACTGATACATGTAATTTACAAACACATTTCTAAAAATGATAAGAAAGAGGAGTAAGTGAAATAAAAGACACTGCCTAGGGCCTATATCTCATTGTCTGTTAGAAATGTAGAGACAAATAGTGTCGTCTTTTGTCGCATAGCGCCGTAGGAAAATAATCAGATCACTTTGGAAAACCTCGGCTGTCCCGAGCTCCTGAGGTAGCAACAGTATAATTTATCGCCACATAGCGCTCAACGATAAGTTTCGGAATAAATGAAGGTAAATTTGAAGGCACAAACGCTTATTGCAGCTGATAATCTCAATGTATTGCACAACACCATTGCACTTATACAGAGGCATAATATGTCCATGATGATAACTGTTTTAAGGGGCCTAAGAAATATTTTTGCACTAATTACTCCCAGTGACTGCAATTTATAAGCAGTGCAAGATTTAACTATTTTCGCAATTCTGCACGAGAACACTGGTAGGGGCGACGTGATGCAGCCCGAATTGACAGTCAACAATAGACTTATTAAAATACTCTTACAGTTACACTACTACGGACATGAATGGTTCTAGGGCCTTAATGCGTGGTTTTCAAGTTCAGTTTGTTTGTTATTCTAAATGTAGGGAATGGAGAGCGTTGTCAAAATATCAAATGGACAGTGTTACCAGCAGGGTTTCAAAGTGTATGTAAAATTTGGTGCAATTAGGAGGAACGGTGTGGATTTGTGATAAAGGACATAAATGCGGGGAATGGAGTGGTCTGTCCGAAATTTAAAGTGGACAGTGTCACCCGCAGGGTTCTAAAGGGTAAGTGTACGAAATATGGTTCAGATCGGTGAAACTATGTAGATTTGTGCCAAAGGACCTAAATGCAGGGCATGGAGTGGTCTGTCCGAAATTTCAAGCAGACAGTGTTAATCGTCGGGTTCCAAAGTGTAAGTATGTGAAATGTGGTTCAGATCGGTGAAACGGTGTGGATTTTAGTCAAAGGGCCTAAATGCAGGGAATGGATTGGTCTGTCCGAAATTTAAAGTCAACAGTGTTAACCGCAGTGTTCCAAAGGGTATGTATACAAATTTTGGTTCAGATCGGTGAAACGGTGTAGATTTGTGCCAAAAAGGCCTAAATGCTGGGGATGGATTGGTATGTCCGAAATTTCATGCAGACAGTGTTACTCGCAGGGTTCCAAAGGATAGGTATACAAATTTTGGTTCAGATCGGTGAGACGGTGTAGATTTGTGCCAAAGGGCCTAAATGCAGGAAATCGAGTGGTCTGTCCGAAATCATGTAAACAGGGTTACTTGCAAGGTTCCAAAGGGTAAGTATACACATTTTGGTTCAGATCGGTGAAAAGGTGTCGATTTGTGCCAAAGGGCCTAAATGCAGGAAATGCAGTGGTCTGTCCAAAATTTCATTCAGACAGTGTTACTGGCAGGGTTCCAAAGGGAAATTATACAAATTTTGGTTCAGATCGGTGAAACGGTGTAGATTTGTGCCAAAGGGCCTAAATGCAGGGAATGGAGCGGTCTGTCTGAAATTTAACATAGCCTAAACTATTCCTCTTGAATCTGGCTATCATAATTTTTCGAATCCGACTGGTAGTTCCAGAGATTTTGGCGTTTAAACACACAAACACACAAACTCTTCAGTTTTATTATATTAGTGTAGATTGTTTGAGAATTGTGCAGTTTTCTTTCGTGTTCGTTTCCAGGGACCCATCTGTTCTTCGAAAGCAGAGGCTAGGAGGCTGATAACCATTAATATTTTCTTTGAATGTTCTGTAAACAATTCTTGTGTTATTTCTCTTAAAATTTTCTTCAATTTCTTTTAGCCTGTTGTTGTCGCACGCTCGTTTTTGTCTTATGATTTCCTTTGATGATTGTTTTTGAACTTCCGTGAAATTCCTTCCATGTTTCGGATGTTCTGTTACTGCTGAACTTCATCCATGCCTGTGTTCTTCTCTCAGTGGCTTGATCACAAATTACGTTCCACCACGTATGTTTTCGTTTTCTAGGAGGTTGCGCCCAACGCATTGCCTTTTGAACTGTGGTCGCAAGATCTGTCCAATGTCTGTTGGATGCCTATTAATTTCTTCAATGATTTCGTCCCTGTTTATCTTCAAATATTCTGGATCAGGCATGAATATTTTGTTTTTTGTTGTATTTTTCTATCTTGGGATTGGTCTAATCTTGACTTGTAACAAATAATGGCCAGGCTCGGAGAACCCTTGACGTGTTCTGACATTTAAAATTTCCTGTGTATTTTTGTTAGAAATGGCCACATGATCAATCTGGAATTCTCCCCATACGGTGTTGGGTGCTTTCCATGTTGTAAGTTTTCGTCTTGGCTTTTGAAATTGTGTCGACAATTTTGAGGTTAAAATTTTGACAATGTTTTTTGAGGTGTTCCCCATTTTTGTTTGTACGATAGTGTGCTGAATGAGGGCCTGTGATTGGTCTGTGTTTTCTCTCCTTACCTAATTGCGCGTTAAAGTCTCCCATTAAAATTTTAACTTGCCTTTCTGGTATGTTGTTGGTTACTTCTTCCATGTCTTCCCAGAAATCGTCAACTTCTTGTGGTTTCTTTCTATTATGCTAATTTGTAGGTGCATGTGCATTGATAATCGTGTAACCTTTATTGCCTGATTTGAAGGAGAGTGTGGAGATCCTTTCTGATAAGTTATGGAATTAAAGTCAATAATGTTATCCATGACTGATTTGTGTACTGCAAATCCTGTTCCAAACAATGATGGTGTACCTCTTCTGACAGCAGGTTTACCTTTATAAATCCTATAATTTTCTGTGTTGAAATGGTTTTTATCTTGAAAACGAGTCTCCTGAATCGCAAGAATTTTTATTTGAAACTTTTCTAACATGTCTGTGAGTTGTTTTAGTTTTCCAAGTTTGAAAAGAGTATTAACATTGAGAGTGCCAATGTAGTGTTTGTGTAGAGATTTTGAGAAGCTCCGACTCTTCTCCTCATGATGTTCCTGGTCCCCCAGAATCCGATGACCAGGAAAGTCCAACACGGTGGCTGGGGCCTGGGGTAGCGGATTTCTTTCCTTTTGTTCCATCATGAATACTTCAAGTTGAAGATGGTTGTGGCGATCTTAAAGAAAGATCACGATGATTGCTGACTTGATTGTTGAGATCAAGACATATTTCACAGCCGCACCAACTAGGTGAACAGACGCTGACCAATAATCGCTGGATACCAGAACAGACACTATTGGATTTTGTGTGTTTGGTCCGCGAGAGCTATTGTATTTCGCTCAAGTCCGCCGGCAAGCCGGTGAGGACCCCCCTATGCGCCACCTGAGACGTGCCACGTCGGGGTATCACCTCTCCGCCTGCTACGACAACGCAGTAGGTTCGTGGGTAGGAATGATTATTATTAATAATATTATTATTGTTATTCAACTGGTTATGCTCACACTAACTGCCGGACATGTTGGCTGTCCACTGTCAGTCAGGTTGCAGACACTGTGCAGTGTATTGATCTCATCCCCGTTTCACTTGTTCAGCTGATGTGATGTTGCACTTTAATACTTCTCTCTGAAACGAGATTGGCTCTTTCATTCGTTGCCTCCCGTTCCCTTTGAAGTGGTCTTCAGCATACAATCCCGTAATGTGAACGGCTTTATTTCCTTCGTCATTCTGTAATGAAACATGTACACAGAGATTTATATTTACTGCCACCGGGAGCGATTGTGCCACGCAGAGGCTTGCAACTAGCGACCACGGGCTCCCAGCTGATCTTAGCACTCCTCTCATTCATCTTTCCTGGCCACCTCACTTGGTAAAATCTCTTGTTCTCTTTCGACTCCTACATTCTTTCTTTTCGAAAAGTCTGTTTACTACTACTACTAGGCCCTACTCATATTACTACTGCAGTGCTTCGGTGGCGTAGTTGGTAACATGCTGAACTGCTGTGCCCAAGATAGCGGGTTCAAACCCTGCCGAAGTCGTCGGATTTTTTAAGAGCGTTAAAAATCCTTCAGTATGCCTTCCTTCGGAGGGGAAGTAAAGCCGGCGGTCCCATGTCATAGATTTATGGCATGTCACAGACTAAACTTGTGTGGAGCTAAATTTCTAGATTAGATTTCGTTGGAACGCTCCATCCAAGTTCCAACCTTCACCATTATACCAGACCCAAAACAACTGTGAACATGAGGGAGGAGCCAGATTCAGTCACTCACACGTGCCAGCCAATAGCTTAGCGCGGCGTTGCCTAGTTAACTCAATTAGCTGGGCTCGCTGCGCCGTACGAAATCTTTATTTCTCTCCGCGCACGAAAATAATTAATTATTCAATTATATTGATGACCCTATGTTACAGAGCTGAAAATTTTGAAACTGACTGTCCAAACCCCGTGACGCTACGACCAGCCATTCGGGATCTAACATCTGCCCTTGAACTGAATGCATAATTAGAGAAGGAATGATTTAGGTGTTGAAATATTTAGGTTCACTAGGGTAGATAACGAAGAGTGACGGCATTGCTGTATCAATTTAGTAGTGGAGCTTTAACAAGTGCTGTGAGCTGAAGTTTTGAACTCATAACAATGTCCCTTAGCCAAGCCCAGTGGCAGCCGAACAGTTTTACACAGCCAAGCAAGAAATATAATTTTCAGGGAATATGGCCTTTAAAAGAAGCTTTCGAATACAGAAGTACGTGAAAACACAAAATCTGATAACCTGTGTTATTGTGGTATCAGCAATTATGTTTTTATTTGTAATTGAGTCGAATAAAACTCACTTCTTCACAGTTTTACATCACGAGGCACAGTGTAGCCAGTTCTAACCCTGAGACCAGAACTAAATGTCATGATTGAGCCGTGAATCGAATCCGGACCTCACGGGTTGTTGATTGTTTTAGGGGCTTTGCGACATCGTGGTTATGTAGCCCCGTGTATTTGGGTGTGTGTGGAATTTGTCTTGTAACCTGTGTCACTGTGATGTCTGTACTAGTGTGTGTATTTGTAAGTCAGGTAGGATTTGGCTAGGAAGCGGCCATGGCACGTTAGGTACCATCCCGGCATTTGCCTGGATAAGAAGTGCGAATCCACAGAAAAACCACTTCCAGGATGGTTTAGGTAGGAATCCAACTCACATCTTCCCAGTTTTGCTTCACGAGGCTGAGTGTACCCCGTTCCAGCCCTCAGACTAGAATTTAATTGCTTGGCAGAGCTGGGAATCGAACCTGGACCTCCTGGGCCACAGCCAAGACGGCTGGTTGCTACACCAGGAGGTGGACACTGCACAAATAACGTTTGTGTGATATCTTGTATCTGGCTCATATCACATTGTGCGCACTCCGTTGTGAGCATAGATATTCGTAGGATTAGGCCCCCCAGCTCGTACATGCACTTACATTCGGAGCGCCTTGTGTTCACGGAGAAGGTCGTACGTATACTGCGAGTGTAGAGCTGTGTCATCTCCGCTGTGGCAACAGTGCTCAGCTGGACGCACGCTACTGGGCTAGCCCATGTTCACAGTTGTTTTGGGTCTGGTATAGGTATCATTGATACCTGGTAGCAAAAGTTGGAACTACTTGAAATTGAACGGAACTTGTAGCTCACCCTCTGGGTGTCCGCTGGAAGCAGATACAGTCTCGAGCGAGCCGAACATGTCCTCGGACACTCCCTGCACTAAAAGCCATACGATAAATAAAATAAATAACTACTACACTACTACTACTGGTTGCGGAATCGGACAAACCAATGCAACGGTATCCGTTTCCTGTCGTAATAAGTATCTAAAAGGGCAGGGTGTGTAGACCACCATGTATAGTACAGTACACCGTGGATATCACCAAATGGGGTCTCACAGCTCTTGAGTGCCAAAATGGCAGTCCCGAGGTATACTTTTCTTTTTTACTTTTTCTACCAGTTACCCATTCTCTCTTGGAGGTATATCAGTGCGCTCCTTGCCCTGGGTTGTGAAGTTTCGAGGGTTTTACTTTTATTTGTTATATTTTAATTAATTTTTGTGGGATTTTCATTAAAATTTTTGTTGACTTTTTCCACCGGCAGCCGCTCCGGTGGCGTCTAATTTGTCAATAACTTTTGAGCTTGATGGAGGTAATCTATATATATATAAGAAAGTCGTGTTAGTTACACTATTTATAACTCAAGAACGGCTGAACCGATTTGGCTGAGAATTTGTGTGGAGGTAGCTTAGAACCAGGAGACGGACATAGGATACTTTTATCCCGTGACGTGACATAAAACATCAAAGAGAATACAAGTCACTACAAAAAGTAACGCAAATGACAGCTAAAATAAACTCATGAAGGAAGGGCAAGGCAAGTCGTTTCCAGGCAACAGTAGCTCTTGACGAGACACGGCCGACTGGGTGCGAGTAGCGCTCTCCACTACCGGTATAGAAATCATTAAAATACTATTTCTTTTGTATTTTTTATAGGCATAGTTAATCCAATTTACAATACAGAGCACGCGAGTAGTTTAAACAAATGAGTGTTGGCGAGGCGTTCATATAGCCTACAATTCATCCGATTGCGACCAAATTTTGGTGGGTTGTTTAACACACTTCCGGGAAAGTCATAGGCATAGTAAATCCAATTTACAGTAGATAGCGCGCGAGAAGCTTCAATAAAATGGCATGCGATTCGTTTCAACCAAGACCCACAAGCGTTCATATACCATTCATCCCATTGCGATGAAACTTGAGTGAGATGTTACGTACACTTCAGGGAAAGTTTTTGGCGTAGTAAATCCACTTAACAATAGGTAGCGCACGAGTAGATTCAACAAATGAGCGACTACGCACGAAGCGTTTCAACCAAGTCCCGTATGCGTTCATATACTATTCGTCCGATAGCGATGAAACTTGGGTGAGATGTTCTGTACACTTCAGGTAAGTTTTCTGGCGTAGTAAATCCACTTTTCAATAGGTATCGCACAAGTACAGTAGATTAAACAAACGAGCGACGACGCGCGAAGTGTTCAACAAAGTCCCATATGCGTTCATATACCATGAAACTTGGGTGAGTTATTGTGTACACTCCAGGGAAGGTTTCAGGCTTACTAAATCCATTTTACAATAGGTAGCGCACGAGTAGATTCAACAAATGAGCGAAGACGCGCGAAGCGTTTCAACATAGTCCCGTATACGTTCAAATACCATTCGTCCGATAGCGATGAAACTTGGGTGAGATGTTGTGTACACGCCTGGGAAGGTGTTCGACTTAGTAAATCCATTTTACAATTGGTAGCGTAGGAGCATATTCAACAAATCGGTGACGGCGCTGGAATCGTTTCATCAAAGACCCGTATGCGTTCATATACCATTCATTTCATTGCGTTGAAACGGTGAGTTGTTGAGCACGCTCCCATGAGTGTTTCTGAGATAGTAAATCAATTTTATAATATTTTAGAGGTGGTTAACGTAAAAATAAAAAAATATTGGGAATCCAAAAGCAGTTCAACAAACAAAGTCACACCGCCAACACTTTCTTTGAATGGCATTGCAACGCATGCCGGGTAGAGCTAGTAATATATAATTGTTACTTTGGAGCGAAATCTCTCCCTTCCTCTTTCTCCTCTACCATCCGCCTTTCATTGCCCTACGTCCTTCTAAGGCTCTCAACTCACTTTCCTCGAGGGTATAGGACATTTATTTTTTCTATATTCTTTTCTTGTCCAAGAGACAAGACTGCCGAAAGGGATCATGAATGTTGGAAATCAATATATGATGTTTAATAGTAACGAAGATCGACCTGAATGGACTTCGGGAGTTGGAATTGTTGTACATAATAAGATATCTTCTGCTGTAAGTAAGTGGTTGCCCATAAATGATCGAATTTGTGCACTGATCTTGAAAGCATCCCCATATAAGATATGTGTTGTAAATTGTCATGCACCATCAGAAGATGCGGAGGAGGAGGAGGTGAAAAACAACTTTTATGCAGAATTGGAATCTACTGTAGATCATTTACCAAAACATGCTATTCATCTCATACTGGGTGACTTTAAAGCACAAGTTGGTCGTGAAGACGAATATCGTCCAACCATCGGACCAGATAGTCTCCATGTCAATATCAATGAAAATGGTATCAAAATGATCACATTTGCATATGACAGAAGAATGGTCATCAGCAGCACATATTTTCCACGTAAAGAAATACATAAAGCAACATGGATATCACCAGGTGGAGATACGAGGAATCCGATTGATCACATAATAGTAGATGGTACACACCGTGGCTGTGTTGAACAAGTACGAACATTCCGTGGAGCGGATATGAATTCAGATCATCGTCTAGTAGTAATGAAATTGCGCCTCAAGCTGTCTACCAAATGGCGAAAGCGAAAGCAAGAAATGGTCATCCCGGACAAAGATAAATTGGCCCTTACGTCTGTGAGGGAAGAATATCAAGATAGAATCAAGGAGTGCCTATCTACATCAAATACATTAGAAGATGTGGAAGGGCAGTGGTCTGTTTTGCGGAGGGCCGTTCTACAAAGTGCAAATGAAGTTTTGGGACAGCGACCAAAAACCAAAAACATACCCTGGTTTGATAATGAGTGTCAAGTCGCAGTGAAAAACAGAACAATAAAAAGATTGCAGTGGGTGAAATATCCATCGGAAGATAATAATGCAGCGTATATGGAAGTGAGACGTATGACATATCGACTCATCCGACAGAAAAAACGGGATCATGGTAAGGCACTACTGACAGCAATAGAGGAATCCAAGAAAGCATCGAGATCCTTCTTCAGAATGGTTAACCCTGCGAGGGGAATCTACAAGCAACATACACTAATACTAAAGGACGAAGATGGAGAAATTTTACCTCCTGAAGAACAGGCAGATCTATTTGGAAAACATTTTGATCAGTTACTAAATGTTCATGTTGAGATGGATGCTATAAATGCACAGGTGCCAATGATGACGGCGGAAATACAAGTACCTGAGCCAACTATTGATGAGATAAGACATATTGTGGAATCTCTAAAGCACAACAAAGCTCCGGGAGGAAGTGGAATTACTGCCGAATTGATTAGGTATGGTGGAGCAGTGTTAATGGAAAATCTGCAATAATTAATTGTTAATATTTGGAGGAAAGAAGGTAATCCAAGTGAGTGGAAAAGAGCCGTGATATGCCCCATTTGAAAAAAAAAGGTGATGCCACACAACCTTCTAACTACCGAGGGATTACCTTACTCGAGATAGGATATAAAATGTTTACCTCACTGCTTATGAATCGACTTAGGCCATTTTTGGGAGACATTATAGGCTCATACCAATGTGGTTTTGTATCTGGTCGGTCTACTATCGACCACATCTTTACATTGAGGCAACTCATGGAGAAATTCTACGAATTTGACAAGGAATTGCATTTAATCTTTATTGATTTTCGTCAGGCCTATGACAGTATAAACCGTATAGTATTATGGACGGCTATGCACGAGATGGGCATTCCAATGAAGTACATAAGGTTGATCAAGACCTGTTACTCTGACTCTAGATGCCAGGTGCGGTTTGCAAATCAAGAATCAGAATCCTTTAGCGTTCAAAGTGTACTAAGACAAGGAGATCCTATAGCCCCAGTCCTTTTCAATATAGCATTGGAAAATATTAAACGTGGAACTGGTTGGAATAGGGAAATGGAGATGGTCGGATCCGACATAATTCTTGCATTTGCTGATGATGTGGTGATCATGGGGAACACTTTGGATCAGGTAACGACTGATACATCAAGATTCCTACTGGAAGCAAAGAAAATGGGGTTGGTGGTTAATGAATCGAAAACAAAATACATGATTATATCACGTCGACAGAATATTCCGATCGCTATCGACGTTGGAATGCACAAATTTGAGACAGTTGAATCATTCAAATATTTAGGATCAATATTGTCAAACAAAAGTGAAATAGAAAAGGAAATAAGACAAAGAATCAGCAACGCTACTCATGTTTCCTATAGCATAAATCGAATTTTCACGTCACGTCTAATGTCTCAGGAAAACAAGATCCACCTATGCATGACCCTAGTACGACCTGTTTTAATGTATGGTTGTGAAACGTGGGCGACTCCAAGAACTTTTGAAGAACGTATATGTGCATTTGAAAGAAAAATGCTGCGGAAAATCTATGGCCCAAAATACTGCCCAGAAACTGACAGTTGGGAAAGACGGAGTAAAGAGGAGTTATATCGACGTTATAAAAAGACAGACATCAGTAGAGAGATAGAGAGAAGACGATTACAATGGTTAGGACACATTATCAGAGCAGAAGGTACTCTCCCGAACCGTGTGTTCAATTTTCAGCCAACGGGAAAACGTCCAAGAGGTCGACCAAGAACGAGATGGAAAGATCGAGTTATGGTGGCACTGAACCAGGTAGATCCAGATGCAAGTATGGAAGATGCCAGGGATAAAAATCGTTGGCCTAATATATGCAACCATTATTTGAGAAGCTGAAAACATTCTTCCTGTTATGAAGTACAATGTTATATATTATGTTATGCTTGCTATTTATATTGTAATCAAGAATTGTATACCCTTGTTTTTCTGCTATGGGTCTTAATGGCCTGTCACATGCAATAAATGATGATGATGATGATTCTTTTCTTGTGATAATTTGATAGTAGCAGTAATAGTAAATTTTATCATCATTCTCATCATTAGGAGTCGATCTTAGGTCAGTACACAGTATTCAAGTCCGCCGCCATGGCCTAAGGGTAAGTATACGTAGATGGTCCAAATTTGATTTCCAGCTATGGTAAAGATAATTTAAAGTCTGATGTGAATGGGTGCTCTCAGTTTCGTCAAGATAATTGCGAAAGGGTTGATGCGAGTCCCAGCTCAGCCCTAGCGCGGAAGTGGATTCCTGTGACTCCCCCTCATCTACTCCGGCAAGAACCGAGATAGCACGGCCTTTAGTGGATGCTTCCTTCATACGGTCAGAGCTACCATTAACTTCTCTGGCTCCGGTGCTTGAGAACATCTCTTCAAATCCCGTGCATTCGTAGAAATCACCATGCATGCGTACTTCTCGCACAAGTCGTAGTGTTAGTGTTTGTCCTTAGTTCTGTGTGACTGAAGTATCATAGTAGAGTTGGATGGAAGATACGGTCAGTTATTTGTTTGGACTACATCACACGAGGCGTGTGTGTTCGACGTTGTGGCCTCTCAATCCAGGTAGCAGTCCATGGAATAATCACACACACACACCTCTAAAATGCTTCAAATTATCACGGCCTAAGAAGTATGGACAGTTGTGAGGCTAGTGTCCTCGGGGTTTTCATAAAAGTTTCGTACTGAATTATTCTTTCACTGATAGACGCATACGAGAACCCTGGCATGTGTATAATCCACCCTCCGGCCTTTATTGATATGCGGGCCTGGCGCGTTACAGTTCCGGCAGGGGCTATATTCTTGTTTATTTGTTTATTTGTTGTCGATATTTATGAAATCAAGTGCAATTCGTCATCCCTGCGGGTAATTCTCTTTCTTTTGAATGCTCATTTTGTGCGATTGGTTACTTGTGTGCGTCCCATGTGTGTATACCACCCGCCTGGGTACACTGTTACGCGGGCTTGACGTGACAGTTCTGGCAGGTGCAATCGTCTGATTTATATTTAAACTCACTTTATAAACAAATAAATATAATTTCGTGTCTTTTCAAGAAATGCAAGATTTTTCCTGTACTATTGAGACGATTTGGAAGATTTTTGTATAAAACATACCTACTTACTCCCTCTGGTTTAAGAGCTTGAGTTTTGTGAAACATACACCTTAGCGTTGTATTATTCTTTCATTATTATGTTTCAATTGTGGCATTTGGAAGATAGCTGAATGCGATGTCGTATGTGCAAAGTAATTGTTGTATGGTTGTATAGTGGTCGTACTCTCGTGTCTTTGGGGTGTGCCTGGAATCTGCCTAACAACCTTTGTTATTGTGGTGCGTAGGCCTACTTGTAACTTGGACTTCGGTTCGAAAGCATGCGATTATGGCTTTAAGTTGGGTATCGTGTCGGCATTGACCTCAAGCTGAAGTGAGAACTATGAGAACCTACTTCTAGGTGGGATGAAAATGGGATTCTAGCCTACCTCTCTCTCTGTTGTCCTCATTATACTGAGTCAGCGTAACCCGTTCTAGCACTGGAACCTGAATGAGAACTCCCATAGCAGAACCGGGAATGGTGGCACTGTAGACCACATTTAGTGTCGATACTCTCGCTTCAAGTGGCAGTTAACATGATCGTGTGTATCAGTTTACCGCCCTATGTAGCGTGAAGAGCCAATCAATCATGCGTGAAATCCTGTGTCTCCCTCAGTAACTAATCCCGTGTTTTAAAACGCTATCTCATACTATATAATCCGATTGCTTCAAAGATAATAGCTTGAACAACTGAGCCGCATTTAGCCAATTTGTTCACTTGATTATATTCAGACATTCTTTCGCACGGTTGGATCTATTTGCGCACGGAATATAATATTCAAAGCCGTGTTTTGAAACTCGCTGCTTCTGTTGGTTAATTTTGCAATAAATCTCCGCGCTTCATGTTGCTAGTCGCACAACGAAGGACGAGGGTAGGTTTGATGTGTTGTTACAGCTTGTATTCCTCTAATAAATATTAGTCATATAATGTTTTGAAAAGCCGGCCCCGTGTTGTTGGGTTAGCGCGCCTGCCTCTCACCCGGAGGCTCCGAGTTCGATTCCCGGCTCCGTCAGGGATTTTAGAAAGTGACGTGAGGGCTGGAACGGGGTGCACTCAGACTCGTGAGGACAATTGAGTAGCTGTCTGCAGTGAGGCAGCGCCCCGGTCACGAACACCAAGGTTAACGGCCGAGGGGACCCGACGTGCTGACAACGCGTCACCCCATTATCTGCAGGCCAAATGACTGGGCAGCGGTCGCTTGGTTGGCCTAGGCCCTTCATGGGCTGTAGTGACAGGGGTTATAATTATTATTATTATTATTACTATTATTATAATGTTTTGAAAGTGTGATTCACAAAGACAGTTAAATTTACACGTTACAAAAAGATTGGACGATTGAAATGCAAGTTGCTTACTTTAGGGACTGCGACATTGTGGCGATATAGCCTAGTGTATTTGTGTGTGTCTGTGGGGGGATTTGTGTGATAACCTGTGTTATTGTGATGGCTGTACTAGTGTGTGCATTTGTATATTGGGGATAGGATTGGAAAGGAGGTGGTCGTGGACTTACGTTGGAAACCATCCCGGCATTTTCTCGGAGGAGAACTGAAAACCGACGGAAAACTACTTCCATAATGGCTGAGATGGAAATTGAACCCTCCTCTGCTCAGTATTGCCTTACGAGGCTGAGTGTACCTCATTCAAGCACTCATACCAGAATTAACATTTCATGGCAGAGCCGGGAATCAAACCCGGACCTCCGGGACGACAGCGAAGAACACTAGCTGCTACTCCACGAGGTGGCATAGGGCGTGGTTAGATTGTATAGTTCTAAGCAATGCGTGTAAATAGTGTGTGCAAATAACTTTATTTTTGGAGAGGAAGGTACTGAAAAGACGCAGGTGTA
Organism: Meconema thalassinum; assembly: GCA_946902985.2. Classification (NCBI taxonomy): domain Eukaryota; kingdom Metazoa; phylum Arthropoda; class Insecta; order Orthoptera; family Tettigoniidae; genus Meconema; species Meconema thalassinum. The sequence goes on along the minus strand of OX336388.2, from coordinate 1,202,878,903 downwards.
GGCTACTTTCTCAAAACCTCCTCATGTTTTGCGCACATAATTGGTAGGAAAAAAATAGACTACAGTTATTTATTTACTTATTTATATATGAAAGTACACAGGTCATAAACCTAATTAAGTACCTTCTTGACTCAAATACAAAGTAGATAATAGTAAATCTAAATACATTTAGGTGAAGACAAGAAAGAAAAAAAAAAGAATTAAACTTAAAACTACAAAATAAAATAAAAATCTTAAAATAAATAATTAGTAGCTTATTCTTAGTTATGAAAATACAGGCTAAAAAAATAAAAAGGGGTACAGCTAATATGAGACCATGCCCTCCAGTAGAGACTTGTTCCTTTTGTTACTTCCTCCATTGATCAGTGATAGTGCCAGTCTCATTATCCCTACATCGAGGGTTCGATTCCCAGCTGAGAAGTGTGGTATTTTAATGGGTAGTCAAAATCCATGACAGCATATAAAGTACGATGTCGGCTCATGAGAGGCCTCTTGTAACACAATTAGGTGATTTCATTCATTCTTTCTTCGGCTTTTCCCAATTAATTGGGGTCGCCGGAGCCATCCAGGCTCATTTTGGTTTTGACCGGGAATTTAAGACCGGATGCCCTTCCTGACGCCACGTGATTTTTCAGGTGAAAATTCCACCCCGCTGTCACCGGGATTCGAACCCAAGTCGTCCGGGTGAAAAACGAGCAGCGAAGCCACTGCGCCATCACGCTCCCCTAGGTGATTACAACACACAAATTAAAATCTCAGCCACAGTTCGTTCAATAGACTGCTAGGTGTTGGTGCATTTTGGAAAGTAGATCACCTAAATGGCTCCAACTCAAAAGATGTAAATCTGGCCACACGGTATCATATGTCGTATACTGAGTCGCGTCGAGCCCGCACAACAGTAAAGATGGGCGGGTGGATTAACCCATCGATATTTCTCGCACAGGCCGTCTTTTTATGATTATTAGGCCTGTTAGTAATTGCGTATATTCCCCTTCAAGGAGAGCGCTAAAAACACAAAAATCTATTTTTTGATTGCGGCTCTTTTCTTCTTTTTTTTTTATCTTCCCAAAAGCCTTTCATCCGTCCATTTACGCCTATTTCTTTTGGGTTGTGATCTAAATTCAAATTTCTGGTTTCTGATTTTTTCTCTACAAATGCTGCGGTCGTGAATGTCTTCTATGGTGCTATATTATTATTATTATTATTATTATTATTATTATTATTATTATTATTATTATTATTATTATTATTGTGTGTGGGATTCTTTAATGGTGGGACCGGAAAAATACATCCGCCGACCGGGTATTGACAGGGCCTGCTATAGATAAATCAATCCTGGAAACTTATCTTAAGGGAAGGAGACTGAACTCCTTTTCCATATCAGACCAGAATTCAGAAAACTGTAATTTATCGTTTCTTGGGCTATGGGAATCTTAACTAGATTTCGGTCCACCTAGTGGTGTAGTGGCTAACATTCTTGGCTGTCACTGCGGAGGTCCTGGTTCGATTCCTGGCTCTACTGAGAAATTTAATTCTGGTCTGGGGGCTGGAACGGGGTACACTCAGCTTCATGAAGCAAAACTATGAAGAGGCGGGTTAGATTCCTACCTCAGCTATCCTGGGAGTGTTATTCTGTGGAGTTTTCCACTTCTACTCCAGGCAAATGCTGGGATAGTAAACAACTTAAGGCCACAGCCGCTTCCTATACAGATTCTACCTCAATTACAAATGCACGCACTAGTACAGACATCACAGTGACACAGGTTATCAGAAAAATCCTAGACATATCTAAGTGCACGAGGCTACATGACAACGATGTCGCAAATCCCCTAAAAGAATGAACAACAAACATCAAATAACTATTTCTAATGAAGAATATCATAATTATGGAACATTATGTAGGCCGTTTGCCTTTTCAGGAGTTAAATGAAAAGGACTATTGTTGGTGGCTGTGAGAGAGGAATTAATAGACCAGTGCAGTGTGAAAACTGGCATTGTATTCATCATCATTGTGCATTGCAATGGCTTGTTTTTGTTTGCAGTAGTAGAGCCGTTGGGCTTTCAGCACTATAAGCAAATGGCACAGTTTATTACCATATGGCAGAGTAGGATCTGGCCGAGAGCAGGTCATAACATGAATTGATTCTCCAGTGTGGTGCAGCCGGCTTACTGCGCTCGGACGAAGCAGTGAACGAAAACCAAGGGCTTCAGATATTTTGATTAATAACGGCGTCAATGCTGACTCGTTAGCAAGCGCAGTTTTTGTTTGCTTGGCGTTGTGTGTAATGAGGCTTCGTCAACTCTTACTTCACCTCTTCTGCAGTGGACGGGCACTTGAGGGATATCGCTCGCTATTATATGAGATAAACTGCAAACAGCTGAGGACTGGAAATGTGAATACAGATGTGTCGAGAGGACGGAAAAAGTGAAAAATGAACACCCTGAAGTCATGAACTTTGCCACACACACACACACTATATGACACCCACTGTACACAATTCGGACTACAGAGACCTGCCCAAAGCTTCTGTACAACCAACCATGCCAGTATATTGAGTTCCCTCCTCCAACAGACTGTACTCCAGCTTGAAGACGATTGTATACATGACCCTCTAGAAATTAGGTATGCTTACCCGCAATTTTGCTTATTAGTCGCATTCTCCTTATGTTGATTATTGCCAATGCAGACTTTATATCTCTCTATAATCCAGGTGTTTTCTACTTCAGCAATAACGTATGAATTAAATATAGGCATCAACAACAACGACTAATCTAGTTCTGTACAAGGAACGTAAATTCAAGTCACTAATTTGGAATTGTCTCGGTCATCCGCATGATTTAAACTAGACGTTTCACTATATCTTGAGTCTGCATGCTCAGTCCAGTTCCAGGGAGTAGACTATATGATACGAAATGGTCTTGGCCTTTTAAAAAGGCAAATGGGGAGCAGGAAACTACCGGAAGGCTGATGGTGGGATTCGGACCCAGTTTCTTCGCGAATTCTGGCTTCCACTTCCAGTGCCTGATTGTGCTAAGCTAACATGGTCGTTGCAATTAGTGTTATAAAACATGCAGTTTAAAGACTTGAGTGCACACATGTACTGTAGTATGTACATGGGCGCACAGGTTATACTGTATGATCGTTACGTTCATAGCTTTCTCCTATCCTCACATGTGATGGTGATGACAAGGGGGAGATGTGATAGTACTTCTTGAGCAGAAGCATAGAGATACTGATGTGTCTCACTTTAACATAGGAATTTAAATGGAGGTCGAGTATACCCACTTTTCTTTATATTGCAGAAGTGTTTGATGTCATTGTGAGGAATGGAAGCACGCGCTGATTTCACCAGGTTGCGGAATTGAACTCGAATTGATGCCGGTGGTGCGGACCGGCTATGTTTAATGAAGAGTTAAGTCTGGTAATCGCACCGCCCAAAGGAGTTGCCTTACTCCTGGGAGAGTGCATGTGTCATTTCGGGAAACTATGATGGGGTGCCCAGTGTCATGAAGCCAATAATCCCTACAAAGCCATGGAACATCTGGTAAATGAAAAATTTTCTTCATCTCAGTGGAATTGTTCAGAAATGCAAAAGTATTTTGCTTTACATGAACAATTGTGTTTCTCAGTTAAAATACAGCCGAGAAACGCTGGTGTAATGTGCGAACTACAGCATTGATTTTTTCAAGAAACTAAAGTAATTACTAATGAGCCATGCGTGTTTTAGTGCCATTATAGTTTACCTGGGGTAACTTCATCTGCGCTCGAGCACGTCATGTTGTTCCAAGTGGGTTATTGGGTTAGGCAAAGTCATAGCACGATGACAAAGGCAAAGGCACAACGGTAGTTATTAGAGCAGCATAGTGAGTGCGAAATTTTGAATGAGATGTAATGGAGTAGATACTGGATTAAGTCCACCAGCTGCGCCAAAGGTCATCTCTCATATGATTATCATATCCTGAATATCCTGTGTGAGTTTGGTGTATGTTTGTATAGCTGAAGATGCGGACAGATCTCTGATGACGGCGAAATATTGAGTCTGGTCTCAGCAATTGTGCGTGTTAGGGTGATTTCTAACGTTAAGGGGCATTAGATCACTTGCTTTTTTTTCGTTATATTACAAGTATATACATTATTTTTCCTAAAAATGTTTACACACTTGCAGCCTATAACTGATGTAACTAACGAACTTCAGTGCGTTCTCTTAGATTTTTCAATCTTCATTTTTGTAACCTATTTATAATTTACCGTTAATTCGGATGTAGTGACTGAGTGTGCAACATATCATATTGTTGTCGCCGGACAATGTTTTTTCTGTGTATTTCTACCATTGCTGTTATTAAACGGGGTGGCGATGAGGTGAGATGAATGTTTATGACGAATGTTTTTTATGGTTGGTTGCAGTTTCAGATGCCACAGATTGGAGGTTTTTATCGTTGAAATTAATGAATAATGAAATTGAGCAAGTACGAGTAGTTGCAAGGGAGCGGCTGTGGTGTATTATAACGTACCGACACGATATTTGCCTTATGTCAGAGTACGGAGATTGCCTGACCTTAGTTACAGTTGTCTGGAAATGGACGCAGCAACAGCTTTGCGTGCGCAGCACAGATATGACTGCGGATCGAGCTCGCTTTACGGCTGTATCCAGGTTTAACTGGGGATATACGGTATTTCATAACGATGTTAATACTGGTTAAGAGCATGGCTGATTATTTTCTACACTCTGGCCCGAAATACAAGTGCATGCAACAATAGCCATTAGTAAGTCATTTTTGAAAGCCCTTGTGCGGAGCGTGGCACTCTGTGGAAGTGAAAATTGGACTCTTGGAGCAGCAGAAAAGAGGAGAATTGAAGCGTTTGAAATGTGGTGTTACAGGAGAATGATGATGATCAGATGAGTAGATATGGTTACAAATGAAGAGGTTTAAGAGAGGAAAGATGTTTCTGGCGACTGCTAATGAAGAGAAGAGATAGGTTGGTAGGACACATACTAAGACATCCAGGAATAGCAAAGTTAGTTAAGGAAGGAAGGTTCGAGGATAAGAACTGTAGGGGTAGAGCAATGTTAGAATATGTTAGAGAGATTGCCTCGGATGTAGGATGTGGTAGCTATGTAGATATGAAATGAATAGCTCAGACCAGGGAAGCATGGAAGTCTGCATCAAACCAGTAAAAAGACAATTGTCACCACAAAATCGCAGGTTATCAGGCAGATCCCAAGTTTCCAAAGCCCCTAAATGAGACATCATTATTTAATAAACGTTCATTTCATATCCGCCCTCGACAATGATCATGGGCGATGAGCGGGAGGGGGATTACACCAAACCCTATGCGTATTGTAAACTGTTGATTGGATGGCTGTAACAGAATTAGATTTTCTTTCCACAATAAGGCACGAGATAAGAAGATATTTTTGTCTTCAATTACTATTGTCCATTGTTAAGGCGCTGTGGAACCTGACCCAACAGTGGATGTGTGCATCGAATTACGTGAGTGTGTTCGAACATTTACAGGTTGACAGTAGGCGACCATAAAATGTGACGTGACAGACGTGGAAGTTTTTTTCCCCTTTCTAAGATACTGATATGCCTGGGTGACAAGTCAGTGATGGCAGGCGTACACCATCATAAAACAGTGCCAATCTCGCCATTGCCCCTGGGATGACTTGTGTGTGCGATGCAACATGAGCACGGACAACAGATAGCTCAATATGTTTATTTTATACACGCCGCATAGAAAGTTGGCAAATGGAAACGCATAGGCCTATTCTATTTTTTTATAGAATAGCTTTTTATCTGTTGTTGACGGGTTAGTCCTCGTATGTATACTGATTATCGTCACATCAAAGTGCCTACTTGTGTATGGCATTGATGCTGTTTCTCTAAACCAGTGGAGTTAGGTTAACAGCAATCAATATAAAACACTTCTGCACCCCATGGAGTAGCTGTGCGTGCACCACGACCCCGTTCGGGAGCTGCACCAAGTCCAGAGGTTCGATTCCCGGCGCTGAGAATTAATATCCTCAGTGTGGCTTTCCTCCAGGTTTTCACACACTCCCTCCAGGCAAATTGCGGAATGGTACCCATCCCTGTTACTAATACAGCTAACACAGGTTATCAGACTAAGACACAACACACACCCAAGTGCACGAGGCTCATGATCATTATGTCCCAAACATATTTAAAAAACGTAAAAACAGACAATCGTTCACCATGGATGGAGATACTTGATGTGTAAATTGCAGCCGTTCAAGGGGAATGATATCCAAGTTATGTGTTAAACTATACTGTACCTGCATATAGGAAGGAATACTGTCATGAATGATGTAACGGCATGTCTTGCCTCGTTGACATGCGGTGCAATTTGTTGTGCTGGACCGAGATGATTGGTATATAGACATTTTGACTCAGAAATTATATTTACTTAACTAAACACAACACACACATCCATGCCCGTGACCGGATTCGAACCGGCCGTCGAGCGTAAGCTCAGTTACTCAACCATCGCCTTATCGCTGCTCCATGCCAACCGGCGAAGAAAAACCTTGATTGAATTTGTAATACTGTATATCATTTTACAGTATTCCCCCTCCCCGGGCTCACATCCGGTGGGACGTGGGTTGGCGACCACGGGATCCCAGCTGAGTCCGGCATTGCTTCCACTTACTTGTGCCGGGCTCCTCTCCGTCTTCTTTCCTGTCGACCTCTCTTGGTCAACTCTTGCTCTCTTCTGACCCAGACGGTATTAGGGTATCAGAGGCCTAGGGAGTCTCTTCCTTTCCCGCCTTAATTGGCCCTTCTGTCATCTTGCATTGTGTATTTTCAATTTCAATTGTATTTTGTAAGTATTTTGAATCTCGATTGCATTTTGTGAGTATTTTGAATTTCAATTGCATTTTGTGAGTATTTCGAATCTACATTGCATTTTGTAAGTATTTTGAACCTAAACTGCATTTTGTGCGTATTTTTCAAACTAAATTCCTTTTGTGAGTATTTTTCTTCTAAATTACCTGTTGTAAGTTTTTCCACTGTACATTTTGTGAGTCGTTTCAATCTGAGTTCCATTTTGTGAGTATTTTCAGTCTAACTTAATTTTCGTTATGGTTTCTATTTCATTGTCATTTTCCCTATCACCCAGACCATTAGACCATTAGAGGCATGACGGGTACAGTCGCGCGGGTAGGATATAACTCAGCTCCATTCGCCTCAATCATCGTGTTACTCTCCGTGGTGACATGAGCTTAGCTGTGCTGTTGCGCAACTACGAGTGGTGTTCAAATGAAACGGTATGAAACGATAATGTGCGTACAATTTATTCGTTATTCAAAAGTAATCACCACAGGCCTGTGCACAGGTGTACCATTGCTTCACTAGCCGCCTGTTTCCCTGTTCCCAGAAGTCTTGTGGTTGTGACAGGAGCCAATCCTGTATGGTGTCCTTTAGTTCGTCGTCCGATTGGGAACGTTTTCCCTTGATAATTTTTTTAACGGACCAAACAGATGGAAGTCGCAGGGTGACAAGTCTGGGTTGTAGGGCGGATGCTCAAGTTGCTCCCACTTGATCGTGGCCAACATATCTTGTGTGGCGTTAGAGATGTGTGGGCGAGCGTTATCATGGAGCAGAATCACTCCCTTCGTGAGCAATCCAGGCAGTTTGTTCTTGATGGACTTGTGTAGGCTACGGAGTGTCGCACAATACAATTCACTGTTAATGGTTCGTCTCAAGGGGAAACGTGTCCAATCGGACGACGAACTAAAGGAATCCGTACAGGATTGGCTCCTGTCACAACCACAAGATTTCTGGGAACAGGGAATACTGCGGCTAGTGAAGCAATGGGACACCTGTGCACAGGCCTGTGGTGATTACTTTTGAATATCGAATAAATTGTACCCACAGTATCGTTTCGTACCTTTTCATTTGAACACCCCTCATATTAGCAACGCACTGTAGATAATTTCTTCGTTCATAATCAGATTTCTGTCTGACACAAGTAGCCCCTCCGAAATTTATCTGGATACTGGCCTCTATAGATATCAAGATGACGCTGATATAATAATAACAATGATAATAGTTATAGTAATAGTATCGCTCTGAAAAGCAGCTGTCCCTTTTCATATTTTCATTAATTTTCTTTTAATGCGAATCCGTGTTTATCTGGACAAACCCCAATGCATGGGTCACCCAGTGGTCAAGATCATGGGACTACAGTAGTTGTTGAATATGTACAGCACTATATTAGATGTGCCGACTCGTTACCAGCTCTCGCCGGTGACATTAAAGGCAGTCTCTTGGCGAAAGGAATTTTGAAAACTTGAAAGTTAATGGGCTGATAGGCCTATTATTATTATTATTATTATTATTATTAATAATAATAATATTATTAATATTATTATTATTATTATTAATAATAATATTATTAATATTATTATTATTATTATTATTATTATTATTATTATTATTATTATTATTATTATTATTATTATTATTATTTAGATACATCCTTTTTAATACTAGGCCTCGGGGAGGCCGTCTAGATGGAACGTTGATCACATGGATGGTGAAATTCTTCTTGCAGTAATAGCACAAGGGAAACAAGTTCTGGATGATTTGTTTCAACATAGCCCCGCGGGTTCTGCAGAGACCCTGGTTAGGTCGACCATTAATCTCATTGTTAAGGCTTGCGGAGCATCCATGCCCGAAAAGAAGATTTTTCCGAACAAACGGCCAGCCTATTGGTGGAATGTTGAAATAGCAGAGGCTCGACTGTTGTGTTTTCGATTAAGGAGAAGGGCACAAAAGCTCATCAGAGATTCTCTAGAGTTTGTAAATGCGATATAAGAGTGTAGAGTGGCGAGGAGGGCTCTCAAACGGGCCATTGCTCAAAGTAAGGCACATAAATGGAACGAGCTCATTAACGATCTAGATCAGGACCCATGGGGTCTGGGCTACAAAGTTGTCAGTAAGAAGCTCGGTGGCATTATGGTGTCTACTGCTGCTATGACGGCATCCCAGAAGGAAGCCATTATAGATGAGCTATTTCCTAATCATCCAGAGAGATTTCCTGATCACATTCCGGTAATGCATGATGATATTCCGCTATTCACTAGAGAGGAATTACAAACAACAGCACGGTCTTTTCAGAATAAGAAGGCACCAGGACCGGATGGAATTCCTGCTGAAGTGTTGAAGGTGATATCCGAAGAGGAACCAGATGTTTTCCTGAACATGTATAATTGTTGTTTGCTACAGGGAGTCTTTGCGACCCCGTGGAAAGTGGCCGGGCTTGTGCTCACGCCTTAAGGGCAAAGGAGATCCCACTACTGTTTCAGGTCAGAGACCTCTATGCATGTTGGAAATGGCTGGCAAACTGTTTGAGAAAATGATTAAAGGAAGGCTTCAGGCAGAGGTTGTTGCTGCAGGAGGTCTGTCCCCCAAACAATACGGTTTTGTGAAGGGTAAGTCCACCATCAGCGCCTTTGAAGAAGTTGTGATGGCTGTCAGATCCACTGAGCATGGAAACCACTTCTCTAGGGAAACGTGCTTACGGGTTACTCTGGATGTGAAAAATGCCTTCAATTCTGCCCGATGGATAGACATAATAGCTGCACTTGAAGCAACATTTAACATTCCTCGCTACTTGGCGTCTGTTCTGAGGAATTATCTTTGTGATCGTTGGATACAGTATGACACAGATGAAGGAGTCAAGTGTCGCAAGGTAACAGCGGGGGCGGCTCAAGGCTCGGTGTTAGGTCCTGATTTATGGATCGTAAATTATGACAGCATTTGACGGCTGGAGATGCCAGAGGACACTTCTTTGGTGGGATATGCTGATGATCTTGTTTTGCTCATTATGGAGTGCTCCATGGCAACTTAAACTCAATCAGGTAATGCTGAGAGTTTCCACCTGGATGAATGAACATGGTCTCCAACTAGCAGTTCATAAAACTGAACTAGTCCTTGCTACTAAGAAGAGAGTTCCACGAGTTGTACCAAAGCTAGTAGATAATCAAGTGATAGAAACAGCTCCTGCTGTTCGTTACTTGGGTGTTATGATTGACAGCAAGTTAACATTCTGGAATCATATCTGCAAGATTGCTGATAGGGCTGCATGGATTGTTAACAACTTGTCGCGGCTCATGGCTAATATTGGCAGCCCTTCACCCTTGTAGAGGAAATTGCTGATGAGAGTGGCGGAATCAGTTATTCTTTATGGTGCAGAGATTTGGTCAGTAGCTCTTGGCTCTGAGATTTATAGGAAGCGGATAACCTCTGTTCACAGAAGAGCTGCCCTCAGAATAACTTCTGCCTATCGTACAGTGTCTGGACCGGCAGTGCTAGTAATAGCTGGGGCGATACCCATTTACATCCTGGCCAAGGAAAGGCGCCGTATATACTTGCGCAAAGAAGAACATTCTAAGATACGAGTGAAGAGGGAGGAAAGAGACAGATCTCTTCTGGAATGGCAGGAAGAATAGAAACGTGAACATCGTGGCAGGTTGACCGCTAGGCTCATCAAGCAACTGAAGCCATGGTTGTCGAGAGAACATGGTGAGGTTAATTATTACATTACCATGTTTCTCTCTGGCCATGGTTATTATGAAGCATACCTCCATCGAATGGGAATTTCATCGAGTTCGCGGTGTCGTTATTGTGATGATCAATGGGATGACGTTCAGCACACGTTCTTTGCATGCTTGAGGTGGAGAAATCTTCGAAGGCTCCTGGAGACAAAAGTTGGAGTCATTACACCAGACAATGTGGTGGATACAATGCTCAGCAGCAGAGAAAGTTGGGCACAGATTGCTGTCTACATCTCTGAGCTGCTAAAAACAAACAAAAAAGAAGAGGAACCGAGAAGATAGGTTGCTGAAGACAGTGAAGATGATCATGAGTAATTTCATTATCATCACGTTAAATGAAATTGACTGAGACCTCTGGTAGTAACAGTGGCTCCACCCTGAAGTAAAGCTGAACAGACAGTTCCGGGGTGGCCTTAAGCCAAGTGTAGGGTTTGTGGGGCTTTAGTAGGTAAGAATACTGCACAGTTGTAAGTCCGGAAGCTTGCAATCTGTCTTTTGAAGATTTCCACACGGTTTCCCTCGAAAAACTAAAAAATAAATAAAAATAATAATATATATATTTGGAATTCACCAAGTTTTGGATTTGGAGGAGTCCACGTTTTCTGCTTTCTTGGCAGGTGTTTGAAAGCAGTAGATTTCATAACAAGGTTCAACGCCTTACAGAGCTCCAGAAGTCTCTCTCCATTGCGGTTGGTTCTGTAATGAGCTGGGTAACCTCCTACCATATATATGTGGGAAAGGATTTTGGCAAGCGAATAAACCGAACACGTCTTTCAGTAATTTTTAGTATAAAAAACTGTATTTACACATAAGATGAGATTGCACCGAACTTAGCGTGACTTCACTCGACACAAAACTGACACACTGATCGTCCTCTTTTTCTCACAGCTTCCTCTCGGTTCTTCTACGCGGCGCCACCGGGTAGTGCCGAGACTGGCGGGAAACCCACGAAATCTTCCGATTCCCACATATATATATATATTATTATTATTATTATTATTAGAAGCGAGCATAAGAGAATACACTTGGCTCTAGTTATTTCAATAGCACTCTCGAGTTGCAACTGGGAGTGAGGGGAGATTACTGCGAGGTGGAATTTGATCCGACTCGCACCGAAGTCAACACGTTCTTCACGATGCGACATCTTGCGAGCTAGGCATACAAGAGATATCTAATAAATATGAATGTGGCCCCTTCATATACTGGCTTCCTACAGTGTAAGGCACTTAGTATCCTCTTTTCATGAAATTCACCAGCACACTGTTTTCAATTGCATTACCTACCGCTGTATCGAAGGGAGCTAATACATGCTTGTGTAGCCGCAACTATCGTGGAACTAAAGTAGGAACTCTGTTGTTGACAGTGGCCATCCTGAGTGTATATCGCGAGTTATAGTCGAGGTCATGTTACATTAAGCTCTAAAAAGCAAATGTATTCCTTGAGGAAAATTTGTCGACCGGGATTGTGCTGCCTACATGGATAATGTTTACTTTCGCAACCGTCGTATATTCGCTCTGCAATGACATACAATAGTAGGCCAGTTAGAGATGACAATCGTAGGTCAATCAAATAACAATACTACACAGTAGATAGCATTTTCTAAAGGTATTGACATTTTATTAATGTTGGCGGCTTCAGTGGCGTAGTTGGTAGCATGCTGAGATTTTATGCCCAATATCGCGGGTTCAAACCCGGCCGAATTCGTCGATTTTTAAGAGCGTTATAAATCCTTCAGTATGCCGTCATATGGAGGGGAAGTAAAGCCGGCGGGCCCATATCATAGATTTATGTCATGTAAACGAATCTTCCACTAACTACAATTGTGTGAAGCTAAATTTGTAGGTTAAATTTGTTTAATGCTCTATTAATTCCAACGTGTGCCGGTGCTGGCATATAGTAGCCAAGTTTGCGGCTAAGTGTCGTTGACGGTAGCATTTGGTAGTAAAAGTAGGAACTACTTAAAATTGATCGTCTGCAGTCCTTACCTGAATTACAGATAACACACACTAATACAGCCATCACAATTAACACCGGTTATCAGACAGATTTACACATACCCAAAGTACACGGGGCTACATGACCGCGTTGTCGCAGCCTCCAAACTGAGGAACCAACCAACCATGTATTCATGTTTTCGAGTTAAGTGTTGGGTTACAGGTTATGCTGTGGGTTCAAATTTGGTGATCACGGATGACGTCATAACAAACAGTTAATGCTGTTTTTTTTAAATTTGTGAGGCTTGGAGATCGTGGTCATTTAGCCCCGTGTACTTGTGTGTATGTGGAATTATGTCTCATATTCTGTGTTATTGTGATGGCTGTAGTAGTGCATGCATTTGGGATTCAGGTGAGGATTGGGAAGGAGGTGGCCGTGGCCTTGAGTTAGGAACCATCGTGGCATTTGCCTGGAGTAGAAGTGCGAAACCACGGAAAATCACTTCCAGGATGACTGAGGTGGGAGTCGAACCCACCTTTTCTCAGTTTAACCTCACGAGGGTGAGTGTACCCCGTTCCAGGCGTCGGACCAGAATGACATTTCTTGGAAGAGCTGGGGATCGAACCTGGACCTCGGGGCAAGCAGCCACACCGTGAGGTGGACACTATACCAATAAGTCTATCATCTGACGATCAGCTAAAGCTACCAACTTTTAAGTTACCGTACATTATAACTGTAAGTGTCAGTTTTGCAAAAATGTGACTTCGGGGCAGGGATAGCGACGGGCGGGCATCAATTCCACTCGGGTACCTGAGTCAGGTAGCCAGGGTTACCTCAATTTCACTCGACACTCCAGATAGTCGCCAGAGGAGTCCCTCAACTCCGCTCGGTCGCGGTCTCTTTATCCCTATGCATTCTTAGAACGACACAAGTCTTCCATGCTCACTTCTACCATTGATTATAATCAATGCTTCTAATATAACTAATATAACTTCTAATAATAACAAATTAAGTATAACTTCTCAAAATAACCTACCGTGGTCAGTTATATTTCAGCAGTGCTTCAGTGTTTACATTTTTAAGTTTACTAAAATAAGTGGAACAGCTAATTTCAAAACATAGCGTAGAATTGTTTAACTTTTTGTTGTTACTTAGTCTACTCCTCATTTAACAATTTCTTATCACTTGTAAACTGATAAGAACAGACGAGATGATTGCATAGAAAAAGTGGTGTGTAGACAATATCTTAAATCCGAATAGCTGTTACGGTAAACAAGCCTAGCTCTATAAGAGTTAGAATTCATAACTAATTTTGTTGTGTGGGAATGCAGCTGATTTTTCCGTTCTAGGCTGGAAAACAGTATTTTCAGCATCCGCAGCTGATATCGAAAGTATTTTTTTTAGGTACAAATTATACACCTATTATTGTCTAAATTTAATTTTGTAATGTCTGACTAGGTTAAAAAACATACAAATATTTAATTATGCACATGTTAAAAACAATGCATAAAATTTGTAGAAAAAAATAGAAAACTTGGCAGACGTATTTTAAAGAATATTATGATTAATTTTAAATCACTTGTATTTTCTGCCATATATGTTATAATGTGCCAAACACTTTACACCTGATTTAACGAATGAGCGGACTTGACATCAGAGCGGTTGACCAATGGCACAACAATGTCTTGCGAACACCACCACGCCATCGGCCAAGCGCTCTGAAGTCAATTTTTTCTACAAATTTTATACATTGTTTTTAACATGTGCATAATTAAATGTTTGTATGTTTTTTAACCTAGTCTGACATTATAAAATTAAATTTAGGTAATAATAGGTCTATAATTTGTACCTAAAAATACTTTCGACATCAGCTGAGGATGCTGAAAATACTGTTTTCCAGCGTAGAACGGAAAAATCACTTGCATTCAAGAATTCGCTCATGCACTGCAGAAGGTGTTTGACCCGGCCCTTGGTATGCGAGCAGGAGGGTTATGACCTTTTTTTTACGTCATTGGTCGACCCCTTGCCAAAGCCTGAGCGGAGTTGAGGAACTCATATTTGGGTCTCTTGGAGGACCGAGTGGAATTAAGGAAAATCGAGGGGAATTGATGTTCGACCATAGCGACAGTGATTGCAACACATCACCAAGAAAATGACTATAAATCACCGTGTTTAGAGGGATAGAGGACAAATGGTCAGGGTTCGTCCTTAAGAACTCGCGACTCCGACTCTACCTTGCTTCAACGTACTCTTCCGTATGTCTGCCTCACTTGTGAAGAGGGGCAGATGACCTCCTAGTTCCGACCCTTAAAACAACAATAACTCACTTGTGAAGGGCCTTTTGTGGCATCAACGCGTCTATCTCGGGTGTTGTTGCACAGTGATCGCTTACGGCATGGGTGATAGATTTCTTGCGTCGTAAAGCTTCCTGCAGAGGGGTTCTTTTGTTTAATTATGGGATCATATTCCCCTGGGCATATAACATGAGTACGGCCAGTCATGTAAGACTGTGAGCCAGCTAAGACCGAAGGATTTTGCGAGTGTTTCAGCGTGAAACTGAACCCAGAGCTTCCCAGGTAAGAGAAAGCACGTTATCTCTGCATTACATAATACGTACGAGACAATATATGTATAAGCGCAGGAAAAGAGTGTTTCGTGGATTATGCTGTGTCATACAAATAATTTCTCAGAAGGGGATGAAATTCTCTGGTTCACAGTATAGAAAATACACATCTCTGGTGTGTCCTCCAAGACAGCAGCATCAGAGATTTAAGATCTGGTTTAAGGGCTGGAACGGCTTACACTCAGCCAGTTGAGTTGCTGCTTGATGTAAGAGATAGCGCCGTATGGCCTATAATAATGGTCATATGACTGAAGATGGTGTCGCACTGTCTGCGTGTTCCGATAACCCGTAGGCTTTGGCAGTTGCCATTGAACACACGTGGATCCCTTGAGATACAATCATCGAGTTACATTTTTACGTTTACGAATGTTGGTGTTTTGTTCGTAATAACTTCGTAGCCGTGCGCGTTAAAACGCACATCGCGAACGCGATGGGGGGGAGATTGGAGTTTCGAATCCTGGCCCTGGGGCTATCCTGAATGTGGTTTTACCTCCTTTTTTCGCATTCCCACCAAGCAAATTCCGGGATAGTACCTAATTTCAAGTTCCGGGTCACCTACCCTATCCTCGACCCTAATCATTACAAATACACACTCTATTACAGTCCCCAGAGAAACACTTGTTATCAGACAAATACAGCACACGCCCGAGTATACGGTGCCCCTAATACGAATTAACAACTACTACTACGTAAAAGGTTCATATTTGTTGAATTGCTTTTGATATTCAAAATTGTCTTGAATCCTGCTGGCTGTAAAGGGGTACGTTTTGGTTTCGTAGCACCTTCCAAACATTTACAAAACTACTGTAAATATGTTCTCTGCTCTTACCACTGAAGTCTGTCGTCGATTTCTGTCTTTGTCAAGAGATTGACTTCTGGTTTGAAGGCTGGAACGGAGTACAATTGACCTCATCAGGCAAATCTGAGCTGAGATGGGTTTGAATTCAACTTTAGTTATCATAAAATTGTTTTTCCGTGGTTTCCTACTTCTGTTCCAGACAGATTCTGGGATGGTTCCTAGCTTGTGGTCATAGCCACCTTAGCCTCAAATACAAATATTCACACTTAAAGATACCACCACGACGATACACGTTGTTAGACAAATTCTGCATACACAAAAGTACGCGAAACTGATGACCTTGATGCCCAAACTCTAAATGAAACAGACTGCCTAGCAACAATAGCTCTTATTTGGTTTCAACGAAAAGTGCAGAGATCAAACGATGACAGAGGAAATTTCATTCCCACAAGGTTTTATCAAAATTTTAGACTGACAGACATACTGTATCTCGTTTCAGATTTATTTGAGGAATCTAAATTTTGAATTTAAATGAGGAAACCTCCATAAGGGTAGGCCTATTCCGCTGATCACAGAAACGAGCGAGCCGCAACGCCTGAACATTTCTCAGGCAGCCTACCCGTAATACGCATGTGTTTAGAGCGTTGCAGCCAGTTCAGGCATCAGGCGAATTCTCATGATACAGCGCACGAATAAATTGGGCTTTAATACTGCTATGGATTTAAAGTATTTCTATGCATAGAAGCATAGGCACATGGGATTGAAATTAGCGGATATTACATTTTCCCGTACTTGAGAATGATGATGATCAGGTGCCATCAAGTCTGCGTCGACTCCTAGCGACTGCATGCATGGACTGTCTCCATATTATTCGGTCTTCAGCCATATAATTCAGATTCTTCACTGACATATTCATCTTGGATTTGATGGAATCGATCCATCTCAATGCTTGCCGCCCTCGTCTCCGAGACCCTTCCACCTTTCCCAGCATAATACGTGATATTAATTAAATCCTCTACTGTTATAAATATACTTTGGCTGTGTTTCTGTACTGTTCTGTATTCTCTTCAGCCAAAGTATTATTTTATATCGGTTTGAGTTCATGATTGGAGCGTGTTCGTTTAAGATACATCGTGCGTTTATTTAATGAACAATTAGGCTTCGTGGATAGGACTGTGGTCCGATGGAGGGAAAGGTTCCATTCCCAGCCTGCTAGTGAGGTTTCAATTTCGCACAGTTAATTCTTCTGGGTAGAGGATTGGGTGTTTTGTGGCGTCTTCATCATTAGTTTTATCCTCATCACGACGCGCAAGTCGTCCACAGGCGTCAACTCGAAAGACTTGCACCAGACTCACCTGAAGCAGTATTATTATTATTATTATTATTATTATTATTTGGAGCAGTTAACTGCGATACGGACGTATCATTGACTCACATATTTAACAGCACCTTCCTGAAAGTTATAGTTAGTCATTCACTCTGTAGTTTGGGGCAACCCAACCTTTAGCTCAGTGAACTTGGGTGCGGGTTGAACTTATCTGATGGCTTGTGTACGTGTGACGATTGTTTAGTAAGTTATATGTCTGTAATTATGAGGGCCTAGGATTGGGGTCGATGCCTGTAGACTTGGCTGGAAGGAGTATGGAAAACCCAGTCTTAAGATGGTCGTCGTCGGAATTTGAACCCTTGATTTTTGGACTTCAAATTCTCCTTCACACCACTGCGCTTCGGGGTCTGAAAGTTATTCAACTAAATTTTAAGGTAAGGCACGATATATTGGCATTAAGTAGCAAAAAGGATGACGTTTGTAGTTCTACTTAATAGTTAATCTCTCAATTAATTATGAACGCCGGGACCTCCTTTTTACGTGGATCCCGAACCACTGGACGTGACTATTGGCATCATGCATTGTTTAAGTATCTCTCTAGGAGTGTAGAATAAGTCATCAATTTGAGCTTGAAAGTTGGGTCCAACTCGTGATCGTTTTCCAGGTGGAGGCTGTGTGAATGCAATGGAAGAATTCTTCCCCTAGGCTTGGAACACGAACGTTCTCCCGCCTCATGCGTCGTTTAGTGTAATGGGCAGTGCTGCCAACTTAAGTGTCAATTCGTGGATTTAGCAATTTTTACATACATTTTAGTTGCAATATATTTTAAATTATCGCAGAAATTGGTATTTAGGGATTCTTGAAGTCCCCTAAACGATGGAAATATTTCTTCTGAATTGATAACAGATGAATCTATTGTCTTTTGACTACTGTCTAGCAGCAAATGTAATCCAGCAAGACTGATATTCGTTCAAGCAACGTTTTTCATCTTTTTATGTGCCATTTTATTTGGTGATGTGTTTATGAAAAGAACTCTGTCGCGACGGTGAGACGATTTGAAATAGTAAATATACATGAGTTTTAAGTTGGTATAAAGGGACATGTAAAAACCTCAAGGAGCCATGTTATTTACTGTGTTTATAATAACTTGACACTTATTAAAGCATAACATTAATGAAACGGGAGACTTTCTGTGACAAACTTCCATCAACCTTCATGACAATGCTCTTCACGAAGTTTGCTTCTTTATATCTGGAGGAACTGTGCCATCGGCTACGTATCTTCTCCGAGAATCCCTGTCTCTGTGAATTGTCACGCACTGTTTGCAGTTGAACACTCTTGGGTCGATGTAGCAGACGCTAAACATCCCTCTACGCCGGCGAACGGTTACAACGAAAGCTCTCTGTGTGTGTGTTTAAGAAAACTGTCGACAATGATAATTTCGCCTAATCCATAAGAGGTGGAGTTCTGAGACTATAACAGGTGTTTTAGTAAGATCATTTGATTGTGCTGAGCCTTTAACATATAAAACTGGTAGATCGGTTTAAAGTTTAGTTATTTTTAACAGAGAGGCTAAAATGTTGAAGATTATTAGGATATGCAAGGTAAGTTAGTTAGTTAGTTAGTTAGTTATTGTTGTTTTAAGGGGCGGAACTACGAGGTCATCTGCCCCGTACAGGGTTAATTCCTAAGATTTTTAATATTGATAAGTTTACAATTTCATTATATGTACTGAAGTATTGTTTCAAAAGCCAGAGTTTTATAGCGCTAGAGATAAAGGATGGTATGATTCCAAGAATTGTATTTTTCAGAAAAGCACGCTGAAGTTAGTAGTTATATTTGACAAAATAAAAAGCAATTACAGCCTCGTCAGCTTCATTTTCCTCATCAAGAACTCTCCTCTTCCTTGAAATCCCAGCGATAACTGCAAACAACAGCTTTCTAAGTGTAATCATTCCACAATTATTTACTTTTGAAGCGTTGCATGTTGAAATTTTCTTTCACTGCCAATACGTTTTTAAACTCTAATTGAAATAGTAAACTATACTCATTTTAATCCAAATGGTTCTAATAATGGATTATGCTTCAGAAAAAGTACTGTTTCCTCATATTTGTCTGGCATGGCCGCCTTAAGTAAAAATATAGCTGGCCAATGGGTTGCATTTAAGAACATTGCGCTCTTATTTGTATCTCCCACTATGGCTAGCCGTCATTGGTGGGTGTGTACAGTAGTAAAATAAGTACAGTAGGCGCTCGCTAATCGGACGTTCAATAGTACGAAATTTCCAGTAATCGGGCGTTTTGAACGCTTTTCGTGTGGAAATGGTCAGCTCTATAGTCTGACGGTTTTGATGGGTGACCGCTCGGTAATCGGACAAAAGCAAGTTCATTGCACTCCTGTTGCTTGGCTCCTCTATAGATAGGTTATTATTAGGCAGTGTCAGTCAGTCTTAACGAAGTGTAGCATCTTAACCTTAACTCGTGTGTACTTAACTGTTAAGTGATTGTAAGTGTTACAGTTTAGGTCAGTGCGTTTAGTGTTAACGGGCGTTTACGTAAATAAAAGTAATAAAGTTAAGGGGGCACATACAGCTCAAGGAGCCACAACAATAACGATTTTAATATTATAACTGTGCCTACCACAAATCTTGTACAACAATGATATACATATCCAAGGAAACACACACACCTTGCTATTAGAAGCAAAGTTAAAAAATTTCAAAATTCAAATGATAATTATTTTTATCAATTTTTTAATAATTGGTTCTTGTTTTGTGCTGACCTTCACCGTTTCCCTGATATCTCCCGTGTTTATAGGGATTTTTGGAGTTTTCTTTTTTTTAAATGTGGGTGTTAAACCTTCTGCTACAAAATAATCTCGCATATTTTCACATTATTAATTAATTAAGCGTCATTATTTCCATTTTCATTCTGAGCACGCTTTTAAAAAATGTTAAAGTTTCATAGAAAGACTAATTAAAGTCACAACGGTTTTGAGTGCGATTCATTTTTGTCTTTTTGAGTTTTGTCTTTTTTATCTAATTGCGACATACTTACATTTAGTCATCGTTTCATCTTGCCTTGAACACGTTATCTTAACTTAACTTATTTTATTTCATTTTAATATAATTTAATTTACTACATTTTCGATTTTTTTTCCTAATTTGTATTTTTTCTTGCGGTAAACTAATTTTGTGGTTAATTTGTTGGTCATTTCTCTTCTTGCTTTTAATATCTCTGGGATCGTTGTACATTGTGGTTGTTATTTTAATACATTTTATCTTTGCCTAAGTATCTCTGCTTTTGCGTCACGCCTTATTTTAATTTTAGTAACCTTCTTCGAGTTTTGTCTGGTTTTTGCTATATTTTGTTTTGTCGGTCTTATTAGCGTACTTGTGACGTTAATACGACCTACACGGCCTCTGATTTAAATTTGTTCATCTTTGGATTTTACTGTAGTTTAATTTTATTTAGCTTTCCCCCTTCCTTTTGGGATTGCTTTCTGGTTTGCCTTTTAAAATTTGGGCCCAGCGAAAGCCAAACAAGACTGCGATCTCCCCGTTTTTCTTTCTTCTATTTTATTTTATTTTATATTTCTTCGGGGATAGGGGAAGAGCTTCAGCTACGTTTCCACTGACGTCTGCTGCGTACGTAGGTATATGTTTATTACTATTACTTCATCTAAGTTGCGTACAGATGGAAGAAGCACTTTACTTTTGGTTTATAAAACAACGTGCTCGCCACCCCCCCCCCCCCTTTTAATGCTGAATTGTTAAAAGAAAAATCTTTAATTTTTTATAACAAAATGTATGGAAAAGATGATTTTAAAGCAAGTGATGGCTGGTTTGCAAAATTTAAAATGCGGTATGGTATTTGTCTGTTGACTGTAACCGGAGAAAAATTATCTAGTGACGATGCAGCTGTACAGCCGTTTATTAAACGTTTTCTGCAGCATGTAGATGAACTAGATCTTATAGGTGACCAGGTGTACAATGAAGATGAAAGTGTTTTTTTTTTAATTATTGCCACGAAAAAGTTATGTTTATCAAAATGAAGCTTGTGCACCTGGTTTCAAAGTTCCAAAAAGACTGAATAATCATTTTACCCTGCTCAAATGCCACTGGAACACACAAATTGAAACTTTTGGTTCTTGGTTAGGCTAAGAATCCGCGGTCATTTAAAAATGTAAATTTGCCTGTCACTTATAAATGTCAAAATAAGGCATGGATGACAAACAAAATCTTCCATGAATGGTTCCATACTGATTTTGTACCCCAAGTACGCTCATTTCTCAAAAAAAAAATTTATGTACCTGAAAAGGCGCTACTCATCCTTCATAATGCACCAGGACATGGACCAAATGACGTGTTAATGTCAAAAGAACGGACGCATTAAGGCTCTTTTCATACCTCCAAACTGCACTCCCCTGTTACAACCGATGGACCAAAACATAATTGAAATGGTGAAAAAGAGGTCCAAAAATAGATTTTGCTTGAGGCTGTTAGCCGTAATGATAACATCATTGTGACTTTGAAATCAATCAACTTGAAAGACGCAGTATTCATGGTTGCAGCAGTCTGGGATACTGTACCTCAATAAGATCGTCGTGGAAGAAGTTATGGCCTTCTCTGGACTCAGCTGAAGAAGGGCAAGATTCTTTTGATCCAGAAGATTTAATGCCATTAGCAGACCTGACAGCAGTAAAGCAGGCCCGACACTGAGCTTCAACGAGTCGACATTCAAGATTGGTGTGACGAAAATATCGACTTTCAAGAGGCAATAGATGATGAAATTATAGCAGAGCTAGTCATCAAACCGAGAAGCAGCTGAAGACTCATTCGAGGTGTTACCGAAGACAAATGTAAAAACTGAAGATGCGTTCTCTAGTCTACCATCGAATCCTGTACCAAATGGGGAGAAGAAAACTCCGCAGCAACCAGCACTTTAACTGCACTACGAAAGTTGAAGAGTAATGTACTTGAAAAATGCATAAAGGGAAGAAACAATCTACAATAGATAAGTTATTTCATTTACAGTAAAATTAAAACATGTGAGAACAGTACATACAAATAATACATACAGTATTATTATTTTACTTAATTTTATAAATATAGTTTTTCAATAAATGTACCCTACTTTATATTAAACTCTATAGCCTAATCAAATTGTGTGTTTTTAAATGCCAGACTCTGATATTTTGGATTACTTCCAATAGTTGGACACTTTCAGTAATCGGACAACATAATGGTCTAAGACATGTCCGACTAGCGAGCGTCTACTGTAGTTACACGCCACCTAGACTGGAGGGAGGAGGGAATCCTGGGCTAGGCTTGGGGCATCTTGGGCCATTAGCCCAGTGTGCTTGGGTGCGTGTTGAATTTGTCTCATAACATCTGCTTCTGTGGTGAATTTAGTAGTGTGTGTATTTGTAATTATTAGACTAAGGAATCGGGGTAACATCCTAGCATTTTCCTAGTTTAGGTGTGGAAATGATCACGAGGGAAAACCATATGTTTTGTTTTAATGAGCTCTGTTGTGACATGTGTGCGGTACATCGGGAAGATGTCATTCTCACTTTGTGATGGTTCGAGCCCAGCGGAGACAGTGAGTTACCAAGTGTCTGTCATGTCTTGGGGGGGGGGGGGGGGAGTTGGATGTATCTTGCGTAATATTATATTTCATCCTGGACGAACAAAAGGCAATTTAAGACTTCCTCTTAACCCCCTCCCCCTTACCCCTTTATATTACTTAGTTTTCTTTTGGGGATGCCTTATGCCTACTTACCAGCTTTCGTGACATTCACTCCAGTAGTTTTGACGCCGACAAACAAACAAGCTTAAAAACAAACAACTAGGGTACAAACAACCGCGCGGAATAAATATGAAGTATTTACGAAAACAAACTGTATGAATAGAAAGAATACTTATGTATGGGCAATTAAATTTGATGCCATTAATTATGTTTTATTTTACTACTGTATTATCCCGTCATTGACGGGTTGCACTTTAAGTGGTGGGCAGTTGCAGCGTCCTGACACTAACAGCGGCCATCCTGAGTGTGCTATTTTCCTCCCACAAGGCAAATGTCGGAATAGTAACTTATTTCAAATCTCAGTGCACTTACCCCATTCCCTTGGTCTAACAATTACTGTTTATAGTCACCACAGAAACGCTAATCTGACAAATCCAAAACACACACAAGTGCACGGAGCTGGTGACGAAGTTGCCCTTAGTGCTAGTCTCTCTCAATCACTTCCATTGTGACCTAGTCCACTAAAACATTCATAAATTGTCTATATCGTTTGTAGGTTTTTGTGCTGCATTAAAATTCTGTATACTGTACGGTATCAGATTTTACGGATCAAATTCAGTGATGAGGCAGCGGTTAAAATGCCTGCCTCTCACCAAGGTGGACAGTGTTCGATTCCCGGTTAATGGTTGTGAGATTTTGAGTTAAAATGTCACATCCGGTGGCTTGGACCCCACGCAAAATGAAGGAAGGTCCCTTGGCTTATGATCGCATAAAACTGATAGTTTTTGATTCTTCATAGATTTATAATTATATTAATAATCTGCCTAATATAATGTTGACCAAGTGAAGAGCAACTTACATTAAAGGATTAGCTAGCCAACTTTGAAAAATATGGCTTCAAAACAAGCATGGAGTGTATTATCCTCTCCTGCCTCAAAGGCCAGGTCAGAGGGTCTTTCATGAGTTCTGCTGTATGTAAAGAGTGTGAGCACGAAGCGCTAGGCTAATTAGTGTGGGAATGATTGAATATCGCTTGCATGTGTGCGTGACCAGATTGCGGCCAAGAATGAGTGCGCCGGTTAAGGGGACAGGTGGACTGCATACCTTGAAGCCTCTTGTACCCACATTGATATGAAATCTCTCATGTTTGTACCAACAGTTGATTGACTGTGTTTTTTCACTCACGATAATCGTAAGGATTCTGAAGACAGAGTTGAAGGGTTCGATTCTGCGCCACGACATGTTTCGGTGGCTATCCCGAGAAGGAACTTGGTTTATGTGGATATGGTATCTTACTTAAAGCTCCCAGAGTGGTCTTTCCAATCAATGCACCCATTAATCCGGGAATACTAATCTTCCTCAGACATACTGTACATTAAGGCTAACTATTCGTATTTCTTAAAAATTTCATTTTATTAACAAATAACATGGTCTGCATGTTCAAGAACGTTAGTTACCTGCTATGAGCTTTCATTTATTAAATACTAGCAACTAGCCCCGGCTTCGCCTGGGAACAGTTATGAATTTATTACGTTATAAGCGCTTTTTTTTTCGATGTCAATGAACTACGACCTATATCTGTTTTACGTCTCGGCATGATGGGTTAAAGTCACTGACTGGAGTATTAATTATATTATCATGGAGATGCAGTTCTTGTCAGTCGTAATTTAAGAATGGCGAGGTGCATGATACACAAATTCTCCTCCCGTCCAATCTTAACTTGACTGTGTATTTTGCGGAACGAAATGTTCACAGGCGAAATGAAGAAATGCCGAGTTGTACTTCCAGGGAATCTCCAAACACAACTACTCTTCTCTGAAGTCTTAATTTAACACGACTCGACAGTTTGCTGCTGGCTGTATCTGGGATCAATGGCTCTCCCGCTAGCTAGCCTAGCTCGTAAACTGTCGCCTCAGTAATTGAATGGAGATTGTTGGAATAAATGAAAACGTAAAAACCCTTATAGTGGGCTCTCGTGGACTTTGTTGTAGAACGTTTCATGCTGAACAATTCTTACACTCATAGTATATTGATATTTTTAACGGTTTACCCAGCGTAAGCTTAAAGCGCTCGGATGCCAGTTTTTTTTTCGACTTTTTCACTGAAGTCGTTACTGCTTGGCTTCTTTTGATAATAAATAAATAATTTTCTACAGAGACCTTCCTCTAGATATCCTTTACAGACTCGTGAAAACCGCATCAAAATCCATTCAGTGGTTCTCGTGATTTCCTGTGACATCCAAGAATCGGGGACTTCGTTTTATACTAAGTAGAGACACTGCATATTAACATGTTAAAAGGATAATACAGTATCAACAACGAAATGGTTTACATGGTTGTTCATGTGATACTGTTTAAAAATGATATTTTTGAACCTTAAACATATTGGAAAGGGTTTGATTCTGTGTTTCGTCAGAAAGAAAGCACGAACTTATGTATAAATATAATTTGCTCACCATTTAACTTCATAGATTTTTAAGAATCACTAGTATGATTTTTTTTATTTTTCCATGTTGCACTCCGTACTGCATAGGGCACGTTGTTCGTTTGTTCACCCTTGCATTGGCTTGGTCGATTGGTAGAATTATTCGTTTTGGTTGATTTTGTTAATGTTGAGATTAACATCATTTACCCACGGTGTTTCTTCTTGTGCACATTATTGAACTGAAAGTAATGAAAGCGTTTCTGCATGTCAAATTATGCATCCCAGTAAAATATACAGTGTGGCCAGCTACGAGTTTTACCTGACGTAGTCATCCCACTTCAATCGGATCAACAGTATACACACCTGATTTGATTTCGATATAGCATTCGGTTATTTATGGCTGGCTTAATTGTGCTTGGATGATAGCATGCATATCTCTTTATTGGGTTTATGATAGTATGCTACCAGGATTTTTTGTCCATCAAAACAAATCTACTGATGTACATATCAGTTATTTCAATTCTACCGCCAGGAACACGTTAGCAGTCCACCTTTTCTCTGTACTCGTCAGCCTTGTTAATATAAAATATATTATTACCTGAACATAACTTTAAAAAAATAGCACGCAACATCACATCACTTGCGGTAACGCTTGGCGGCATATAGTAGCCTGAATTTGAAACATAACAATATTTACGAATGGTTAGTATTCCTTGGTTAAGCCAAATTGCTGACACGAACATAGACTATGACAGCATTCACTCACAAGGAAATCGCACGGGTAAAATGGTCGCGTTGTGTTGTCTCGCGCTGATGATAAATTTTAAATTAGTTCAGTAATAACTGTCCTGTTATTTCTGTTATACAGATGTATATTCTGTATGTTATATTAAATAAATCAAAACAATATTCTTTCCAGCAGCCAGGTTTTTTTTCTTCTCCTTAGTTTGACTAGATTTTACCTCTGATTCCTTTTTAGTTCCTTTTAAATACCTCATGGAATGTTGATGTTCTCGCAGTTAATTTTCTACGTACATTTTAACCCCACCCCCTCACCTTTTAATACCAATTTTGCAACGTCCCATTATTATTAGCGATGCTAAGCGTCTTTCAATGAACAGTACTGTGCTGACGTTCCGACAAGAAATCAAATTTGTGTGCTTTTATTTGAGCGAATATATATAGCGCCAAAAGTTATTTACTGGCTATAAACAGAAGGAAAGAATTCTGGCTATGTATTGTGGTATTTGTGACTTGGCGTCCGTTGGCCATTACTATGTACATTTCCGTTGTTCGCTATGCATGATATTCGTAAGTACTACCATTTCAGGATTTCCGACCGGCCCTGAGCTCACTCTGATAGCATCTTCATATCCCTAAGAAACGCGATATAGACATACATTCTCTGTAACCAGCCGAGTTCGCCGTATTGTGAAGTAATGATTATGATATGCCATACAATATTTACTACCATTCTTATGTATTTCAACTATTGCGCAATGATCCCTGATACGTTTGACGTGGAGCATTATTAGGAACAGCTACGCCCTTAAAATGGAAAAGGAATCCTTCTTTATAGAAGACATCAAGCACTCCTTCGATCTACCGCAAACTCAAACGTATAAAACCATCATCGAGGAGAGACCGAAAAATGCCGACGAGATACCCCAAGAAATAATGGAGACTGAAGCAATGAAGACAGATATCTGGAAGGGACCAAATTTCAAACTTCGACATCTGTATACGCAATTTGCTGTCTATGGGTTCCATGGAAGGATCTGTCAGAATGAGACATTTCATGAGCCCAAGGAGGACTGCGGCTGCAAAAATTGCAATAATCCATGCCCCAAATTCCACTTAGTGGAATGTGTAAGCAGGTCTCAATCTCTAATCGCTGAAATGAGAGTGGTGAAAAACGCGATTGTACGAATTGTGTTTAATAAAATCATATATATTATTAGCAAGATATTAAAGAGTACGAGAATCTGCGTAGTAAGAACCAAGTTGTTTAGATATCAGATCCTTATTTGAGTTCGATCGCGGTCACATACGGATCTGATGTATAAAGCAATTTTTCTTCTTGAACTTGAGTGCTTGACCATGTGCGACAGTCAATGACGCAGCGTGTTCAGGTGGGAGGTGTACATTTTTATCACTTATGGTAGAGTGTCGCATCACTGTTGGTACCCAAACCACGAATACAGTTACTTGACTATGGGACGGTTACCAATAACTCCTACCCAACATCGTAAACGATTGACCATCAGGAGACATGTCCATACGGAAGTTTTTTGTTGTTTTGGGGTAGCCTACACTTTCCACATTTTGGGAACACCCTGTGCATAATGGCTGATGATTCTGTTACATATCGTAACATTCTGGTCTTCCAGTCTGGACAGGAGGTTGCTTTAATATATTTCAGTTTAATACTTTACCGTGTGTTAAATTTAGTAAAGAAGGAATGGCAGAACCACAAACAGAGGCTATGCTAGCAAACCACAGCAAAGAACAAACAAAAACCATGCTGTTAAACACAATAACATTTTCTGCATATACGACTGAATTTTATAAGCGAATGCGGAATTAGAAAATAAAAGATTCTATGCGATCCAAAGTATTTTATTGTTATGAGCGTATGAACTGGAAGTTACGAAAGTTAGTACCGGTATTTGTTAGCCATTTATTACTAACTGCAACATAACATTATTCCCTCAGAAAAAATATATGCAAATTGATTCAAAGTGTTCATATTGGGAACAAGCTGAACCAACTGCAATTGCCGGATGAAGAAAGTTGATTGAGTTACGACCGTGCGGTTTTAGGATTGGATGGAACTAAATAAAGGCGAATGTGCATACTCCATGGTACAGCCATCACAAAATAAAAATTTAGTCGCTTTCCGTTAGAATATACTCTAAATTGTTTAAGAACCTAGCACTCATACAAACGTTGGATTAGAAATAAAATTGTACCCTATATTCTGACGAAGGGCAACAAGAATGGACGATTTTGTCTTGGATCAATCCAAATCTAGATTTTTTTTCTTTACCACTGGGTCCATTTATATAAGACGATGGCAGAAATCATTTTCTTACTTCTGAAGAAACTCCCTTGCGCTACTTACGATTTATATTTTTCGTTTCAAGTTTCTTTTTAAAATGGTTACAGGTTAAATAACATGATTGGTTCCTAAGTTTAGGGACTGCGACAACGCGGTCATGTAGCCCCGTGTACTTTGGGTGTGTGTAGAATTTGTCTGATAACCGGTGTTAATTGTGATGGCTGTATTAGTGTGTGTTACGTGTGAGTTAGGTAAGGACTGCAGACGATCAATTTTTCTAGTAGATCCTGCTACCAAATGCTACGACACCTACCTGCGGACTGAACTACTAGATGCCATCGCAGCCAGCACCTGGCAGCGAACGTTGGAACTAATATAGCATTATCAAATAATCTAACCCACAAATTTTGGCTTCACACAAGTGTAGTTAGTGGAAGGTTCTTTTTCGTGCCATAAATCTATGACATGGGACCGTCGGCTTTACTTTCCCTCCGAAGGAAGGCATACTGAGGGAACTTTAACGCTCTTAATAAATCCGACGACTTCGACCGGGCTTGAACCCGCGATCTTGGGCATGGAAGCTCAGCATGCTACCAACTACGCACCGAAGCCGCCTTAAGTAACATAGAGAGGTTTTGTGTACCAATGGTTCAGCGATAATTGTTTAGGCCAGCAGCGCAAGAGTGCCTCACACTGTGCAAAGTCGCACAGCTGCACACTTGTGAATGCACAGTGCAGAGTCGTGGTAGGCGTGGTGCCTGATCGGTCACGGTAGACAACGGTTGCGCGCTTTATGGGACGGACGTATCCTGCAATGCCACTCGGGTCTTTCATTATCAATTCGTGATCAGACATCTCCCTTGCGATCTGTTAAAGGTGAGTGATCATATCATTACAACATGACAAGTGCTAAAAAGATGCGGTGTGCAACAACAATTTTAGAAAGAATTCTACGATAACTTTCCCCATAATGAATTTCCTCGTCTTCATCACGAGGCCGCCAAACGTATGAGTATGTTCGGTTCTACCTATGTATGTGAAATATTTTTTTCGATATTAAAACGTAACAAACCGAGGTTCCGAGCAGGTATTTCAGATGAGAATTAGAGTGAAGTTGTTTACGCTTGTCTGTAACACGTTCATTTGCGCCTAATTGTAACATGATTGTTAGCGCACACAAACAAGACGTATTGCAAATGAGAACAGCAATTAACATTATGTGTATCAGCCAACATGTACGGTACTAATTTTTAATTGGTGTGTGAAATTAGTTGTACGTTTGCCACTGTAGAAACATTAGGTATTTTGTATTTCAGTAACGCTGGTATTGAGTGATATTTGGCACAGCGGAAATATGTTGTCTTTTTCCCTTTTGCATAAGAAGGGAGACATGCACATGAATGACTAGCCTATACATTTTGTGCGTGAAACTGTCCCGAGTTAACGTGAGCATAATTTTGAAAGGAAACGTTTTGCCACTCTTTCCTAGCCACTCCCTTCATATGACAAGCAATTCAATTAATGGAAAATAATATTTCATGAACAATACGTTCGGAGTTCTCGCCACGTTGCATGCAAAATACATTCGTCACCTACTATTTGACCTCTACACGTTTCTTGAACGAGGACACTCCTCCACCGCGCGGAGTGGAGGGGAAGTAAGGACGTACGGTAAGGGAAGGGATGCACACCTGCTATTCTGAGACACACACTGTCTGCACAGTGCGGGTCGACCTTGGACGGTCCTGGTTTAGGCCCTACATTTGTGTTCGAATCAAAAGGGAGAATTCGATCCTTAAAACACTTGGTAATTTAGACGTTGGGGCGTGGTGGCTCAGCGGTCTAGCTGTATGCCTCTCACCAAGGTGGTCCGGGTTCGATTCCCGGTCAATGCATGTGAGATTTTCGATGTGAAATGCCATGTCCTGTGGTTCGGATTCCACGTAAAAAGGAGGTCCCGTGGCTCATAATCACAAGATTCACGGTCACGTAAAACTACAATCTTCCTTTCTTAATTTAGACGTGTTGCTTTAACCTACTCTCTCGCATGAGGTGGATATTCCTCAGACCAGAAATAATTTTTTTAACAGAGCCGAGAAAGCTAGCCACTACACCACGAGGTTGCGTCTAATACTCGTTAACCGAATTCGTTGCTATTCGTCTAAACATGATAAATTTGTTAGTTAGACAAAGATTTCATGGTCCTATCTTGCCGTCATTATACTAGTACTTTTACGAATCATTAGGTGAATAGGAGAAATAAGAAAGTAGTAATCCAAAAGAATATTCTAAATAAAATTAAAATAGTACATTATGCAACGAGCCTATAATGGCTATAATTAAGACACGAGTATTTTTTATAAAACGAGCGTATGCGAGTTTTATAATTTCCATACGAGTGTCTTAATTACCATTATAGGCGAGTTGCATACGACTGTTTATGTTCGACGATAATTATAACTTTATTATATGTTTTAACATAAATATTCATAAATATCTGTTGAGAGTCAGCTACTGGAATTTTGTGATCGCAGAGCGAGCGTTGGGTGTTATACCTTCGTCTTTCAAGAGCTTTGAACGGCCGACGCATGCGCTCTGCCATATGCAGCCATATGTTTACATCAGCCGTCCCTCAGTAATATTGTCACCGCAGTCATTTGAAGACAATGCGCTGTGTAGAAATTAGTGTTAGTGATTTTAAGGTACTGTGCTATTTCTTGTCTCATATTCGCCAGTTTATTTACGTGAACTTATGGACGGTGGGTATTCCATGTCGGTAATTTATTATAGTTCGATGTTGTGTTTATGTCCGACATGTTGGATTTTGAGCGCATGCGCGAAATTATCGTTACCTAATTGGTCAATGAACGAGCTCTGATTGGCTGGAGAAACTGTATCGTAATGAAAAACGGTGTTATAATGACCATCATTATGATACAGTTTTCAAACACATAATAGTGAGGGTCGAACATAAAATAATTTTTCATCAATATTTTATTAAAAGCAGAAAGAATATTTACAAACTTAAACATTTAGCCACTGTAACAATCTTCAATACCTTTAAATCTAGCCACAGAGACTCAAAAATTATCCACTGCCATGAAACTGTAAGACACTCGCAGCTTCCACACAGTCGCAAAACTTGCTGACGTTAGTTTTTTAACTGTAAAGGATATCTAAATTGTCTAGACGTCGTATGGCGGTAGTGGTAAAGGTGATTGTTGTTTTACGGCGGTGAATTATCTATGTCATCAGCCCCTCGTATGTCGGAGAGTGTCTATCAATGTACCGACTGTTGTTGCAGCAGCCTTCAGCAAGGTCCCCTCTCCGTGTCTTCGCTCACTCTCCTGAAAGCCTAGATGATACATTAGACACCTGCCGCGAAAGCCTACTATTCCAACAAATATCTTAACGATTAAATGTTAAAATATATACAGTATTATTAATAATCGCAAGCGTTAATTCCAAGTCCAGTACGTGTGCGTTTACTCTTGAGATAAACGATATTTGTGTGACTTCGTGGGGATGTGCAGCAAGGTAAATCAGCTGCTTCCGTCGTTTTTGAGATTGGTCGTCACATTTCATTAGTCTTTTGCTAAAAATGGTGCAGCCTATAAAGCCATTTATTACTTTAATGCCGCCATAAATGTCTTGTTATCGCCAGTTAAACGAGTAACGGGCCTTAATGCTTCAGCTGTGACCATCAAAATTGTGTTAAATTCGTGATACGGTCGGATAAGTTTTATATGTGATGAATAGCCTAGTTCCCTGCATCTCATATGCGCTTAACCTTGTAATTCAAGTAAGCTTTGAAGATTGTCCTGTGACGGTCAGGCTATATTAGAGGGTCGTAGTGCTGAACTACACTATAACATGAACAAGGCTCGATAATAAAGTCGGGAGAGATGGCGCACTGTTTTTAAACTATCTTAGAGACTACACATTACCTTAGAAATAAGATGCCATTCATGGAAACTTTGTGAACACATTATTTATGAATTTTAAAAAATCTATCTAAGAAAAACAAATGTTTTAAGAAAGATTGTTTTTTTCTTCATCCCTCCCACTGGGGTGGTTTAGATGACGCAATTGCGAGGGAGAGATGTTTAATGTGAAAACACTCACTGACATTCTAGTTTCTCAACTTAAAGTGTTTTTTTTCAGTCTTCTTCTGAATCCGACCACCTCGTGGTGCAGTGGCTAGCATTCTTGGTTGTCGCTCCGGAGGTCCGGGTTCGATACCCGGCTCCGTCAGGGTTCTTATGAGCTAACGTGAGGGTTGCAACGGGGTGCAATGAGCCTCGTGAGGGTAATTGAGTAGCTGTCTGACATTGAGGTTTCTGAAACCAAGATAATAATAATAATAATAATATAATATAATAATATCGTATGGCCTCGGGTGCCTGGTGCAAGCTTTGTTAATTGACACCCAGAGAGTAGCTTGCATGTCGAATTTCGTCGTTCCTTTGAACGCTATGAAAGTCAAGGAGGTTAGATATCTAAACTCCTTGACACTACAGCGCTTTAAAGTAGAGAATGGAGGAACTTTGTGTTGGCGGAAAATCCCGAGATTAATTTTGCCATTGAACACGGCCTACTGAATTCAAATGGGTTCTTTAACATGCCAACAACGTATGACATGAGTATCGTGATTTTTGTCGCCTTCAAAAATCACTTACCATGGCCAGGGGCGAACCTGCAATCTTGGGGTTGGTAGTCCGACACTATAACCACTCACCCACCGTGGAAAGGAAACCAAGATAAATGGCTGCGAGGACCCGATACGCTGACCACGCGTCAGCTATCCCCAACCAGTGGGAGAGATGGCGCACCTACCTACTGTCGACCAAAGTATTACGTGCACTCGAGTTTGAAGGTTGTTTGTGAAGTAACCAATAGACCTACATAAAATCCAATAACATCATCATTTTCGTCGTTCTATTTTACGTTATGTCATGTAGGTTTGGAATTTTTAATTTATATTTTAATATTTTTTTTATCGCAGTTGGAACACAAAAAGTGCACGTTTTTAAGCATGTTGCAACCATGCGTCACATTTAAGAATTATTATCTCAAAAACTCGTCGTCAGATCGAATCCAAATTTTAACACAATATACATTGGAATGTTGTATAACTGATTTATTAATTTCGAAATTGTGTGTGTCCAAGAAACAAAGTCGTTATAATTTTTGTAAGGTAACTTTTTCTCGGCTCGGGGTGGTTGGAAAATGTAGTTCTTGGTTGCATTGTAATCCTCATACATCGAAAAGTTATGCTGTATGACTGTGAAATACGTAAATTAATTCACTTATTTTATATCGGTTTGTATTTCTACGGGGAAATAACACATGTTTCACCTGCTAGCCGCTCCAGCAAAAGCTGTACAGCATTGTCGAAATGGTGCCCACACGCATCATGGCGCGTCTCGCTCGGAAGTGATGGGCTCCATCTCAGCAACGCTGTACAGCTTTTGCCGGAGCGGTTAGATGGAGAACCATGTGTTATTTCCTCGTACAAATACAAACCGATATAAAATAAGTGAATTAATTAACGTATTTCACAGTCATACAGCATAACTTTTTGATGGATAACGATTACAACGCAACCAAGAACTACATTTTCCAACCAGCCCGAGCCGAGAAAAAGTTACCTTACAACAATGATAACAACTTAGTTTCTTGGACACACAAAATTGTGAAATTAATAAACCAGTTATACAACATTCCAATATATATTGTGTTAAAATTTGGATTCGATCTGATGACGGGCTTTTGAGATAATAATTCTTAAATGTGACGCATGGTTGAAACACGCTTAAAAACGTGCACTTTTCGTGTTCCAACTACGATAAAAAAATATTAAAATATAAATTAAAAATTCCAAACCTACATGAACTAACGTAGAATAGCACGAAGAAAATGTTGATGGTATTGGATTTTATATAGGTCTATTGGTTACTTAACAAACAACCTTCAAACTCGAGTACACATAATACTTTGGTCGACAGTAGTCCCTCGGAATATGGCTAACGGCATTGGAAACTGTGCCGGTGAAGGGATAACTTTCCCAATGCAATGCTAAAGACGGCTACATGAGCGTGCATAAGAAATACTAGGGTGATCAGTATGCTATTTGAAGAACAGATAACATTTTAGCACTCTCCAACTACCTTCTTTTAAGAAAAGTCTTCTTTAAAGAATCCTTACCACATTCTCTATAATAATATTGTTACAGGGATGCCAGCTGTTTCGAATTTCCTTGCTTCATTCTGGAATTAGGAAACTAATCGTAAACATACGATGTTGATAATTTTGTTTTTATTGGAAATTCAGTGTATATAACTCTACGTCTAATAAAATTGAATAGGCCCTACTATTCATAGAAATCGTTTGATTAAGTTCTTATTATAGATTAGATTTTACAATAGTTTTCCGTCATCACGCAAGTTTTACACAATCATATAACGAATTCGTAGAGGACAGAGGTGAGCCATAATAATAAATACCGGAATAGAGAACCGTGTTGTAGGTAAGTGGTAGCAAAGAGTCTTAATTTGAATTGCACCCCTTTCGGTAGTGCGAAGTCCTCCTTGTCTAACTAGTTAGCCTTTGGTCTGAAGGCCCCCTGGTTTGATTCCTGACCGGGCCGTGTGATTTCCGTCTTATATGATTACCTCCCTTGGCTTGGAGATTGGGTGTATCTGACTTCTTCGTCAGGTATTGGTTGGGCGATTAGTCGTCCATGACAGTCAATTGAATGGCCACTCTGGAGTCCGCACTTTAGTTGACTCCAGAAGTGATTTGATGCATTAGTGCGAGCGTGGTTTAGTGATAAATGTATACAGGTTATGCTTTTACAATATAAATGATATATGAATACAGATCTGAAGACTCGAGGGCTGAGACGCCGCGAATTATTCAATACCCCAGAGAGGTGTATATCGCTTACTGCACGTCAGTTTCCCACAGTAATGTATTTTCACGACCTATCATGTTATCACCTCCCAATCAGGATCACGTATGAATTTAACAAACTTTTTCTCGTGCTCCAAATGCCATATCAGACCATGAGCTCTGCGCGTTTTAGTATTTGTTGGGCTTGGCTTTATTTCAGTGTTGTCATTTAACGTCGCCTTTCACATGGATGGGTTTATGCATTAATTGACCAAAAGTCATTTTCATACCCTTCTTCTAGCTTACTTTAATCGGGCAGTTTGGGAACAGAGCAATTACCTTCTGTGACAATTGGAAACAAAGATTTCGGCACTTGAACAGCTAAGCATAACACCCAATGTTTCCGAAAGGTATATATTGTCTGTAAATATGTATAATATTGTAAAACACGCGTGTAATTCGGTGTGTAAGCTCAAATTTGCACGAATTATTGACTTCAGATTTTACCATATTTCTGTTGACAATAAACCTTACAAGGTATGAAAAGTTTTGTCTACCTTAGTCAATATTTCTTTAAAAATACAATTCTAAGTTACTATTTTATTATTATTACCCAGCTGATAATGACAATAATTTAGTCATAACATGTACTGGTTAATATTGACTAAGGTAGACATAACTTTCCATACCTTTTATGGATTAAGGAAGCTTGTAGTTTAACCTGGCAGTTAATCTTGCGATCATGTGCCACGGGACCTCCTTTTTACGTGGAATCCGAACCACAGGACATGGCATTTCACTTCGAAAATCTCACATGCATTGGCCGGGAATCGAACCCGGTCCGCCTTGGTGAGAGGCAAACAGCTTGACCGCTGTGCCACCACATCCCTCCCCTTTAAAGTTTGTTGTTGATTATAAGTCAATAGGATCCAATTTATTTTAAAATATGACTACTTGCATATTCGTGTATGGTAGGAATGAATATTAATTAAGAATGTCGACTTCTTCTTCTACTGACTGCGTGGCGCAGCTGTATTAACTTCTCGCCTGCTGTGCCCAAGGTTGCAGGGTTGAATCCTGGGATAGTCAGTTGGCATTTGAGGGTGCGTAGTTGTGAAGGAGCCGTGTCAGTAAATTGATTGGTATGTTAAAGATCCCCTTCGGGGCAAAATTAAGTCTTTAAAAACCTCAGTAGTTAATAATAATAATAATAATAATATATTTCGTGCCAACTGGATGATAGAAGAAGAGGAGAAGTTTTCTGATGCGATTAATGAAATGAATAGCCCTGACATGGAGCATGAGGTGAAGGCAGCGACTCTACGTACACAGAACTGGAAAGCACCTGGGCCAGATTTTATACACAACTACTGGTATAAGAAGTTCACAGGTGCCCATAAAGCAATAGCCAAAGCCTTCACGCGAATTTTATGATTTCCTGAGGAAGCTCCGGAATTTCTGTTCATGGGAGTTACCTTCTTGATACCAAAAGGTGAAGAATCAAGAGATCCGTCGAACTACAGGCCCATCACTTGCATGTCGGTGCTTTACAAGCTATTTATGGCTATAATTGCGGAACGAGTGTATAGGCATTGCGAGGCGAATGGGATACTCGCCGAAGAGCAGAAATGGTGCCGACGGAAAACGGTGGAATGGGATTTGAGATGCGAGCTGGTGAGGTGAAGCAGAAGGTTTCACATAGACTGTACATGGATGACTTAAAAATCTATGCAAGCACACGGCGTCAACTGCAAGGGCTCTTAGATATTACGCAGACGTTTAGCGACGATATAGCGATGGAATTCGGACTTTAAAAGAATGCAAGGCGATCATACTGGCAAGAGGGAAACTTGATAGAGCAGAGGGCTTCGATGTTGGTCTAGATGAGCTAATCGAGTGTTTGGATGAGGGCGAGACCTACAAATACTTGGGCTTTCTTCAGCTTCGAGGGATCCGACACACAAATTAAAGCCAATTTACAGAAGTTCTTTAATCGAGTGGATATGGTTTTGAAATCATACTTGGATGCAGGCAAGAAGGTCAAAGCCCTTAACACCTGGGCAGTACCTCTACTTACGTATTCGTTCGGGATCGTTAAGTGGTCTAAGACAGATTTGGAGCAGATAGAACGGAGAGTACGAGTGTCAATGACAAAATATCGGCTTCATCATCCAAAGGCAGCGATCGAGCGTATCACACTACCACGGAGCGAAGGCGGTCGAGGGGTCATTGATCTCACGATCGCCCAAAGCAGGCAAGTGGAACGTCTGCGACAGTACTTCTTTGGTGCAAGAAATACTCCTCTGTATGAAGTCATTGTTGAAAGTGGTAAGAGATTCACACCACTAAGACTTGCAGACATGCAATATGACACAAAAGAGCACGTTACTTCGTTTGAACAGCGCCAGATGGCATGGTTACGGAAAGAACTGCATGGTGTACACCCTCACATGCTCAGCCAACATCATGTCGACCGATCATTGTCGAACTTATGGTTGAAGTATGGTTCGCTCTTCAGTGAAATTGAGGGCATTGTAATTGCGATACAGGATCGTGTCATTGCAACAAAAAATTATTGAAAGTACATCCTTAAAGAGAATGTAGCAGATGATCGATGTCGTAGATGCACCTCAGCGCTGGAAGCTAGCTATCATATCATCGGTGGCTGCTCTACGCTGGCTGGTATAGAGTATACCAAGAGGCACAATGATGTTGCTAGAGCTTACATCAAGAGCTAGCTATAAAATCTGGACTTGTGGATACGAGCATGGTGTACTGCAATTACCAGCCTGCCAACGTGCTTGAAAATGAGGATTATAAGGTGTATTGGGATAGACCTATTTTAACCGACCAGAAAATCTTGGCCAATCGACCTGATAAAAATGTCTCTCTCAATAAAAGAAACCAAACGGCTTACTTGATCGACGTGTCTGTCCCACTTGGCCAAAATATGCAAACTACCCAAGCTAAAAAGACAAACAAGCACGCACCGTTGGCGGAAGAAGTACGAAAACTATGGGGCCTAAAATGCGCGAGTGGTGATCTCTTCCACGGGAGTTGTTCCAAGGACGTTGGCAATGGCTTTGGAGGAACTGCAAATGAAACTCCTGATTGCCAGAATACAGAAGGCAGTGCTGCTGGATACGTGCCATATTGTCAGGTTATTTCTTATCTCAGTAATAAGTTTACAGGATACTTGATTCCAAATCGGTATATTGTAAACTGATTTGTACCATAGGCTAATTATGAGAAATTGAAGATAATAATAATAATAATAACGATAATATTATTATGTTTTTCAATCTCGCATAACGAAATCACACGATACAATATAGGCTTCAGTTGCAGAAAGGAAAGCATGGAGTAGAAGAGTGAGTGGCAGGGCGCTTGGACAGGGATTTAACAAAATATATGTTAATCATAATGAAGTGACCGCTGCACCGTGTTAAATCATACCATCTTGTGTGCAGACTCGTGTCAGTCAGCTGCGTGGTCTCCAGGCTATTGTAGTAGTAGGGGAGCCCAAGCGGGCATTTTGGGAATTACTCAAGCGCGGCATAATAACATAAAGGGGGAAACCTTGCACCCTGTTAAGTACATGAACCCTTTATATAGGGTTGTGTGTTTAGGGCAGCCGAGCAGAGTAGTAAAAATAAATTAAAAAAATAGATCGTTAGAAAAACTCGAGCGTCAGATTAAGGCAAGGTGAGTTAATTACATGCAGAAAAGTGTGCATTTGAATAATCAGACGATTTGCGCGTGACATAAGAAAAAGTGAGAGTCACAAAGTTGCAAAAACAAAACGCCACCTGGACATACTCGAGCGCGGTTATATATTTTTTATTTTGAAGGAAATCATTCAAGGATCACGGGAATAATATAATCTGCCCATTTCCACAAGCCGAAGTAGTTAAAATCATAAATAAAGTGTGGTGCGTGCAGCTGCTTAGACCTATGTTTTTCCCAATCCGCGCCTCCCGTCCCTTCTCACTATTTCCTTTTTTAAATCTTTTCTTCATTACACCATTTTCTTCTATATATATATATATTATTTTCTGTTAATTGTATTTATTACATTAAGTACCGTAATTTGAAAAAATGAAATAAATGTTTTCAAACCTTCAGATTAAGGAAATTCCTCCACATGATTGTCAAATTATGGGTCAGCACAACAAGGACATCAAGCAGAACCGTCTGTATATTAAACTGACGCGCTCGAGTATTTCAAAGTCAGGTTTTTTCATTTTCAAAAATCGGCCATGAGTTTTGGTCGCGTCCAAATCGTCTGTCTTTGGAATAGGAGCTCCTTTACGGTTAACTTAACATCCCTTCTGTATATCTGACGCGCTCGAATAAATTTCTTTTTTCCCATTTTCAACCCCTCCGTACGGCCACCCCACCATGCAAACCGGATGATTAATATTCCTCCGTTATCAGAATCACGTGGGGCGCATACACTATTAATATCTGAAGCGCCCAAGTATTTCTTTGTGACTATTTGTTTACATTTTTGAAAATCTGTACACGCTCCCCCACCAGTGAAAATGCACCTACATCATATGACATTTTATTCTTCTTTTTAGCATCAAATCTTCACAACCCAAAGGGTCCCCACGACGCTCGAGTAAATCCCCTTTAGCCTCTTGGGCTTCCCTACTATAGATCATTGTAATACTGGCGCTCCAAATGTGTGGTCTACAGTTACAATGTTTGGAATATGTTATTCATTTTCTGCTCTCTGTGTACTATCCCAGTAACTAGTATTGATGAAAGGTAAGGAAAGTAAACTCTTTTAGTCCACTGGCCTGGTGCAAGTCTTCGAAATTGACACCACTTGGGTCACTTGCATGTCAACGATACTGTTCCAGTACCTCAAATCAGAATTAAAATTGCTTGACAGAGCCGGGCACGGGCCTCCGGGGTGGTAGCCAAGTATGAGGAAGGTATCCCAGAAGGTATCCATGTAGGTGTCTGGAGTAAGGGAACATTCTTGAAAACGCCCAACTCACGAAGGTTGCTACGAGTTTCCAAGAATAGGGTTCAAGCACGACCCGACATTAGCGCTGTACAGAGAGAACTGGGTCTCGTAAAATACCACACTAAAAATCGTAGTGGGGTAGTTGGTTGTGTCGTGATGAGCAAAGGAGTAGGTTTAGGGGAGGAAGAATATTTTTGCTAACTGTCCCGTATAAAGACAGACTAACGCCGGATTACCCGTTATGTGGAAGGCTGGGTTTGGTACTCATCGGCCAATGTGGTCTATAGCCAGACAAACCATGTTTTACTGCTACGTATATTTTGAGGTTAACATAACCTGTATTTCCTTAGGGGAGTATTTCTGCTCTGTTGAGTGCTGACCAACCAATCCTACGTCCCTGTAGTGGTATTCGTGAAGAAATGTAAATGTATATTCTTGCTTGTTACCAAGCATTGGTACTACGATGCTGCTTCTCAATATGGTTCACGTTGCTCAATCAATTCAGTCTTACTATTCAATCCATGTGTCGATTATAATTTAATTAAATGAAAGACGATTTCATAAAAAACAACAACCGCCAAAATATATTCTTTAAAACAGAACAAATACAAATGTCAGACAGGCTAGAGGAAGGAACCAATCATTAAAATTATGCTCTAGGCAAATAATATTCTCCAATGGCGGCTAACAATTATTACGCAGTTTGGCAACCTTGCATCCAAGCACTAAAATGGGAAGCTGAACCTTCAGGAAACGCGAGATAATTACATTTCACCAAATTAATTATTTCATAGTTGTTTCAACTCGCGTTACAGATGATGCCAGATAAACTGCAGTATTCAGACGGGCAGTTAATATTTCAATTCTGACCAATCCAAACAAATGACAATCAGCCATAGATAACATCAATTTTGGGCGGCGAGAAAATAATATTGGCAAGATATAACCAAACTTAGGTCGAATAATAGAGTAATGGCCCCAGATTAAAATAAAACAAATCGCCACAAGAAAGAAAGGAATTCTGGCTATACTAGCCTCGTAGATAAAACAAAATGCCGCAACTTCGTTAAAGCATATTGGCCAGACGACACCTGATTATGAATTCAATAACTCAAAGAATAAAATTATAATATAATCCGGAAACACACCGAAACCACTGCGAATAGAATAATCACAATATTCTTCATTACCTCGTATATCCAACGACGCGTTTATGGCCTCCTAGGCCTGGCCTACGGAACACTTCCGACCAATTCAGGTCCCCATAGTTGAATCTTCTGACTCTCCTTTTGTTTTTCTACCAGCACCTCTGTTCCTGCTTGCACATGCGCAGTGAACAGAAGCTTTAGCAGAAACAAATGAAAACCCATGCGCGAATTACGCGTTGCCAACCGTTGCAAAAACACACAAGCACCTTACCTAAAGAGCTTCCACTCCAGATACAGAAATTTAAGTTGGCATTTTCATGACATTATGAGATGTTACATGCCCATTGGTTCTTCGACTACAATGCACAATTAGAAGTACAAGACACATAAAACATGCAACAGAACTGGTACAGCACCATCATAGTAAATATACAATAATTTTCAATTACATGCAACATTCCAGGTATTGACATGCACAATTACAATTCCAAATATTTTCAGTCTCATGCAGTAGCACTAGTCTACTGGCATGCATTTTAAATTCATATAAGGGGAAGCTAATTGTTCTTTATTTCTTCTTTTCCTAATACGGGGTTAGAAATTTTAAATCTTGAGGTAAGCAACGAAGTTTTTATACGAAATCCGACGCCGGCCGACAGGACACGAGGGCTCCCGACGGGCCACGGAGAGGGCCGACAGCAGGGTTTGAATATTGTGTCAATTTCAATTGGCACAGTTCTCCCTCTGCGAAAGGTCAACCAGGGGTTCAGCAGTTGATTCCGCAGGGCGCATGCAAGGCATGGGTAGGGCTCACCGACTGACAGACTGTCATGTCTGTCACAGCTAGGCATCTTCACGTTGTGGTAGCAGGCACCTCCACTCCGACCAGCAGAATGGCAGACACCTCCACCAGATGT
Organism: Meconema thalassinum; assembly: GCA_946902985.2. Lineage (NCBI taxonomy): Eukaryota > Metazoa > Arthropoda > Insecta > Orthoptera > Tettigoniidae > Meconema > Meconema thalassinum. The sequence goes on along the minus strand of OX336388.2, from coordinate 1,202,836,463 downwards.
TAGTTCGTGTATGGTGACAGCAGCCAGAGCTCTTGCTACCGCCACCCAAGATGAAAGGCAACTAGAACACAATCAAAACACAGCAGAAGGGAGCACCACCAAACATTGCACCATGGTTAGATTTTATCACCAGTCACCATGTCGTTTCATTCCAACCGCTAGAACGCGCACTAATCGCATACTTCGAAGAACATTATTATCGAATTTCACTCCCATGACAACTTGGTCACATTTCAAGTATCATCTTCATTTGGTACTGAAGCAGGTTATCAACTTCCAGTACAACTTTCGATCAGAAAACTTTAGTCAAGAAATAAAATTTAACAACAGAAGGGGGCATAGGAAACGAACATCACTTTCCGATGCTCGGGCAAAGAATATCAAGTTTCCCACCAAAATCCTGCGTTCACATTCTAATATGAATTAATTAATGGGGGTTCGTTACGTGCTTAAATCACATAACCTCTCAATGACATGGTGACTTTGGCTCTCAAGTTAATTAAATTAATTAAAGGTACAAAGTACCACAATACCTTCTGGTAAGTTCCAGGCAATACAGGTATATTGAATTGATTGACCTTATAGGCTCAAATACACAGCTTCAGCATGGCTTTTAACTTTACATGTGACCACTCGCAGCAGATACAGAAACGAACCAACACAGTTCAACAAGCTTACCCGCAACAAATTTTCTAAATTAAAACAGCACTTCACCAGGACAACTCACACCAGAAACCCTACTTCCATGGCACGATCACAACACTCAGTCAGCATAGACAATCATTAACTCCAATCAAGAGATGACCACATAAGCCATAACCTCACTCTCAAGTCACGAAACACTTCTCATTCCTCACACCTTTCAGACATCAGCCCCTGCGACAACACGCAACACTCACAAACAACACTTGACAACATTCAACAATTCTGCCATAACCTCCGATCATCAACCTAATCCTCATTCAACACCAAACAATAACTCAATCAACAATCCGCTCAACCATCTTCTAAACGTCACAGTACTGCTCAACTCCGCACCATGACCAACCTTCACAGCCCATTATTTCACAGTCAGCACACTCATTTCATGCACCGAACCTTAGTGTAACCAATTATGACACACACAGTCTACTCCTTATCAATCACAGTGAAACCAATCAGCACCAATTCATCACAAGTAGCAAGACTACTACCAACTTTCCAATAGGTCACTCAATGCAACCAACTAATCATCATGGGTCACTAAACAGCAACCATTCTTCACTGGGTCAATCATCCCAACCCATACTCACCATGGGTCACTTATGTAACCAACTCACCAGGGGTCACTTAATGCAACCAACTAATCATCATGGGTCACTAAACAGCAACCAACCGTCCGTAGGTGCCCATGACGTCTGTATAACCAGACAAAATTTTAAATTTTCCCAACTAATCAATTTCAGAACCAGACCTTCCGTCGAACTCTAAACTTCCTCCAGCCATCCTGCAAATCCACAGTTCACCACTGAAAGCATACTAAGCTTCATAACATTCCGGCCTTCGAATTCCGAATAGATAAACTTCCAGTCGTCATCAGAAACTGGCCTAAACACCTGCCACGCGTCGCAGCGAAAGGAAAACATCTGCCTGCATATACTTCACACGAAGTACCCACCTGCATATACCTCCCATGAAGTATCTTAATAAGGTAAATAGGCACCACTCGACAACCATCTCACATCATCAGGGAATAATCATCCTGGAATTCACTATCCTGGACTTCAGGGAACCACCCTCCTGAAACCAACTCGACGAACTAACTCGCTCCCATATCCACCTAACCTTAACAAGGACCAAGATTAGCTAGCACTATTCCCCATAAAACAGTACCAACCAATGAGGAACCAAAACAATAGACCAAGACTGGCTAGTACCACTTCCCATAAAATAGCACCAACCAACGAGGAATACAACAACAACAACAAATACCTACTAGATACTATCAAAATGACAACAAGAAAATACCCTTGATAATGCTTCTCAAGTATCGACACAGAAGTACCGACCAAGAAACACTAACCAATTACCTTCTAATATTTCCACAGAAATACTAAGCTAGACAATAAACACTACCAAGTACCAGCACAGTAGTACCGACAAGCATAATCCCAAGAATCACACCTCGATACACAAATACCCATAAGAGTACTTACCAAATAAGGACACTAAATTTACAACAACAAGACTTGCCAATACTCACTCAGAATACCAACTTAACAAGTACTCACACCGAAGCACCAAGTACCAAAGAGGCACTTAACACACCTGAAATAAAAACAAACAAAATACCCTCAAACACTGAAACGTATGATGTACGACCATCACCAGCCCGAACGACATCAAGAGTCAGAAGAGCATAGCAATGTCGACATCACCAACCCTCACTGAAAGCACCAGAATCATAACAAACAGAGACTGGGTACTTCCGCTAGGTTGGTATCACTTCATCAGCAGTACCTTAACTAACTCCAACTCCCCAAAAGACACCACTGCTCAACACAGCCATGTCACCAAACAATACTAACAAATACCAACCACAGTTAGTACGAGAGAACGAAATATTCTACCAGAAAACCAAATATCCACACAGGATATCGAGTACCAATCAGTCAAGGCACTCACACTCACTAAGTAAAAATATTTAGCACTAAAAATAACCTTGATGAACGGGGCACTCCAGCCCAAGCAACATTAAGGGTCAGAGAGAGCGCAGAATGCCCGACATCAACACCACCAAAAAACACCTACTACTCCTGAGGCGCATGTAACGCCCTAACCTCTCACCACAACAAACACACTAGCACTCACGCCAATATCATTCACACATGTCCAGGCACGTTCTTCTTCACCCGCCAAATCAAATTTCGAAGTTGAACCTAAATAATTTTCAATTTTTACAATTCACCAACTGAAGATCAAAACCTCTCCATGATTAAGCAATAGTACACCACTACCATCTCTTCTTAGCACCCACTCGCTGCTGACACCATGACCTCGGCATCACATTGCACTGAACAGCTGATCTAATAAGTACCAACCTCACAACTGATGTAACACTTAACCTCAACAAGAAGGAATTTCAATCCTCGAAACGATTTAAAACCTGGAAACTTCTCCGCTGAAAATGAAATCTGCAGCTGCACCACTTCTAAGCTGAAATAAAATTTCAAGAAATTTCCCATCACCCGACCAAGATCAACTCTTCATAACACTGCACTCGCTGCTGGAGGCACTCACAGTACACAACCGAAGTTCACTTGCACGTTCAATGAAAGTACATAAGACCGTTGTACTACTAAAATCAGGTTACAGCACAGCACTACCCACCTGAGCACAGAGGATTACTCGCAACTAAATTGATAACTCTCCTCCAGATGACTTTAGTATCACTCGGCAATTCACCGGAACAATTGTTTCACGACATCACTTTGGCAACACTGCCAGAAATATTTCAGCACGGTACAATTGCAGCACTTTTCCAATCACTCGAACTTTACACAGCAGAAGAAGCTATGAGCTCTTTGCTCGCCACTGTGCAGAGGTAAAATAGTAACTACTTAAAATAGAACACTGTATCATCTGGGCTTACCTCGCGATCTCCTGCAGCACCAACACCACCAAGATAACCAAACATAGGCCAACAGCCAAGCCAACACCATCACTTGAGAAGTCATATGCCCTTGAGTGCCAGTTATCCAACTGGACTTGACTCGTCTTCAGTATGCACAACATACTGGAGAATGCCAGCAACGCTTCGAACCCGTACATTAGCATGAAAGCAAGAACACAATGCATCCATTAGTAATAACACTGGTTAGACCCCTACCTAACTGATTAAGTTAATATTAAATTTTACAACTTTGCCCGTAACTCACCGCAACTTTAAGTTATGTTTATCAAGATCTGCCGGCTGCAGAAAATCGTAAACCACGCTCTATGGCTATCATAATTACTGTCCCGTATAAAGACAGACTAACGCCGGATTACCCGTTATGTGGAAGGCTGGGTTTGGTACTCATCGGCCAATGTGGTCTATAGCCAGACAAACCATGTTTTACTGCTACGTATATTTTGAGGTTAACATAACCTGTATTTCCTTAGGGGAGTATTTCTGCTCTGTTGAGTGCTGACCAACCAATCCTACGTCCCTGTAGTGGTATTCGTGAAGAAATGTAAATGTATATTCTTGCTTGTTACCAAGCATTGGTACTACGATGCTGCTTCTCAATATGGTTCACGTTGCTCAATCAATTCAGTCTTACTATTCAATCCATGTGTCGATTATAATTTAATTAAATGAAAGACGATTTCATAAAAAACAACAACCGCCAAAATATATTCTTTAAAACAGAACAAATACAAATGTCAGACAGGCTAGAGGAAGGAACCAATCATTAAAATTATGCTCTAGGCAAATAATATTCTCCAATGGCGGCTAACAATTATTACGCAGTTTGGCAACCTTGCATCCAAGCACTAAAATGGGAAGCTGAACCTTCAGGAAACGCGAGATAATTACATTTCACCAAATTAATTATTTCATAGTTGTTTCAACTCGCGTTACAGATGATGCCAGATAAACTGCAGTATTCAGACGGGCAGTTAATATTTCAATTCTGACCAATCCAAACAAATGACAATCAGCCATAGATAACATCAATTTTGGGCGGCGAGAAAATAATATTGGCAAGATATAACCAAACTTAGGTCGAATAATAGAGTAATGGACCCAGATTAAAATAAAACAAATCGCCACAAGAAAGAAAGGAATTCTGGCTATACTAGCCTCGTAGATAAAACAAAATGCCGCAACTTCGTTAAAGCATATTGGCCAGACGACACCTGATTATGAATTCAATAACTCAAAGAATAAAATTATAATATAATCCGGAAACACACCGAAACCACTGCGAATAGAATAATCACAATATTCTTCATTACCTCGTATATCCAACGACGCGTTTATGGCCTCCTAGGCCTGGCCTACGGAACACTTCCGACCAATTCAGGTCCCCATAGTTGAATCTTCTGACTCTCCTTTTGTTTTTCTACCAGCACCTCTGTTCCTGCTTGCACATGCGCAGTGAACAGAAGCTTTAGCAGAAACAAATGAAAACCCATGCGCGAATTACGCGTTGCCAACCGTTGCAAAAACACACAAGCACCTTACCTAAAGAGCTTCCACTCCAGATACAGAAATTTAAGTTGGCATTTTCATGACATTATGAGATGTTACATGCCCATTGGTTCTTCGACTACAATGCACAATTAGAAGTACAAGACACATAAAACATGCAACAGAACTGGTACAGCACCATCATAGTAAATATACAATAATTTTCAATTACATGCAACATTCCAGGTATTGACATGCACAATTACAATTCCAAATATTTTCAGTCTCATGCAGTAGCACTAGTCTACTGGCATGCATTTTAAATTCATATAAGGGGAAGCTAATTGTTCTTTATTTCTTCTTTTCCTAATACGGGGTTAGAAATTTTAAATCTTGAGGTAAGCAACGAAGTTTTTATACGAAATCCGACGCCGGCCGACAGGACACGAGGGCTCCCGACGGGCCACGGAGAGGGCCGACAGCAGGGTTTGAATATTGTGTCAATTTCAATTGGCACACTAACAATCGCTGAGAGTTCCTGAATCATGGCGAGGCACGCTGCCATGCCTCTGTATTCTGCTCCTTAAAAGGGATGCCCAAGAAGGCATCAGTTCCATCTATCGCATCTGTACCAGCTGGCCAATACATATGAGAGCGTGTTCATACGTAGAAGAGTCGCCTGTTCATGGATCATCTTCATTTGCATTTTAACCGAGTGAAACATGTGTGCATTGCCGGAAAGAAACTTTGTAGTCTCTCATTGTCATTCTCGCTTACCTATATGATATCTTGAAGCACTTTGTTGTTGTTGTTCTTGATTCATGTAGGGGCTTTACGTGGTCTTGATTTTATTTATTTATTTATTTATTTATTTATTTTACTTTCACGACCACACTTAGAGATTAAGAGCTCCTTTACAGCAGTGCCTTACATTCATCAGGATTAGGGCATATAAACATAGTAACAAACATCAAGAAGTAGAAAAATACGATACATTCCGTTAAAATTAAGGTCATAATAATGATATATCGTATCATATCATAAGCAACCAGTTAAGTTAGTATAATATTATAAAATACGTTTTATACAACATTCACAATAAGTGAAATGATAATAATAATAATAATAATAATAATAATAATAATAATATTATGGAGAAACTAGAAGCTAAAGAAAGAAAGATTCTCAGGAAAATCTTGGGCCCTGTAAAAGAAAACGATGAATACAGGAGACGGCACAACCACGAGCTCTACACATGTGTAGAAAAAATAACTGATGTGATGAGAAAAAGAAGAATTTCATTTTATGGCCACATTTCACGAATGAGCTCTGTATGGTTGACAAACAGGATCTTTACATACTTTCTAGAGAAGAAAACAAAGGGGGCATGGTTCACTGAAGTTGACAGAGATTTGAAAGAAATTGGGATTACAAGTGATGATGTACTGGAACGTGTAAAATTTAAGGTGAAACTTACAACTCACCGGAGTTTCCTAGAGAAACCTAAGCTCAAAACAGGCAAGAAGTGGACAGAAGAAAGGAAGCAACAACATGGAGAATTCATGCGGCAGTACTGGGCGAATGTTAAAGCTCAAAGCAGAAACCAGTTGAAATAACGTGGTCCTTAGTTGGCCGTAACGCAAGAATAATAATAATAATAATAATAATAATAATAATAATAATAATAATAGAAAAAAGTCCTCTCGGCACGCCGGAAGGCGGAGGTAGATTTCACCGGGCAAACTTGGGGATAGGCGAAAATAGGCAGAATATGCAGGTTTTCGTAGAAGGATCAGACCTCATTTATTGCGAGAAGGTATTTTATAATTGGAGCTTAATTAACTTTGTTTTTCGTCATTTTATGCTTATTTTAAACATTTTATTGTCTTATGGGAACGGTAACCTTCTTGTCATTTGGGGTCCATTTTTATACTTGTGGTCACACTGTCCTTATGCAAGGTTTCGACACTGATGTGTAACTATGTAACGGTCTGTTACTTCTTCACGCAAAATTATATCTACCGCAGAGATTTTGGTTGGTTCCTCAGTTTAGGGGCTGCGACAACGCGGTCATGTAACCCCGTGTACTTTGGGATGGCTGTATTAGTCTGTAATTCAGGTAAGGACTGCAGACGGTCAATTTCAAGCAGTAGTTACTAATGTTGCTACCAGGTACTACCGTCAACGACACCTAGCTGTGAACTTGGCTACTAGATGCCACCGCAATCAGCAACTCGCAACGAACGTTGGAACTTCCCCTCCAAAGGAAAGCATACTGAGGGATTTTTGGCGCTCTTAGAAAATCCGACGACTTCGGCCGGCTTTGAACTCGCGACCTTGGGCATAAACATTCAGCATGCTACCAGTTACGTCACCGAAGCCGCTTCACACTTAGATGGAAATCTGAATCTGATCTCGTGCAAGTGCGTTATCTTGGCAACGTCTGATGGCTCATCCCTCATCAATTTAGTAGTGTTGCCATGGCAACCACTGATAGGTCTTGGCATTTTCTTATAATTCCGAAATTATTTTTCTCATCCCTTGGCATAATGGTGGGTTATATCAAAAATTCTTTCAGACAAAAGTTTTAGGTAATTATTATGGGAATATTGTCCATTTTGTACGGTTTTGATATTGTGCCTATTAAGAGAGATATGATTAATGTTTCCCGAAAAACCCACTTTTTCCCACCCCTTTGGTCAATGGTTGGTGCTATAAAAAAAACTCTTCAAACATACATTTTTGGGCTTTATCCGACACATAGTATGAATGTTGAACGGATTCGATATTTCACATATTAAGAGAGTTATAGCAATATTTCACTTTTTCGAAAAAAAAAAGCCCCCCATTTTCACCCCCCAACGACCGATTTAGCCCAGTAACGAACTCGACCGAGATTTTATAGGTATACGTATTCGGTAAAAAATTCAAAGTGATTGGTACAAAATTACGGCAGTTATCGTGTCCACAATAAACTGATATACATATACATACATAAATTATATATAACTTTTGAACTGACGGTGGTTTTGGGGCCTGGGGATGTGAAACGCGAAGATATGTCGAAATTTTCCGGAAGTCGAAACATGGTACCCATTGCAATAGTTAGCTTTCTAACGAAATCTACCTCTGGTTGGTTCCTCAGTTTAGGGGCTGCGACAACGCGGTCATCTAACCCCGTGTACTTTGGGTGAGTGTAGAATCTGTCTGATACACGGTGTGAATTGTAATGGCTGTATTAGTCTTAATTCATGTAAGTACTGCAGACGGTCAATTTCAAGCAGTAGTTCCTAATGTTGCTACCAGGTACAACCGTCAACGACACCTAGCTGTGAACTTGGCTACTAGATGCCACCCCAACCATCAACTCGCAACGAACGTTGGAACTTCCCCTCCAAAGGAAAGCATACTGAGGGATTCTAGTGCTCTTAGAAAATCCGACGACTTCGGCCGGCTTTGAAACCGCGACATTGGGCATAGACATTCAGCATGCTACCAGTTACGTCACCGAAGCCGCTTCCCACTTTATCAGGCGGCTTTGGTGGCGTAGTCGGTAACATGCTGAGCTTCTATGCCCAAGATACCGGGTTCAAACCCGGCCGAAGCCGTCGGATTTTTTAAGAGCGTTAAATATCCCTCAGTATGCCTTCCTTCGGAGGGGAAGTAAAGCCGGCGGTCCCATGTCATAGATTTATGGCATGTTAAAGATCCTTCCACTAATTGCACCTGTGTGAAGCTAAATTGGATAGGTTAAGAATGTATACAACGCTCTTAGGTTTCTATGTTCGTTGCCAAGAGCCGACTGCGGCGGCGTCTAGTAGCTCAGTTCTGAACTTGGCCTCGTAGTCGTTGACAGTGGCGCTTGGCGGCAAAAGTAGGAACTATCTGAAAAATTGTTAGTTGCAGTACTTAAATTAACAAACAGATAACACACACTAATACAGTCATCACAATTAACACCGGTTATCAGACAGATTCTACACACACCCAAAGTACACGGGGCTACATGACCGCGTTGTCGCAGCCCCTAAACTTAAGAACCAACCAACCAACCACTTAATCAGATGGAAATAATGAATCTGATCTCGTGCAAGTGCGTTGTCATGGCAACGTCTGATGGTCCATGCCTCATCAATTTAGTAGTGTTGCCATGGCAACCACTGATAGCTCTTGGCATTTTCTTATAATTCCGAAATCATTTTTCTCGTCCCTTGGCGTAATGGTGTTAGTTAGTTAGTTATTGTTGTTTTAAGGGGCGGAACTACGAGGTCATCTGCCCCTAAAGCGTAATGGTGGGTCATATCAAAAATTCTTTCAGACAAACGTTTTAGGTAATTATTAGGGGAATATTGTCCATTTTGTACGGTTTTGATATTGTGCCTATTAAGAGAGATATGATTAATGTTTCCCGAAAAACCCACTTTTTTCCACCCCTTTGGTCAATGGTTGGTGCTATCAAAAATCTTATTTGACATACATTTTTGGCACTTATCCGACACATATTATGAACTTTGAATGGATTCGATATTGCACGTATTAAGAGAGTTATAGCGAAATTTCACTTTTTCGAAAAAAGCCCCCCATTTTTACCCCCTTCGACCGATTTAGCCCAGTAACGAACTCGACCGAGATTTTATAGGTATACATCTTCGGTAAAAAATTCGAAGTAATTGGTGCAAAATTACGGCAGTTATCGTGTCCACAAGAAACTGATATACATATATATATACATATATATATATATACATAAATTATATATAAACTTTTGAACTGACGGTGGTTTTGGGGTCTGGGGGATGTGAAACGCGAAGATATGTCGAAATTTTCCGGAAGTCGAAACATGGGACCCATTGCAATAGTTAGCTTTCTAATGAAATCTACCTAAAAGTATACAACAGTGTTTATAAGTTACAGACCCAGTATGAGCCACTTATACTTGGGTGTATGTGTAATATATATGATAATCTCTGTCATTGTGATGACTGTATTAGTGTGTGCAGAGGGCTAAGATTTGGATAAGAAGCGGCTGGCCTTAATGTTTAGGTACCATCCCGGTATTTGCCTGAAGTAGAAGTAGGAATCCACGGAAAACCACGATAGCTAAGGCAGGAATCGAGTCCATCTCTTCTCAGTTCTTCCTCACACGGCTCAATGAACCCCCTTTTAAGCCCTCAGACCAGAATTACATTTCTTGACAGAGCCGGATCTCCGCAGTGACAGCCATGGTGTAACTACAATGGTGAGGCGGATCGCTCCCTCTCTCTTGTGCGGATGACGTCACAACGGGGGCATTGCGTTCTGTGACACAGCACGAAGTACATGTATTTGACACGGCTCTGGTCTTAAATTGAAGGCATAATTAATAAATAAAATGTATTATAGCACTCAACATACTTTGTATTGTAAACTCTGATAATAATGTTGGTAATTATGAATGCGCCGTACCTCTAAATAATATTAATAGTCCAATAACGAAATCAACTATTTTCTTAAATTGATGAATTTACACATTTTGCGATTCAATTTTCTCTGTGAATTGCCGAAACTTATTTTTCTGTTTAAGCCAAGCAACCTAATATATGTTCGGGTTCGAGCTAAACAGTGAATAACCTCATATGCAATATTAATATGAGGCAATTTTTACAAGGTCCTGCTGGTTAATTCATTGAATATAAACATATCATTTGATTGCGAAATGTCAGGAAATTTATGAAACGCAGCGTCCATTGTTGTTTCAACTTCCATATGCTCATTAGAGGGATACAAACGATTTCCCCTTGAAATAAACTGGAGCCAATCTGGGCCTTCATTACTGGGTTAATGTTCTTGAGATACCGTACAAAGAACACGGAACTACATGACCGCGTTGTCGCAGCCCCTAAATTGAGGAACCAACCAATGTTCTTGAGATAATGTTCGCAAATTTTTGTACTTATCCCTGAATCTATGTGCTACATATCCTGTACTGTACTTTAAACCTTCATGGTTCATTTCATCTTTAAAATCTGAGACATCAAATTCATCCAACATTCTGATGATCGGTCATTTTAAACATACTCATATTCATTTCCACAGTTTCGTAATTTGATTCAATAAATAAACTGGAAACTAGTTTTTCTTAGTCAGGAGCATCCACGATATCAGGAATAGGTTTGGCAACATTCACTAACGCAGCCTGCGAGAAACAGGTATCGGTTTCTGTTTCCATTGGTTTAATCATACACTATTCGTCAATATCCTCCTCTGTGTTTATATTTAAAGTAAAAACTGAAGCAGAGGGCTTGTCCAAAATGTACCATCTCAATCTACAGTTTATTTAATATCCAGAGGATATTCGTGATCATTGGAGCCTCCCATTCCTCTAATATATGTGAGAAGGTTCTCCAAAATATCTTGATTTAGACGATAAGTTATTATGTACTCGATTTGGTACATGGGCTTCAAGCATCTAAAAAGGTTAACTAAATACGTGTTGCTGAGTAGAATTCATTTTCGAAATGGGAGTAAGGCTTTATGTCGGTCAACTTTCATGGACGTTATCAACTCATTGATATTATTTAGCACACTGATTTGCTTGTCTAAATCAGTACCAAATGCATTTCATTCAGAATAATGATGATGATGATGATAATATTTTGTTTTTAGGGGTCTTAACATCTAGGTTATCGGCCCCTAATGGTTTGGGTGATAGTGAAAGATGAGATGAGAATGAAAACTATAAGTAATACAAACTAGACTTACATATTAAACGAAGAAATGGTAAACAAACAAAGGATAAGGCAAATAAAGGACAGAAAGAAAATAAATGCCCTCAACCCTCGAATAATGAGGATTGACGGACTTGGAAGGGAGGAGAGCCATGAAAGGCGGATAGGAAAGAGGAGAGGGCCCATCCCAAGTCAGTGGTAAAAGGGGACAAAACGGACCCAGCTCAGGAATCCCTCGGGATCGCCAACTCCCGAACTCACCAGCCGTAAGCCCCTGAGGGTGTAGCACAATCCAGGGTGCACCAGAAGTGGTGGGGCTACATACACCCTGCCTCCTTGAGGGCCTTGAGCAGAAGGCAGGAGATAACATGAAAAGAAAAATAAGGCTGACCCGTCGCAGAAGGAGGGTATCAGGAAAGATGAGACAAGGGCCAATTAAGGCGGAAAAGGAAGATACTCCCTAGGCCTCGGAAAACCGTCGGGGTTGGAAGAGAACAAGTGTTGACCAAGAGAGGTCGACAGGAAAGAAGATGGAGAGGAGCCCGGCACAAGTAAGTGGAAGCAATGCCGGACAGATGGGGTCCCGTGGTCACCAACCCACGTCCCACAAGTTCTGATCCCCTGGGGGCTTTCAGAATGACTCCCAAATTTGTTTTTAGCATTAAGTAAGCCAAACCAGTCATTTATTAATTTTATACATCTAGCAGCTTCTTCTCAGTCAATGTTTTTAATCAAACCTTTCCCTCCACACCATTCAAGAGCCTTTGATACCTGGTTTGAAAGTAGTCTACTTGAGCTGCAGGCCGAAATTTTTGTCTCTCTGATCCCTTTAAGTTTACATGATATCGGCTAATTTTGTGCGCAATAGTGAGTTCAGAAGAAGACATAGAAATTAGTAGTTCCAAAACATTCCTTGCTCACCTTTTTTCCCATTGAGCAGTACACATCCCTGATCTAATTACGGACAAATCTAACAAATGATTTCTCACAAGTTTCAATAAATGAGGAATGTATGCAAACACAAACACCTTTAAGGAACCGTCGCTTGGATGCTTGAAGACACATTCCTTATTATGCCGTTGACAGAGATTGAAATTCAATACTTTCACTAGCAACGTACACACCTGTCAACATTAACATAATTATTTCAATCGACTATGGATTCACGCGCTTGACTCCCGCCTTTAGCCACAAGTCACGGCAGCTCCCGTTGTGACGTCATCCGCACGAGAGAGAGGGAGCGATCCGCCTCACCATTGTAGTTACACCATGGTGACAGCCAAGAATGGCAATCACTACGTACGTCACGAGGTGGACTTGAAAAGCACTTCTGATACGATGGCGTATTGCGATTAATCAATTTAAACTCTCATGTAGACCACCACTCGGCGAAACAATCGTATATTCATGTAGCCTATTTTCGTAAGAGATCAACTTTAGCGGTGGCATTATGTTCAAGTTCAGCAGGTCTGTAGTCATCAGTGGAAGTTAAAAATGTGGCAAAGAAGAATGTTCACCGTGTGCCGCATTGGCCGGAAATAGACTTTTCAGTGGATTTGATGTTCCGGATGTAGTAAGAATATCCTGTCGTTTATAAATAGAACATATGCATCCTATAGCGTCAAGAGTTTGATGTGAGAGTGCTATGTCCGATGTATTATGCACGATTTATATTTTCAAGAAATTGATTCTCTTTCGATGGTTTGAAAGTAAGCATTGAGATTCCTGTCCCAAAGGTCCTAGGCTCGATTTCTCGCTCGGCTTAGATATTTCATTCTAGTCTGAGGGGTTGGAACGGTTTATAATTTGCCTCCTGAGAATTAAAAAAGCAGGATTGGATTCGTGTTTAAAGTAATGTAAACATAGCAAATTAAAGCTGAAAAGAAAAACACTTTAGCCATGGTTTCCGTTTCTATCCCAGGACAATGTCGTGGTAGTACTACACGCGAAAATATACTCATTAATACAGGCACCAAAATAACATATATACTGTATTTATATATATTTATATATACACACTCAACCGTCAGTTGGAACCAGCCATCACTATCATGCGACGGAGAAGACTGAAATTCTACGGGCACCTCTTCCGGATGGGGAACGATAGAATCACCAAGAAGATCTTCAACTTGATTAAAATCTACAAGACTGGCAGCTTATGATTTAATGAAGTGAAACAAGCCTTGAATAATGCTAGTGTTAACTCTTGGTCCCCACCACCCAAAGTGATTAAGACCCGACAACCCCTCACACAGGAGAGAAACGACACGTTATTGGATGTACTGAGGAGATATTGGAGAACAAGGAAAGCGTCGCAGAAGCACTAGTCATAAGCGCTCATTAGTGGGCTTAAATCACTAATAATAATATACATTTTAGTACACGAGGCTGATGACCATGATATAAGACCCAGAATGAATAAATAACAAACAATATGAAACAAACGGAATTTTATCAGAAATTTGCCACAACCGGGGAACAGTAGTGACTGTAAGGATTCTCCATCTTCCATGCCAGAGCTGAGGAGTGAACCTTGGATGTCCGTATGGAGACCTCATGATCAGATGATTATTTAATTTATGATCGTTGTCAAACTCTGTAGCCTTGGTGTATTCTTTCGAATACACGGTAAGATAGAGTGAGCTTTTGCTGCTCTTTGCTTTATTTCATTCCTTCCTCTTTTCACAAACACCAACAGTGATCTCCTGGTTTCTCTTTGTTGGTGTACTTTGCTTATATTACCTGTGAGTCTGTTCTAGATATATATCTTCCATGACCCACCTAGCGTCATCTAGCAGTGAATCTCTGAAGTTCCTCAATTTTTCCATGTACAGGAGGATTTCCTTACCAATCTGGCCACCAGATCTCGTCGCTATCGCTAGCTATCATCTCTGTGATCAAGAGGACTTCGTCTACTTTGCCATCCACCAGGCTTCGCTAGTGACGCCTGCTATCAACTCTTTGAAGACCATTTCATCAAGATACTTAATTTTTGTAGTGTTGGCTATTCTTATGTATATTCCTTTGTCTCCTACCCCCACTCTTTTCCCTTCTCTGGTCCCTCCGCGCTTCGTTGAGCTGGCCTCACCTGTGCTACAGTCGTCAAGACTTTCAGTCGGAGCTTTCCTAGAGCTCGTCTCCTCTCCTCGAGAGACAAACTTTTAAATCGGACGCCACGTCCAGATCTTAACTAACGGTCGCCTGGATCAACTATACCAGAAATGAGCTAAGTGCAATGTTCTTCATATATTAATCGATTTTAATTAGCTACATGCTTTTAATACCGTTCTATAGACAGTGAGAAGTTGCTAAATGCTCTGCAATTGCAACCTTCGCGGGATTTTCGATGTCAGGCTTTGTCTATCTAAGACAGCTAATCTTGCAAAACGAAGCAGCATTTCTTTTCCATGTTAAATGAGAATGAGCTCTCACACCGTGGGATTCTTATTAAACTAAATTCTGTCTATAGCAAACTTAGCTCGTTCCACCGCTGGGCTTTTTTTTTCCCATTTCAACAGTTATGATTGTTCTGGAATTTTCCATGCCAGACAATTCATCTACAAGTTAAACTTTCTAGTATTTTCCACTCACATATGGGAATACTTTTTCTAACCAAGGAATTAATTAACACCTAATTTTTCTTCCTTCGTGGGATTTTGTCTGCTGCATTCAACTATAACCTACACATTTTTCAACGCAATAGACTTTCGCAAATCAAATGCAACTAGTTATTTTTCACCACCGCAATAAATTTCCTTTCTATAAACTTTCTGTGCTACAATAGTGAACTTTTCAACCACGTCAATAGACTATAGTGAAACAGTGCTCGTTCAACTTCTCATCCGCGTCGCGCTCGTCCGAAATAAATAAAATAGGCCAAGAACTTTCTCCACAAAGTTCCTATTTCCTCTTCCTCAACCACCCTTTACTAACAAATTAGGTTAATCTTTAAATTTATGTATTTTGTAACGAGGCCTCGCCACACCATAGGCGCCCTCCCAACTTTTCTCCATTTTCAACTTATTCACTCTGTTTAAATACCAGCTGTTAGAAACTGCTTATTAATCTATTTTCTTTTCTTGCTAGTACAAGAATGGGTTATGTTCTAAGTACTAAACTTTTCATTAATCTCTTTAATCCAGCTTTCACGAAAGGGTAACTGGCCCCATTTTTTCCTCGTGATCCTGTTTAAATATAGAAGTTCTAGAAACTTCTTCTTAATTTTTCTCTTCAGGTTTCACAATAAGTGACCTGCCCTATTTGTATAAACTATAAAAGTAATTCTGCATCAATATAAGAAGTTATAGAAACTTCTATTTCGTTTCTCCCTGTTTTTTTGGTTGTTACATTCGAAGTTGTTATTTGTTCATATTTTTAAGATGCCCACCTAGGAATTCTTAAAGTACACACCTTGTACTTGATTTATTATTTAACTTTAATTACGTTAATTATCTTTAAATTTTCAATTTGTTAATCTTAGCACCATTTCAAAATCTTATGAGGATTTTAGTGCTTATAAAAGGTTCCAAACCAAAAATTTGTCAATTGCCTAGTGCAAGCTTTAAATGATTTTAGGAGGTCTGCGACCCCAATGGTTCAAAAAATCAAATTATATATGTGTTAAATTGATCACATTTTATGCATTGTTAAATAAATCCAACTATATCCTTTTGCTTTATCATTTTCTTTAAAATAACGACTAGGCAAGATCCTGTCTTCCCCTACTCTTCCTATGGGCTTAAATTTAAAAAACACACAAATCAAATTAATAACGGTTCCACTATTTGTTGCATTTGAGCAAGAACTCTTAGTCACAAACTTATTAAAGCCTCTCTTAGCTTTGATAGCTAATTCTAACTAGCTAGTAAGGCAAGCATAGCTCGCTCTGCCAGCTTCCTGCTTGTTGAGATTTTCTCTACAACTTATGGTTGGTTTTCCAAATTTAAAGTTTTTCTCATTGTCTAAACTTTTAGTCGGCGCTTTGCTGGGTAAAAGCATAGCCATTCCTAAATGCAACTATTGGTGCTCTTACCAAAATTATTCCCAAGGGTATAGTTGCTTCATCCCTACCCTTCTTGGAAACATTCGGTCGCTTTTTAGAAATTCTACAATTTCAAGAATTAAGACATCACGGCCAAATCAAACTATTTGTATTCTTCAAAATATTTGTTTAAAACAAACTCCTTTGAAAAGATACATAGTAAACTCATCATTTCTTTCTTTGCCGGACCACCACCCTTCCCCATAGTAGCCGAATCTTGGCTTGGAAGGGAAGGTACCACCTCCTCTCGCCCGCGTATAGCCCAAGCTCTAGCTGCGTTTCCTGTTAGCTGTGTTCAGGTCCCCACTCACTTAAGTGATTTCACGGGCTTTGCGGTGACACTCTTCTCTAAAAATTGTTTTTGTTTTGTGTTGGACTTTCGTCCTATTATCCACACTTGTTCCTCAGTCCGAAACCCACTTCCCTTTACTTCTCTCTTCATCTTCCCTTGTGGGTAAGGTTAATTCCTAGCAAAAACCTACCCAAGCCTATATAGGTGGTTCCAAAATTGATGCTAACAGCGGCTATCCTGAGTTACACGGAGTCACCACAGAAACACACTAATTAAACGCACACTCAAGTATTAATAGTACCTACTTTCAAGTCGCAGGCTTACTTACCCTATCCCTATCCCTAATACGCTACTACAGTGAACACAGAAACACAGGTTATCAGTCAATTCAACTCACTCCTAAGCATACGGGACTGATGACCAAAATACGCATGCACCTTGAATGATTTAACAAACAAATGTTATAAGATAAGTTTACTTGTTCGTGAATTATCACTTTCAATATTTTATATATTTACAGTAATATATATAAGCGGCTTCGGTGGCGTAGTCGGTAGCTTGCTGAGTTTTTATGCCCAATATGCGGGTTCAAACCCGGCCGAAGTCGTCATTTTTAAGAGCGTTAAAAATCTCTCAGTATGCCTTCTTTCGGAGGAGAAGTTAAGCCGGTGGGCCCATGTCATAGATTTGTGGCATGTAAAAGAATCTTCCACTAACTACAATTGTGTGAAGCTAAATTTGTAGGTTAGATTTCATTAACACTATTAAGCTCCAACTTTCACCGCCAGGAGCTGGTTGCGGTGGCATCTAGTAGCCAAGTTTGCGACTAGGTGTCGTGGACGGTAGCATTTGGTAGCAAAAGTAGGAACTACTAGAAATTCATCGTCTGCAGTCCTTACCTGATTTACAGATAACACATTAATACAGCCATCACAATTAACACCGGTTATCAGACAGATTTTACACACACCCAAAGTACACGGGGCTTCATGATCGGGTTATCGCTGCTTCTAATCTTCTAATCTGGCTGTGCACAATAATCAATGTGATAGTCCTGTGACTTATGCAAGTGAAGTCTCTTTTACAAGACTTCTATTTTACATTGATATTCTCATTTCTCAGTTACATGAGATCCTATATACTGTATATATATTTAAGTTTCAATAGCACGCATTGCCGCCACCTTGAATAAATAAAGTTGAGGGACTTGTGAAGCTTTCGCAAGAGAAAGCTATTTCCTCTTGCTAAGTTTAGAAACTGCAAAATTATTGGATATTTGTATATTCAAGATATCGAATACACGTGATATTGAAGGTTATGTACAAACTTCAACTTCGAAAAACTACTTTTTCTTGCATTTGTGTCATTTGTGTTAAATTTTGTACCATTGTGAATAGTTTCGGAGGCATGGAGTCTGACGTCAAACTTCAAACAGGTACTGTAGGTAGGTAGCTAGGTATAGTTAGATAGATAGACGGTTGAACACACTACCCTGATTGATCTCAAATTTTTACCTCGACATATATTTTCAAAATTAGGCTCAGAGGATTTTCCTAACGAATGAGCCATTTTTAAGGGATTTCTGTATATTTGCGGGAGTTGGTCACGAAGTGGGAATGCCTTTGCTCTGTGGTATCAAACGAGGTCACATTTTTTAATATAAAATCACACTTGCAAACATGTAGAGTAGTTCGGTGTTGGAGTTAGCAGTTGGGGAAAGTTTGAGCTTCCTCCAGGCTACACGCCTGTGCTATGTTGCTTGTTGTCACAGCATCCTTTCGGATGGGAAGAAAAGTGGCTCTTTTCACTGGATGACGCCTTGCTATGGGGTGTATAGAATATTCTCCTGGTGGAAAATGGTTCTTAAGTTAACATTATCTGTGAGGAGATTCCAGTTATAGTCTGAGCCAACACTGGGGAATATATTCATTCTGTGCGTAGCTTTCTTCGTGTTTAACCATCTTTTGTTAACATCTTGCATGACAGAACCGTCTACGTTGTTGCTCTGTGCGTGTTCGACACTGCAAACTTAGAAGGCCCCATGGCGTAGCGCCACAACCGCGATGGGGGAGCCGTAACATGTCCGGAGATCGAAGGTTCGAATCCCGGCATTGACGTCGACTATCTTGAGTGTGGATTATCCACATACCCTCCAGGAAAATACCGGGATAGTTATAACAAAGTGTAGCGTACATTTTGAACTAGACAGGCAGAAGCACCGATATATTTCTTATCAATTGGATTAGCCGCTTTTCCAGGGATCAAGTGCCAGAAAGAAATTTTGTTATAACCTGAGTGATCATAAAAAAGGCTCAAAACGCGTAAAAGTCTCTTCCCCCCCCCCCCCCCTCTCAACCATAAACAGTCTGTTGCTAGAATGGTTATGTCCTGATTGCGGTCATTCCAGATTGCGTTCACCTCATTAGCAGTCCAGATTGCGGTCACTTTCATTTTAGGGAAGAACTATAAACATTCCAACGTCCAGATTGCGATCACGTTTCTTGGGAGACCGGTGCTTGGTGCTTGGTTCTTCCCGACTGACTCATACCTTCCGTAAGTTATGTGGATAACAAGGGGAAACTGATATTTCACTACCTAACCAAAGAATACAGTTCAGTGTTCAGCTGAGCACACCCCATAAAACTTCGCTTAAAAAAAATCAAGTCCCCTTCCAATCTGACGGCACCTCGTAAAGCAATGATTATAACATTTTCAGTCTTAAGAATCGGAATCAACGACCTTCACTTTCAACAAAATTGTTGTAACGGGAAATGTTATACTTACAGGGTATAATTCTTTAATTTCTGCCCCTCCTCTCCCATTTGAGGCGCGAGATATCTATTTTTATAATAGGTACTGTATATTGGTGATGATTTTTCGTAGCAACATGGAATCCTCCAACCATGAATCACTGAACGCACTCTAGAAGCTTGTCTCAGCTTCAGGAGAACTTTTGACTTTATTTGAAAACCTGGATTATTTTATTCATGATCGCAGATTTTTATCTACGTTGTGCACACTTGAGAAAAGCATAATATGTAATTCTGCATTATCAGCAAGATTAAAATGGAATAATATTCACTGTATTTTGGTAATTAAAAGGTATTTTCATCGCAGAAACGCGAAGCAAAAGGAATTAGTTGCTAAATGACTTCGACGGTAGTCGATGCCGGAACACGCCATGCTAGGCGGAAGCGACAACCCTCTGTGCGCTTGAGACGCACATACGTATATTTTTCAGGTCCGGTCAAGTAGACCTATGGTGCATCGTATTCACAGGACTAGTGAGTCCATCATCGACGGATTGTAAAAGCATCCAGTATTATTTAAGTACCAATGTGCTAGTGAAAAACGTATTTTACAAAGTTTAATCACGGGAGAGTGGTATTTCGACAAAACTGTGAATTTGATAATTTTTTTATGTTAGAAGCACATGTGCAACGCGACACCACATGGTGAACAGTGTGTCAGGAAAAATTGTTCAAGTGTTAAAATATTAGCAATATTCATTGCCATTAATTGCGACAATATTTCTACAATCTACAAGAAACACGCCGTGCAAGGGCGGATCCTTAAAAGCAAAGGATTGCACTGCTATCAAAGTGATCGTGCTTCACTATAAAAATAGAATCTGTGAAAAATATAGCTTCAGTGAAAGCAGGTACATGGCCATTTTTAGTATAAATCTTGCCCAGTGTAAAACCTGTGTTGCAAAGTGCCACCAGTAGTAAAATCAGTGAATTATCACCTATAATTGTTTCATCAATTCGACTAGAACTTCAAAGATGTCTGAACTTATCTACATGTCGTTTAACCCCCGTACCACGAGGATGATGATGAGGGCTTAAACACCACAATGGAGGAGCTATTGACCACCTAATAACACCTGCAGGATGGAAGCCGATACAAAGATTTCGTTATCCATGGCCGAGGAGGTACTATTCTACCCCTGTAATTTAAGGATTGACCCCTCAAAATGAAACCAGAGATGGTTAGAGGTGAACAACAGCCGCCGTGAGTTTCCGTTTAATTTCACTTGTTTTTGGTTATGGATCAGGGCTGGATTAGATGTAGACAACCGTACGAATAACATTCATTTAGGTAGGATTTTTCTATTTCTTGTAGACGCCACTGACGGCGTATTTCACTTTTCTTATGAGCTTCCACATGATTTGGAATAGCTCATGCCTCGAGTTAGACACCTCATGGGTTGAACCCAGGTGCAAAATCTGTAACAATTGTGTAGTCAACAGAATGGACGTCAATCTATAACTAGAGCCCTGCGCGGATAGATGAAACGTTACCCGCATCCGCCCCGCATCCGCATGGCTGTTATCCGCATCCGCCCGGCATCCGCACGGCTGTTATCCGCATCCACCCCGCATCCACGCGACTTTTATCCACAAGTTTGTTATCCGAATCTACTGGCATTACAATAATATTTTCAATGTGTAGCTTTATACTTTATCTTTTAGACATCTGAGCTGAAAATCGAACCCTTAGGCTATGTACTGTACATGTCACGTGCTATGTTTAAAATGAATGTTATACAGACAGAATTGCAACCCTTTAAGTTTGGAGTGTTAATTGTGCTTAATGACATCATTTGAATTGAATTAGCGTAAATCATCATCTTACATTTGTCATGAAAAAAAAAACGTACGGAAAAATACGATATGTCATAAACATCCGGGTCCTAGTAAGGGAGAGTGGGGGAATTGTGCGCACCATTACCCTACTCTGCTTTTAAAACGTAACTCACGGAATACCGGTAAACTAATATATTATATTGAAAAACAAATACATGCAAAACCACTGTAAACACTGGCATTTAAAACTACATTTAATTTTAAATAATTGAATCACAACTGTAGGCTTACCTTCTCATTTGCTGGTTACAGAAAATAACATGCAACGTGTAAAGTTTCTTCATCCAAGCCTCACGGTTATCACATAGCAACTGGCATCATGCTGACTGTCCCTATCTGATAGGTACGATGACAGCTTGAGGGTAGCAGTAAACTGAGTTGTTAGTTGTACTACCAACTCGAAAAACATACGTGCGCACGATTAACCGCTGCGCACAATTACCCAACTTTCCCCATGATATTCAACAAGTTCGGATTGCATTCCTAAAGCTATCCGCAAATTTACTCCAAACATTATCCGCAGCTTATCCGCTATCCGCAAAGTCATGCAAAGTATATCCGCATGGCGAAAAATGTTGCGGATATCCGCGGGTTTATCCGCGCAGGGCTTTATCTATAACATGGAGCAATAATTTACTTTGATTAACTGATGCTCAAAGTATAGTTTTACGTTGAGGCTCCCATTAAATGAAATATTTGAGTACGCCACTGTAACCGGTTGTATCATTTTGATGGTGTGAATTTTACACATCTAAAAAGTTATTGTAAATATTTTTCAATGGTCTCAAAACCAAGATTCGAGCACAATCATATTAGTGGATAAGAGTGATTCTGGGTTAACACACTCAAAACCGAACATTCAACTTTAATCGTATCATTTGCAACCATCATCCAGGAGAATGGTGTTTTAATAACATTTATAAGCTCTGGATTGCATAGCGCACAATGTTTTGAATATAATAATTTTTGGCATACAGTGGAATCTCTTCCAAAGACTTGGTGAGTACGCATAACTTTCTGTTGCTACTCTTTGCTAAGTTATAAGCTAGCACATGTTTGCCAATGATTTTTCAAGGCGAATTAGGATTCCCCTTTTGTACAAAGAACAGTGTCATTATATTGTCAAGTGTAATGGATGAAAACTAGGAACATAACTCAGTGAATTTATACACGTTTTCATCAAAGTTTTGATACACATTGCCACGCAATGAAGTGAGGTGCTGTTATAAGCAATATTTGAGCTCGCTAGGATGATAGCTGACGGCGCTCTAGGTTATATTACAGTTAAATGTCTCAGCAGCTAACTTGAGTCTCCGTGCGAGACAGTTGACACACGACACAACTCTCTTTTGTTTTTGCTAGAAAGGAAATCTTTGTCGAGCAGTTCATGGTGCTCGAATGGAATGTAAATTATGTCATGGTTAATTGTTGAGTACAGGGTGACTACAAAGTCACGTTTCCCATTGTTTAATTATATTCGCATGTGTTGTAAGCGAATGAAGAAGGATTATTATATTATTATTGATACTATCAGAGTAATTCTTAGGAATGAACCACACTTTTGTTTATGAAGGCTTGTATTTTTCTCATTTAAGGTGATTGATGTTTTGCCATGTTCTGACACGAGGATAGTGGGGTGGTTTCCGTTTTTGGTGCATGCCAGCAGATGCATATGGATGACTGCTGAGGTTACCTCTTTTCGTGATCCAGTAGAGGGACGCGATTAGATACTTCTTGAATGGTTTTCGATGGAGCTTAGCACGCCCATCTGGTAGTAGTGTTATTGTGGACTAGATTATATTTTTATGATATTGGAGCCGCTTAGAGCTCAAGATTGTTATGACTTGTCAGGTCATACATCTCGTAAGCATCTGATGCAGACTTACGACTAATGTCTATAAGATTGTGTTATTGTAACAGGCCGAGGTCACATGTACTCTGTTGTGTTTATTCTTCAGTCCATCAGCCTTGCATAGTTGGTCATTCTACATAATTGAGATACTCCTAAACGACGATAGTAATAATCGCAAATGCATAAATCATGAAAGTTCATGATTATTAAACCGACGTGGGTTAAAACTACAGTTAAATCTTAATCTGTTGTTAAACTTTGATCGTACTTACTTTTCGCCTGGACCAATGCAATGTGCTTGATACAAGATGTCCCTGGAAGGGAATAATTTGTGAGAAACCACACAGTTAGACTTGCCAGGAGCTAGTAGCAGACTGGAGGTAATTAACTCGTGGGTCGAGTACCCTTTATTGTTGATGACATGCTCTGATGGCATGCTTTGTTTGATTCTTACACATATTAGATGACGAATGGAACAAAGAGTCTCCATTTCGTAGTAGGAAGGGCAAAAACAATATTTATTGTGTTTATTGATTTATTTAAGTGCATATTTCCCTTTGTGAACCCTACTGTTGTATGATCTGTAGTTTTGTTGTACAGATACATTGTAATGCTTACTATTGTAATCAAATGACTGTTATACTAGTATTTTGTTGTTAACACGGACGCTTAGATCCGATGATTCTGTAATGGAAGGTTTAGCTTAGACAGATAATAGTAAATGTAAATGTGGGATGGTCCCAGTATACTTTAGATTTTTGCAGTCATGTTCGACTATTTTCTGGCACGATGATTCTTCACAGAACATCGTTACCTTTTGCTTTGTAATTAAATTAGGATTTTTGTGCCATTTTCCCCAGCTTTGCTTTATTTTTGGATTGTAACTAGAACTGATCAAGAGGGTTAATTTCCTAGCTTAGGTTTTTTTTCTTGTTTTTGTTTATTTAGATAGCGGATTAGCCGATTTGATACCCTCTGATCCTAGGTTAGGAGTTGGTTCTTATTAATAAATATTTCCAACGATTTTTACTTAAGTCTGGACTACCTTCTTTAGTAGCTTGTTTATTTTGGGGGTGTATTACCAGGGGTGTCTTTGACATTTATAATCATGTTGGGAACCTGATCCTTGGGACAGGTGAGTCTCATAGCCGGCGAGCCCTATTGGTTTTCACTCCAATCCTCTTCTTCGGTATGTGGTCGGAGGAAGAGGTCATCTGGGAGGCCATACACGGTTGGTGGTGACCAGATGACTTCCTCCAACGGGCACAATATCGTGAAAAACATTATTTTCATTACCTCGTAAATTTCGTCTCGTAAAAGTAATTTGTTCTGCGTTTGATTCTAAATCCCCTTTGTAATCAAATGTTGTCCCCGCCCCCTTCTACACACAAAATCAAACATTTGAAGTTTTAGGTTTATTTACATTCCAGATTTGAAATCTGTGACTTTTAATAAGTCAAAATCAATAAGTTCACTGTCAAAACTACTCAAATTATAAGATGGTATTTTTGAAGGAAGCTTTCCCCCTACCTTGCCCTCAGTGATGTGGTCAAGGTAGGGTACTCCTGCAAGTGCGTGGGGTCCGGACCGGTCTCCCAAGAAATGTGATCGCAATCCGGACGCTGGAATGTTTATTGCTCTTCCCTAAAATGAAAGTGACCGCAATCTGGACTACAAATGAGGTGAACGCAATCTGGAATGACTGCAATCAGGAAGACATCGCCAGAATATATGTAAAATTCAGGTGTTGTTATTTTTACTCACTTGATTCTAAGAACAGACTGTTTATGGTTGACAAGCAAGACAAACTTTAATATTATTTCCTATAAGACATTTAAACATGCCTGTACTGTTACATAAAAATTCCATGTCTAAATGTCTTACAGGAAATAGTATTCAAGTTTATTAAAAATAACAGAAATTAGATATCACAATCCTTGTATTAAAATGGACAGTGGAAAGGCATAACGATCTATCTTAAAGTGTGCGTGGATATAAATATGGTCCAGTTTTCGAACATTAAGTTAACACCACTTCTGGCCAGTGTACACCTGTATTTGAGAAATAAGTTGTTGTTTTTCGGAATTCAAAGTTGTTTATTATCCACAAAATGAACTTACCCAACATATAACTTAGAAAATATGCCTGAAAGAATGAACTGTGTATGTTCGTAGTCTACTTATCGTTAATCTTACTGACTCATTGCGTTTGGTTTTAAGTTAGAGCTCATATGCATAATAAATAAAAGTAAATAGTTGCCAGTTTCGAGTTTAAACAGGAATACGTCCTTATGCCAGCACATTTTGATACACACACACACTTTTTTTTTTATAATCTTGAGTTCTGATAGATTACTACTTGATGGCACAAACCTGCGTGAGGCCACGAGGTTAGAGGGGAATGGAGAACGAAGGTAGTGGAGGGGTGAACTGCTGGGAGAGAGACTAATGTGCAATAGACTACAGTTACAAGGAACTGATGTGAACCCTTCCGTAGCAACTAACAAAGTGAACGGTTCTCCCCTCCCGCTCACGATGCATCACTTGGACTCGCCCGAATACGAAACTCATTGTCTGTGCAGTTGAGGTTTTGTGCCATCAGAAAGTAACCATGCTCTACTTCCGTTGTTCTCCAAAGGAAAGAAAACAATTTTCCTGGTGGTAATCCTCGTCCTACCAGTACTGTTTTTACTCTCTATGTGGTAGGATTTCATGCCTGCCATGTCATGTGTCCCTGTAAATATGTATATATCAATGTATATATGTGTATATCTTGCTTGCTTTTTGTTTATATGTCATACGATAAATAAATAATGTCGCACTGCAGGTGTCAGTTATAACGTGCACCTTTATACCTTGGTAGGTCTTCCGTGGCTGCCTTAAAGTTTGGAGAATCTACCGTAGAGACTTGCCGGTGACCAACTTGACTTGAGATGTCTAAGACGAGGTAATGAGGTTGCCTCGGTCATTAATTGCTGCTTTAATTGGAAGCGCGTCTACCCCCTCTGCTTGCGTGGGCTGAGCGTGAGATGGACGAATACTGTCTCCATTAGCAGGGGATTCTACTTGTATGGAATCAAATGCTCTCTTGCTCACAATCTCAAATCATCCAAGTAACTGATCATAGGGTAACTGATTCAAACATTGGAAATGTAGTCTTCCACCTCAAGGTCTAATATAAAACAACTAGCCGCTTCGCACTTTCTAGGACTTCGATTCCCGGCTATGCTATGCTATGCTATGCTATGCAGAATTTAAGTAGTGGTATGTGGGCTGGAGTTTCTCGAGTCAGCAGTCCTGCGTACTGGTGTGTGTATTAAGCCTGTAGATCTATTGTTGTGTGTGATTGTAACTATTTAGATTTTGGATTAATAATTGTACTCCTGATTTTTAAATAGAGTAACATACCGATATATACAGTATATATTTGTAAAAAAAAACGGCGGGAAATCCACTCGCAGGATGGCCGCTGTCCGTCGGGATTTGAATCGCCGAACTAGCTACAGCTGCTGGATTATAAGAATACTTCTGTACTTAGTTTTCGCACAATCCCTTTCGGTCACTCCGCGTCCTGAAAATAATATAGGCTAGAATAAAACAATTTGCATTCGTTTTAAGAAAGTATCGCAGCAGTTAGATTGGCGTTGGCCTTCAAAACCTAAGATTTCGGGTTTAATCTTGGCCCAGTACGAGTGTTTAAATACGATAATCGTGCATAGGAAGTTTTATTGATATGTTAGAGACCCTTCTAGGGTAAAATTTAGACACCCCGTCGTCTCTCAAGTTACAACTGTCAAAGGGAACCACGTAGTAGCCCAGTTGAATTTCGAGTTTCAGTACATGGTTGGCCAGAAGTATTTCTTGTAGAGTGCATAGTAGCTCAGTTGAATTTAATTTCTTTGTTGGCGTGAAGTTTTCTTTGTTGGGGGCGTTGTAACTTTGTTGAGTTTCAGTACTTGGTTGGTCAGAAGTTTCTCTTACGGAGGGCGTGGTGGTTCAGTTGATTTGAAATTAGCTCCTCTTGTGTTGGTGCCTGCCACTCGTAGCGCCGGGCGAGTAGAAGGCCTTTTAATGCGAGACGCCCTTTTGTCTGGAATTTGAAGCATGCTTTGTGTTCTTCAGTAGCTTACGTCCACACCAGACACTGCGCTTTCGGACATCAGCCTCACAGCATAACAAGTACACTTAAAAGGTCCCTGAGTTACCTTGTGGCGACAACAGTCGGGAGTATATTCCCATTATACCTGGATGTAATTCTCCTGAAGAATTAGACATAAGTCACGGAATGTACAGGGCAATCTTATAGAGATGTAGAAAATGAAATTGAATGTAACCTTACTCAAGGACGCTCTTCTATGGTGAATTTCTGTATAGAATTATGGTTTCGGTGTTATTTTTCATTAGGTGTATGGTTCTTTCTATTTCGTAATAAAAGAATATAGGTTTATTTATGTACCGTATTTATTTACTTATTTATTTATTTATTTATTTATTGATTGATTGATTGATTCATTGATGTACTTATTGATTTATTTATAAAAGGGTTGGAGCTCTGTCGTGATGGACTGATTACACTAAAACTAACGTACGATATCTTCAGACTCTTACAAATATGCAATTTCAGTGTATTAAAAAACGATGGTTTTGACATACAACCTGTGACAATAAAGTTCGGTCAATAGTTCTCTACTATCAACATAGATGAATAATGCACGACAGTGACCCTATTGCCCTTCGAAATAGTTCCCTCCCGTAACTATGCAATGCTGAGATCGGCGATGCATGTCCTGGAAACTTTGCAAGAAGGCGTCCATTGGGATGGTGTTCAAAAGGCTCGTCACGTGACCGAAAAATTCGGTAAATTGGTCTATATTACGAACGGATGGTCGGCTTACTGAAACAGCAGTTACTGTCCTTCGAGGTAATCCCCGTGGATGGTTAAGCACTTCTGAGAATGTCTGTACAATCCTGGAAACTCTTTAGGGATAGCCTTCAGTTGGGTCGTCACATTACGTTGGATGTCCTAAATGTTCGAAAACCTCTGGCCCTTCAGGGCTTTTCGGTGACCCTGGGCCTGGACCTCGCCACTCCATACTTGGACGCTTGACTTCAGGGTCGTACCTCAGACACCACATCTCGTCGCCCGTGACGATGGTTTTCAGATAAGCCATTCCATTCCACAGAACATTCACACTTCTCACTGCAACCCACCGAACAGGTCTGCATGGTAGGTTGCATAAATTCATCCTTCTAAACACGCACTGTGTCAAACAGGTCTTACACGTTACGTTGTATGTCGCTAATGTTGCCAGGTCGACCGTTCTGACTTTATTCACCGAACGCAACGTGACAAGCCTTTCGAACACCATCCCAAAGGACGCCTTCTTGCAAAGTTTCCAGGACATGTATCGCCGATCTCAGCATTGCATAGTTACGGTAGGGGACTATTTCGAAGGACAATAGGGTCACTGTCGTGCATTGTTCATCAATGTTGATAGTATAGGACTATTCACCGAGCTTTGTCACAGGTTGTATTATAGCTTATCATGCAATGTATTATATGACTATAGGCAAATGCAGTGTGTTACAATACGACATAATTAAAAAAAATGAAAGTATGAACAAATAGTGCAATAAGTTATTTTAAATTATTTTAAATTTATATATCACTTGCTGCATTGTATGTTTCTTTAAACAGAAGTTCGTTTGATCAATGGATTTCAAGGCTGTAATATCTCACGGTAGAACAATAGTTGTGTACACTATGG
This sequence comes from Meconema thalassinum, assembly GCA_946902985.2. Lineage (NCBI taxonomy): Eukaryota > Metazoa > Arthropoda > Insecta > Orthoptera > Tettigoniidae > Meconema > Meconema thalassinum. The sequence goes on along the minus strand of OX336388.2, from coordinate 1,202,806,997 downwards.
ACAATAAAACCAATGTTTATCAAAATCTTTCAACTGTACGTGTTTATTGTAAATCGGTTTCTTCTTCTTCTTCTTCTTCTTCTTATTATTATTATTATTATTATTATTATTATTATTATTATTATTATTATTATTATTATTCCTAGCGTTTTCCTGCTGGTGCAGGGTCCGCAATTTTGATCTTGTCTCGCCATTTTGTACGATCTTGGCCAACTTGTGGTCTTAAGTTGAGGGTCTTCATGTGAGAATTAACCGCTGCTTTGGACGTCCACGTGGACGTTGCCCATTAATTTCAAACGAGTGGGTGAAATTGTCAACAGATGCAGGTGCAGCACGCAGGACATGACCATGCCATTGGAGACGCCTTTCCCGCGCCTTCTCAGTGACGTGTTTAATGTTAATGTTACTCCAAAATGTTTCCAGCGCACATTTATAACCATATTAAATGGAAAGAGTAATGTTTTCAATTGTGGTAATGAGGCCAATTTAATGTTTTTGCATATGTGTCAGTAAGTTGGCAAATTTTGCTGAAAAGGTTTAAATTCCACATTGAAATATCAATTTTGCGTAATGGTGAAAAGTTTGTGTTATTTGGCCTGTGAAAATTTCGACCAAAGAGAGCTTGATACAAAATATTCTTGTCCGTCTCGTGGGAAGTAGGGCTGTTACTTTTAATCGATTAATTTCAGATTTCGGTTAATCGATTAATCGAAACCGAATAATCGATTAACTATCGTAAATAACGATTAATCGATTAATCGGTTTTTGATTTGTTTTGCCGATTAATCAATGTATTTCGCATTTTTAACTACGCTCTCACAGAATCAACCAACTATGACACAACTTGGTTTCTTAATGCAATCACTCGACATGGTTAGCCGGAGCAGTCCCAAGTTGGATGATGTTTTTGATTCTTTTAGGGGCTTTGCAACATTGTGGTCACGTATCCCCGCGTACTGGGGTGTGTTTAAGACATGTCTGATAACATGTGTCACTGCGATGTCTGTACCAGTGTGTGTATTTGTAATTCAGGTAGAATATGGGTAGGAACCGACCGTGGCCTTGAATTAGGTACCATCCCGGCATTTGCCTGGAGTAGTAATGAGAAACCATGGAAAATCATTTCCAGGATGACTGAGGTAAGAATCAAACCCTCCTCTATCAGTTTTGCTTCACGAGGCTGAGTGTACACGTTCCAGCCCCCACACCAGAATTAAATTTCTTGGCAGAGCCGGGAATCGAACCCAAACCTCTGTGATGACAGCTAAGAATGCTAGCCACTGCTCAACGCCTGCTTTGAGGTTTCATTTAACTTCACTCCAAGGATTACCGTGTTGGAAGCCCTTTTTCAGGCTTGCCTTAGAAATCAAAATTTGTTCGCTAATCCTGAAAAAATACTACATGATGTTAATAAATACTCTTGGATGACTAGTTTCAATCGTCAAGTGATCATCATCAGATCATTTACACGTAGGCTATTAAATCTACTGTATATGGAGAAGTATGGAATGATAATTACAATATATACACTTATTTATTTGCAGTAGCAATTAAACTACCAAACTAAAGATATGTGCTATTTGTTGAGATACGGATAGTTATTAAATGGTGCACTTCGCAGTTTGAGCGATGTGTGGTCCGTTTAGGTGCACAGCGTGAGGACGATTATGCTGACACAATAACCTGACCATTTAATAACAATCACATAATGGCACTAAGCAAGCAAACTTGAGGATCAATCACAACTATCAGTATCTCAACAAAAAATAACATATCTTTACTATTTGTGCTAGATTAATTACTACTGCAACTAAAAAAGTGTATGTATTGTAAATATCATAACCCAAACTTGTCGACACAGATTAATAGCCGAAGTGTAAAGATCTGATGATCGCTTGACGATCGAAACTGACATCTAATTGTATTTATTAATCTCATGTAAAAAGTCTTTGACCGTCCGAAAAACATTAAATTTCGACTCCAAAGATACAAATAAGACGTCTTACGAACGAAGGTATGTCTAAAGTCAACACTTAGGCAAGTTCGATAAAAACTCAATGATCTCATGGTAGGGCAGTTATAAAAAGCGCGGTAAAAATAGGAAATCTTGTAGATGTAGCGTAAATATTGCAATCATTGCAAAATACGAACTGGACGTCTATCTTGGGAATTCACCGCCTGACTTGCATACTCACCCTTTTTCACAGGTTGAAAATGAATAAACAATATATCAAAGGCCCGCTAAACTAGCGACAAAATACTTGATATTCCCCGCTGGGAACATTGTGACTGCAAAGCGGAGCTGCCTCGTCCCAGAAAATGAGTACTTGCTTGTATTTTTGCACAAAAACAGACCGTCTGTTGAAATATATTGTCACATTTATTTTTAAATAATGCATCTTGTTTGTGAACTGTTGAAGCCATTGTTTCAGTGTTGCCTATACAAAAACTGTTAGTTGTAACTCTTCAGTCGGTCAACATGAGTTTGTCCATTGACTGTGCGGGGTGCAATGTAAAAATAATATGAGTAATACGTAAATCAACTACTTGTAAAATTACACGTACTAGTTATGATCACAATGAGCCCGGCAGGAGTAGGCAGGCTAAAGCGTATCAACTGTACGACCAAGGCTCCGCTGAGATATGTAAACTTATGCATAATAGAATTCAATTGCATGCACTAAGTTTATTTTATTTATTATATTGTGTTATTCTTATTTGTATGATACACGATCATAATACTCATAAATAATTCACAAACTCTTATTAAACAAACTAAACGTATACAATGCTCAAAAAAGGCCTCGCATATTGTGATTCAGTAACTTGTTTATTTTGCTATGTGTATGTTATCATATTATACACAATATAGGGTACATACTAAGAAAAACCACGCACAATCTGCTTTGCAAAAGAGACAGAAACACACGACGAATAACAAAAGTGATAATGTGGGACAGAGCACACAACCGTCTTATTCATGTTGGGGCATATCAATACCATGTATGGCCACCACGAGCTCTAATCCAAGCTTGCAGATGACGAGGCATACTGAGCACCAACGGATACAACGTGGTTTGGGGCAGATTCCCCCACTCTTGGAAATCAGCTTCAATCAGTTGCTCTTTGTTTATTGGAGGATTGGGACGGTGCGAAATTGCCCTCTTGAGCTCTTTCCATGCATGTTCATTACAGTTCATGTCCGCAGAATAGGCAGGCCGCTCCATTCTCTGTATGACATGCATCTGAAGGAACTGATTGACCACCCTAGCTCGATGGGCACGAGCATTATGGTCCTCTAGTGTAAAGCCCTCACCCATTGTGGCAGCAAATCCTGTAACGACAGGTTCAAGGATGTTGTCTCTATACACCAGACCAGTCATGTTACCGTGGATAGGAATTAGTGGCGTACGTCGACCGAACATGATTCCATCCCAAAACATGACTGAACCTCCTTGCTGTTGGTGGCTTTCCTGGATGAAGGGCTCGTGAAATCTCTTACCTACTCAGAGCATTCCAGTGTGGCGACGTAAAAGTGATAGTGATTGTAATAGCGATCATAACTAACACGTGCAATGTTCCCAGGAGTGTTATTTACTTATAATTCATATAGTTTATACATTGGACTCCGCCCAGTCTCTGGGCAAATTCAAGTTGACCGCCTGAAGAGTTACAACCTACAGGTCTTTGTGGAAATTAGGCTAAACCAGAATAAAACAAAAATGTTCCTGTCCTAAATTGTAAACAGCCTTTCCAACAAAAATTGAACAAAATTCAAAAGCATTGCTGAAAACTCCTCGTTTTCTTTTCCTGAAACCCTTCCCAATTTTATTGATGTTTGTCTTTCCACGGTCACTGACTGTTATTTGGTTATTGCTAACATAAGCAAGGAAGGACACGTATCTTTACGCAAAATTTAACTTTTATAGAGTCTATACATCATTCCGAAAATAAGCCTAACTCAACTTAAGCGATGACTTCTCATTTAAACCATTTTCAAAACGTATTTTCTTATCTCGTGTCTACTATCAGTTAATCGATTTTTCGATTAATCGATTATTCGGTTAATCGATTAATCGGTTTTAAGGAGCTTCGATTAATCGATTAATCGTTTCCGATTAATTTCAAATTAATCGATTAATCGATTATTAATCGATTAATTGAAAATCGATTATCACCAGCTCTAGTGGGAAGCATTCTTCACTGTCACAGGGTTCGATTCCCGACTCTGCCAAGAAATTTAATTCTGGTCTGAGGGCTGGAACGGGGCACATTCAGCCTCGTGAGGCAAACCTGAGGAGAGGTGGGTTAGAATCCTACCTCAGTCATCCTGGAAGTGGTTTTGCATGGTTTCCCACTTCTACTCCAGGCAAATGCCGGGGTTGTACCCTACGTAAGGCCACGGCCGCTTCTTACCCAAATCCTACCTCAATGACAAATACATACACTAGTACAGACATCACAGTGACACAGGTTATCAGACAAATTCTACACACACTCAAGTACACGGGGCTACGTGACCACGATATCGCAACGTCCCTAAGAATCATCAACAACAAAATAACACTCTTGCTTTATCAACAGTGTAAATTCTTTGTTCGCAAAAACGGTGTATCTTTTCTATAAAATACTCTTGCAAGTTCTGAGTTCGAATTGTAGCGCTGATTGCAGTAATTATGACTGTGAGTTTTTCCCGGCCATTTTCTCACTCCCTCCAGGAGCTCCGGGACGATTACCTCTAAAACATTTATATATTTTTTGAAAAGCAATCATTGCCATGATTCTATCCCATGTAAAAGCGTTACACTTATTCGGTGTTTCAAATCGCAGATTTAGTGTGGGGTTTAAAGTTCAAGTATTCAGTGACGTAGTTGGTAGCATGCTGAGCTTCTATGCCCAAGATCGCGGGTTCATACACGGCCGAAGTCGTTGGATTTTTTTAAGAGCGTTAAAAATCCCTCAGTATGCTTTCCTTCACAGAGGAAGAAAAGCCGGCATGTAAAAGAACTTCCACTAACTATAATATTATTGTATGAAGCTAAAGTTGTAGGTTAGATCTGATTAACGCTCTATAAGTTACAACGTTCGTTGCCATATTCTGGTTGTGGTGGCATCTAGTAGCCAATTTTACAGCTAGGTGTCGTTGACGGTAACATTTGGTAGCAAGAGTAGGAACTACTTGAAATTGATCGTCTGGATCGGGTGGATGGAGCTGTGGCCTTCGGTGGCGTCTGCACTCTTGTCCACTCCAGCCTCTTTAGTGAAGAGGTGCCGCTGCGTACTCAGCTAGAAGCAGTTGCAGTTCGTACGTCGTTCGTACGTCGTTCCCAGTAATGCCAACAGTATGTAACGTGTACATCCCACCGGATTATCAACTGGTTTACGACGAGCTGGTGGATCTAGTCTCTCAGCTCCCCCCTCATTTTCTCCTTCTGGGAGATGTTAATAATGCCCACAACACCATCTGGGGCTCCGCTACTACTAGCGGTAGAGGGAGAGATTTTCAAGGACTGATCAGGCGGCTGGACTTGTTTGTTGAACACAGGGGAACCTACGCACTTCTCAATTGCACACGGCACTTATTCAAGTGTCGATATCACCTTGTGCAGTCGTGCAGTGGTTCCCCTGTTACAGAGGAGTGTACACGACGACCTTTGTATTAGTGACCATTTCCCGATTATCGTTACTCTTCCAAACCAGAGAGCCATCGAGTTACCAAGTCGGTGGCTTCTCCGTCGGGCTGATTAGCCAACTTGCACAGCTCGTGCGGTTTTTGCTGAAGATACCTTTGAGAGTGTCTATGATCATACCATTCACATAACTAATGGTATTTTGGCTGCGCAAAGGAAACAATACCTTCCTCATCCGGCAACTCCCGCCGGAATCTTGTCCCTTGGTGGACAGCCCCGATATTGCAGCAGCCATTAAAGATCGTTGACGTGCTTTCAAATGATATCGGAAGCAAAACACCATGACCAACCTTATCACCTTCAAAAGGATGCGTGCTAGAGCCCTGTAACTGCTTCGGAAGCATAAGGAAACGACATGGGAAAAGTATGTGTTGTCCATGACGGCACATACTCCTTCATCTCAAGTGTGGACTAAGCTTGGTCGGATCTCTGGACGCCCGACATCATTGTCAATACCCGGAGTCTCCATCAACGGGGACATCATCACGGACCATCTCGCCATTGCTAACAGTATCGGGTCGCAGTTTTCTGGTGTATCCTGCTCTGGGAGTTACGATCCTACATTTGTGGCTCTGAAGCGGGAAGCAGAGGCTCATCCCTTGTCCTTTGCCACTGCCGCTTCGGAGTCCTACAATATACCATTCTCGGAATGGGAACTGCTCAGTGCGCTTGAACTGTGCAGGTACACGGCTCCTGGATCGGATAACATACATAATCAAATGTTAAAACATCTGTGCGAATCCAGTATAAAACAACTGTTGGTCCTCTTCAATCGTATATGGATTGAAGGGGAGTTTCCATCTCAATGGCGAGAGGGGATCGTGATTCCGAATCCCAAGGCTGGAAAGGATCCAAAGATTGTCAGCAGTTATAAGCCCATTTTTCTGACAAATGGCCTATGTTGGCCGGTTGATAGTAGATTCGATAGCTCGTGTACTGAAATAGGAGTGGCTGTAGGTCCCTGTATGAACCGAACACCTAGCGAGGTGCCTCCGTGGCAAGTCCCGCGTCCGGAAATTCGGTGAGATCTACACCGATGTCCTAAGGTGAACACGGAGGCAATTCCACAGCATAGGTCACCAATTTCCGGATGCTGGTAGTGTGTTTACTGCGGATCTCTACAGTTTGCACTGCAGAATGCACGAATCCACTTTCTCATGTGTACCGACTCTTTGAGTTCGTTGTAGTCGATTGCTACCGGTACATGTTTCCCGCAACAGCCCCTAGTGCAGCGAATCCACGACCTACTAGCCGGGTTGTGCCGCGCTGATACTCAAATCACCTTTCTGTGGCTTCCAAGCCACATGGGATCTGCGGGAAATGAGTTAGTGGATCAAGCAGCAAAAGAGGCGGTATCACTACCACCTCGACCAATGGAGGTACCCGCTAAGGATATTCGCTCTCAGTTCCGACAAGTACTGGCATTTTGGGAGAGTCAGTGGCTAGCTGACCCAATGCCCAGTAAACTGAGAGCGATCAAGGGAACTACTCGCGTGTGGCGGAGCTCTTTCTGGTCACGGAGGGAGTCAGTCATTTTGTGTAGGCTAAGTATAGGTCATGCAAGATCCACCCACTCGTACCTAATGAGAAGGGAAGACCTCTTTGTACCTGTGGAGCCGTTTTCACCGTGGCCCACATTTTAACCTAGTGTATGGATCTTGCTGACATACGAAGAAACCTTGGCTTGCAGATGACACTCAAACTTATATTAGCCGATGACGTGATGACTGCTGATCGCGCTGTCCGATCTCTACCAAATTTGGTAACAACATACCTTTATATAGGACGTTTCATTCATCCAAACTACAAGGTCATCAGCCGTGCCATTTCAGGATGGTGGCCGTGTGAATTATGCAACCATTATAATCAATAGCTAAATACCCACCAATTCAGATTATCGAGCCAAGGATAGTTTAAGCTGTTATAAAGGACGTGATCCGTTATTTATTATAATTTATACTGTATGAGTGGCTTAAAAGAGCTGAGCCGTCTCTGTCACATGACAAGATGGCAGCTGACCTCTTGTGCCTGTCCTAGATTTCAGTGGTTTTAGTATGTTGTATGTGATATAGCCTACTGATACAAACAATATAAACTTTGTATGAAATGATTTGTAATGAAGATGTACTGCAGTGAATAAATCGTTTATTTCAAGGCATTATTTGTTAACACGTTATATCTAAGTCATTTAATAACACTCCGGTGTTAATGACATGGTTGGCTCTGGTCTAGCGCGTTAGTTTCTCAGGCGGTTGACTGGGGATCGAATACTACTAGAGTTAACCTTTTTTTACTTGAATTCTTTTACAAACGATGTGCACGGGCTATTTACACAGATACTAAATGAAATGCTCAAAGGAGAGGATAATGTATAAACTCGTTTATTAATAATTACAGCCCCAGCATCGCATATAAACAGAAGACATTAGAAGAAGGATAATATAAGAACAAGATACAAGTGATCAACCGCATCCTTCTCAATGCCTCTCTACGGTGCTGTCCTATTGCGGATTACGTGGTGAATTGTTCCAAAATTCTGCTTTGTGATTCCCTGGCCTCCTGAAGTATTGCAATTTTGTGTTACTTCAACTTGTAGCCACGACCGCGCTCCGATTACCTTCAAGCACTGCCAACTGGATCGCGTCCCTCCCGGCTGCTTTAAACTGCCTGCGCATTCAAAACTCAGTGGCGTACAAGATATATATTTATTCACTTCTAGGTTACAGCACCAACCTACTGTGATCGCCGCGGATTTTTAAATGGGAAGATACCCAAAACGAAGGATTCTTAAGATTGAAGGCTTAATATCGAGATTAATGGACGTGAATGCATTACAAGAAGTTATTAGTTTTGTTATTTAATCTTCATAAAGTATATAATACTGATTTTGACACTTACTGGCTAATTATCAATATAAAAGTAAACGAACAATACATGGTGGCAGAGGTGATTGTTTTAGGGATGAGGACAAAGTGTTATAAGTATACCCATACATTTAGGAGAAAGTAGGCTATATGTTCTTTGCTGAACATCTTGTTTTTAATTTGATATTTTTTGTAGCAAGAAGGGTATCTTCCCGTTTTTCTCTATCGTGTGTTGTCTCGTCTGTCACTACATTCTTTGCCGGACAGTAACAAAATCAAGAGATACAACAAACCACCTCTTCAGCTGTTTGCACTCGGGCCCTTTTTGAAAGGGCGCATGTCAGTGACCGTTTTAAACACAGACGATAGACCTACTCATGTAATTTATATTCGGTTATAAATATGAAGACGGCGAAAATGTTGACTTGCGCCATTGAAAAATAAGACCAATTCTCGTACATTGTAAGATCCCTTCAATTAATCCAGTGTCCATGTGATCGATACTAAGACTCACGATTACTGAAACATGATGTAATAAATGAAAAATACAATAGTTGACTTATATACAGCTCTCCTGCTCATTTCTAAACTTTGACAACTCCCAACATGAATAATTGAGTCGAGCACATAGATATTTGATTAACTGTAGATGGTGAACTCAGAGATAGAGAGCACCGCCTTTGTAGCGAATGTAAATACACAAGTTAGTTCTCTGCGAAACTACAGTACAATACGTTCCATACTAATGAATTAGGTAAATATTTTTAGAAAATAACATTTAAAGGCTTGAGATTTAAGAATTTTATAAGAAACGTGCCAAGAAAAAGTGAGGAAGGGAATAGCTTTCTATTTTTCTTCGAGGAATTAAATGCCACGTATCTTTGCTGACTCTCTGCTACAACAAATGAGAGGAAAAGGATCATATAAACAACTGCTCTCAACCATCAGAAAATGATCATTGCGGGAGTCTGGAAGGGATTAGAGACACACAGAAAAGCAGGGTAACTACTGAACATCTTGTTTTTAGTTTGATATTTTTTGTAGCAAGAAGTTAAAGTTACTTGCCAAAAATAGGAACGAAGTTACCGTTACAATAAAATGTCGAAGTAACAATTCGTTACTTTCTCGTTACTTTTATATAAAATATAGTTGCTTAGTAACATTCTCCCCCCCCCCCCCCCCCCCCCCCAACTATAATTGACTTGATTTGAGCGGAATAGTGGGTTCCAGTAATATGGAAAAACAAATTAACTATCACAAAATGAACTATCACTACAACGCTACAACAACGTTCGTCGTGTGGTAGCACACCTCATGCCTTAAAATATATTTAAATTCATGGGCAGTGAGTGAATAGTATGCAGTTAAACTACTATTTTGTACCAGATGATAATAATAATAATAATAATAATAATAGGCTAATAACAGCAATAATAATCAAGCTTTCGAATTACCGATGTCTTACCTGCACATGCTTCTTTAAGTTCGCTGCGGAACTGCGACTGTTGTTGTGTGTTTTTTTTAACAGGTGTCATTCTTCCCATCTGATTTTAAGAAATTAAATATACCAGCGTATGACGGCCTAGGCACTGTCCCTCTGCAAACCTTTTAAGCGGGTCGGAAGTACGGACGTGCTCATATTAGTAGAATATATTAGTTTTCCAGACAGAAATTAATTCTAAAGCAGTGTTGACAGTGCTCATTAGCCGTGAGATCTTGAGGGTGTAGACAGCTTAGCGCTACCCATAGATGGTTGGTTGCACAGAAGGCTTACAATAGGCGGGGAATACCGTGAGAAAGATGTCTGACTCTTTGAAAACATAAAATGAACCACAAGGGCCAATTAAGGCAGTGAAATGAAAGACAAGCTGGGCCTCGGATATCCTAATACCGTCGGGGTTGGAGGGGAATAAGAGTTCACCATAGATGGTCAACTCGACAAAAGTAAATGTGCTCACCTAGAGTGTCGTGGTTGCCAATTTACGTCTTACTTAGTTGTGATAATAATAATAATGTTATTGGTTTTACGTCCCTTTTAACAACCCTAGCTTTTAGAGACGCCGGGGTGCCGGAATTTTGCCCCGAAGGGGATCTTTAACGTGCCAGTAAATGTACTGACACGGCTCCCTCGCATTTGCGCACCCTCAAATGCCAGCTGACTGCGCCAGGTTTCGAACCTGCAACCTTGGACTCAGCAAGCGAGAACGTTACCCCTGAGCCACGCAGCCAGACCACTTAGTTGTGAGTCCCTAGGGGGCGACTTCATCTCTCGTTTTCTTGTGCAATAATATTTGTATTGATAAACATTATATTGTGTTGTTTGTGTGCCATTTCAAATGCAGTTGATGTTGCTAAATCTACAGGGTGGAATTTATAACTTATAACATACGATGACGTTCAATTAAACTTGTGATAGAATAGGCTATTTTAGGCAAATAATGTCCACAACATTTTGAAAGAGTCAGTGCCTTTATGTCATTAGTATACTTTTATGGCTCTGTGTGTCTGGTTTCTTCTTTCCTCGAGTGTATGGATGTGAGTCATCTCCTTGTGGTCTGACAATTGAATAAGGAGCAAGTGTCAGGCTTCTGTTTCGTCGAGCCTACGGACGTAAACACCATCGTATATCAGCGTGATTCATGTCTCAGGGCTCATCAACGGAGCAAGTTGTTGCATAGCATTAATAGAATAATATCTATGTAGCATCGATAGGGTCTCATAATTTGCATATTTTAACAATACTGAAAGTAACTGAATAAGACTCCTCCTTGGATCAGGCGGTTAGACATCGGTGTTTCAACGCTGCATCTCTGCTAAAAATCTGTCAGTATATGTGAAATTTGTGCCGGACAAGGCGACGGTGGGGCAGAGTTTTCTCCAGATCTTCAATCTCCCCTGTTAACAATCATAATCACGCTAATCTCCATAATCATTTATCATACTGTCGAAAGAGTGCGCACGCTTTCATTTCTTGCCATTTCCCTGGCACGGTTCTTGACTGTAATCAAGTCAGTGGGTTATTATTGTTAGCTGAATAAAAATTACAAAATATAATACTTTTATTAAACTTCCTTGTATAAGTAGTAGTGGTTTTGTGCCGGTTCTACACCCTCCTCCTCCTCCCCTCCTCACAAGATGGCCGCCGCGCGATATCTCTTGAACGCATGGTCGGATGTTGACGAATGAGGTGTCATTGAACTCGGGCTAACACCCCCTTTCCATTGGACAACATATTTCAACCCCAAAAATAAAACCTACCCCTACTAGGGGGTGAAATTGTAATTTTTTAGAGAATCTCTGTTACCAATTGCAACATGTGAGAGTTTGAATGCCGATATGGATTTAAACGTTGTTCCACATAAAGTGCATATGTTTGGTGGAAAGCCACTATGAATTAGCATGCCCACTTATGGCTTTTGAAGAGGGTGGGGGGAGCGGATCTCTGTGGACGGGTCCTTGTTGACAGGTCCCTGTTGACGGGTCATTGTTGCCGGGTCCTTGTGGGCAAGTCCTTGTGGACAGGTCCTTGTGGACAAATTCATGTGGACAGGCCCTTGTGGACGAGTCCTTGTGGATGAGTCCTTGTGGATGAGCCCCTTTGGACTGATCCCTTTTGGACCGGTTCCTACGGACTGGCTCATGAATTTATTTAAATTATGTCAAAGGGCCTAACTACATGTCGCGTGTGTTGAACTGACGTTGTTCACTAATTCCCTGTGAGAGTTTGAATGCCGATATGGAATGAAACGTTGTTCCACACAAGAGACATGTTTTCGGTGGATAGCCACTATGAATTAACATGCTTGTTTTTTTTTGTTTTTTACGCATGCCCACTCATAGCTTTTGTAAGAGGGCGGGCTTTTTAAAAGATGGCGGCTGTAGTGTAACCTAACCTAACCCAACCCACGAGTGGTGATCAAAAAGTATTTTAAGTGACGCTTGTCGATTGGCAAACCAATAATCAAAGAGGGATATGTCAGGCCTTGAGGTGATAGCCCCTTTTGATAGATCCCTGTTGATTGATCTCTGTTGATTTGTCCCTTTGGACTGGTCTCTATTGACTAGCCCCTTTTGGACGGGCCCTTTTTGACAGGGGGTCATTTTTGATGGATCCTTTTTGGCAGGTCCTTTTCGACGGGTCCCTGTTGACGAGTCATTGCTGACGGGTCCTTGTTGATGAGTCCCTGTGGACGGGTCATTGTTGACGGGTCCTATTGACAGGTCATTGTTGACTGGTCATTGATGACAGGTCATTGTTGACGGGTCATTGTTGATGGGTCCTTGTTGACAAGTCCCTGTTGATGGGTCCCTGTGGAAGGGTCCCTTTAGACCGGCCCCTTTGGACTGGTCCCTATGGACCGACCCATGAAATTTATCCAAATTATATCAAAGGGCCTAACTACATTTGTGCGTAAAGCAGTGTGTTGAACTGACGTTGTTCACCAGTCCTTACTACTACAATTGGATAACAATATGAAAGGAATTGATTAACCAGACATGAGTTAACTACCAACGAAACACTTTGGCGACTCTGCTTGTTATTGACCAATGAGTAGGGTTTTAGAAAAACTGTTTGCTATTTTGGGTTATATACAAAAAATGCTTAGACCTTTTGAGTGACTATGTTTGCTAAACAAGACATTATACCAGACACGAATAGGATTCTTATGTAGCTCAGACAAGGAAAGCATTTCTACAGAATCTGTTGACATTGAATATAGATTTAGGTATTAGGAAGTCATTTTGAAGGCCTTTGTCTGGATCGTGGCACTCTATGAAAGTACAACTTAGACAATTGGTGTAGCAGAAAAGTGGAGAATTGAAGTGTTTGAAATGTGGTGTTACAGGAGAATGATGAAGATTAGATGGGTAAATAGGGTTACTAACAAAGAGGTATTAAGACGAGTGGGGGAGAAGAAATTCATCTGGCGACTGTTAATAAAGTAAAGAGATAGGTTGGTAGGACACGTACTAAGACACCCAAGAATAGCAAACGTAGTTATGGAAGAAAGGTTCGAGGACGAGAACTGTGGGGGTAGACCAAGTTTAGAATATGTTAAACAGATAGCCTTGAATGTAGGGTGTGGTAGCTATATAGAAATGAAACGATTAGCTCGGGACAGATAGGCGCTGAGATCTGCATCAAACCAGTCAAAGGACTAAAGACTCAAACAACAACATGTAAGTTCACTGAAATAATGTTGTGTAACGGTAAATGTTAGTCAACGAACAGTAATGCATTACTAAAACCCATGACACGATACCTAAGAGCTTTTCTATAATGATTTTAAAATGCCTTTAACCCTATATTGAACACCCAGTTCACAAGACTCATAACTGCAATGTTATGGTAAAACAAAACAAAATCTATATTTCAAAACAAGCAAGTGGTTTAGTCAATGTATACTGGAAAAAGTTTTGTAAACACTGAAGTCCTCAAGACTAATTAAATTAGTAACTGTCAGGTTGACTGAGTGGTTAAGGTGTTTGACTAAGATCAAATTTTCTGTATATGGAAGCAAGGGTTCGAATCCCTTACCTGACATAACTATTGCCTTAACATGGCTTGGCCACACTGCATTATTATGATACTCGGTACACAAACCATAGATATAGTGTATTGTTTAAGGCCACTCTCTTTCTGAACATAGTCAGAGACTGTTGATGGTTAACAATTGTATTAATAGTGGGACATGGGGATAGTAATTAAGAAAAACAGACAATACCCATACAATATTTTTATTAAATTCATTTTATAATAGTTACACACACTGAATTCAACTCTATCTCTTTACCATTGTTCGATATAGATTTTTAAACACAACGCTTGTTGTAGATCCTTATACAACTTTCTCCAGGTACTCTTGCTCTTAAAAACTGGAGAAGCCGCAATGGTTTTATAAACATAAAACCCTCATCCTCTTCTTTTTCATAATTATCATCATCATCATTATGAATATTATCATCAAAATTATTATAGTCATTGTCACCATCATTATCATCATCATCATCATCATTCTGAACATCACTAGAACTATCCAATTCCTCTTGTTTGTTTTCCACAGGGACCTCTTGTAGAGTCTGCGTTGCTTTTGATAGTGTTAAGGGTATTTTGAACGATGGTATTTGTCCTAACATGTCTTTTTGAGGTGATGATGAATGCTTTTTAACAAACAATGCACTATCTTGAGCAGCAATATATTTTTCTTGGACTTGCTTTTTTACCTGGGTTAGAGTATTTTGCGTATTTAAATGTGTATTAATTTGAGATTCATAATGATGTTCTTTTGAAGTAAGTACGTTGGAGTCTTTTGTTTTAATCATTCCTCGACACTTTTTGGATCGTTGTTTTGAACATCGCCAAATAACAGTTCCATCTTTATTGGTTGTTTTTACAATATATGTATATCCTTTATAGAAGACACATGGCTTGCCATGACTGGTTGTTGAGACTTCCATATCAACTAATACATACGAATTAAATTTTAGTAAAGACACATGAACAATCTTTAGATTACAAGTGATTTACACACACACACACTTTCCTAAATGTCAAGATTTATGGATGTTGTTTTCCGCCAACAGCTGCTTACTGCGTATGACAAGGCTGGAGACTGGTAGGTGAGACGGTCTTTCACGATGTGAACACTGTAACAGGCAGTAGTCAACTGACAATATTCTTATACCCTAGTCAAGGTTAACAGGTACTTACTGCGTATGACAAGACCATACACTCGTAAGTTAGACCTTATTTTTTTGTGTTTGTTGCTAAGGGTCCCATATATACCCTAGACATGTTAGTTCTGAACACTTAGTGGTTAATTGTATATATTGAATTTAAATACACAGTTTATACAAGCACGTTTTGCAGATGGGAGGGGTGAGAGGCTGGCAAAAAAGGAAATGTTTTAGTTTAATGAAACGTCATGTCCTAGTAGGCGTGATTTATAGTAGACGCAATTGATAGTAGACGTAATTGATAGTAGGTGTAATCGATACTAGACGTGATTAATAGTAGACGCAATTGATACTAGGCGGGATTGACAGTAGGCGTGATTTGTAGTAAGCGCAATTCATAGTAGGCTCAATTGATAGTAAATGCAATTGATAGTAGGCGTGATTGATAGTAGGCGCGATTGATAGTAGACGTAATTTGACATGGGCGCAACTTAGATCATTTCTGATATCATAAAGTTACAGTGTCAATGTGTATACAAAGTACAAGGTAGAGAGGGGGTATTTTAAGACTTTACCTCAGCTCACTTAACATAACCAAACTTTACCTAACCTAACTTTGTCACGTGACATGTTCTACAAGTTTAGACTTGCCTTAAGACTGATTATGTCGTCATAGATTGATGGGAGGGTTGAGAGGCTGGCAAAAAAGGAAATGTTTTAGTTTAATGAAACGTCATGTCCTAGTAGGCGTGATTTATAGTAGACGCAATTGATAGTAGGCGCGATTAATAGTAGACGCAATTGATAGTAGACGCAATTGATAGTAGGCGTGATTGATAGTAGGCGTGATTTGACATGAGCGCGATTTATAGTAGACGCAAATGATAGTAGGCGCGATTGATAGTAGGCGTGATTGATAGTAGACGCGATTGATAATAGGCGCAATTTGACATGGGCGCGACTCAGATCATTTTTGATATTATAAAGTTACAGTGTCAATGTTTATACAAAGTACAAGGTAGAGAGGGGGTATTTTAAGACATAATCTCAGCTCACTTAACATAACCTAACTTTACCTAACCTAACTTTGTCACGTGACACGTTCTACGAGTTTAGACTTGCTTTAAGACTGATTATGACGTCATAGATTGATGGGAGGGGTGAGAGGCTGACAAAAAAGGAAATGTTTTAGTTTAATGAAACGCCATGTCCTAGTAGGCGCGATTTATAGTAGACGCAATTGATAGTAGGTGCGATTAATAGTGGACGCAATTGATAGTAGGCGTGATTTGACATGAGCGCGATTTATAGTAGACGCGAAAGATAGTAGGCGCGATTGATAGTAGGCGTAATTAGACATGGGCGCGATTTATAGTAGACGCAATTGATAGTAGGCGCGATTGATAGTAGGTGTAATTGATAGTAGGCGCGATTTGACATGAGCGCGATTTATAGAAGACGCAAATGATAGTAGGCTTGATTGATAGTAGACGCAATTGATACTAGGCGTGATTGATAGTAGGCGTGATTTGTAGTAAGCGCATTTCATAGTAGGCTCAATTGATAGTAGTTGCAATTGATAGTAGACGTGATTGATAGTAGGCGCGATTGATAGTAGACGTGATTGATATGGGCGCGACTTAGATCATTTTTGATATTACAAAGTTACAGTGTCAATGTTTATACAAAGTACAAGGCAGAGAGAGGGTATTTTAAGACTTAACCTCAGCTCACCTAACATAACCTAACTTTACCTAACCTAACTTTGTCACGTGACATGTTCTACAAGTTTAGACTTGCTGTAAGGCTGACTATGACTATGACGTCATAGAATGATGAGAGGGGTGGGAGGCTGACAAAAAAAGGAAATGTTTTGGTTTAATGAAAAGTCATGTCCTAGTAGGCGTGATTGGTAGTAGACGCGATTAATGGTAGGTGCAATTGATAGTAGGTGTGATCAGGTACTTACTGCATATCAAAAGGCTGTACACTCGTGTGTTAGACACTCTATCTTGTTAAGGACCCCTATATTCCCTATACTAGGCTATACATGTTAGTTCTAAACACTTAGTGGTTATTTTTATATTAAATTTATATACACAGGTTATACAAGCACGTTTTTTTCACACAGTAAAACTTTGTCAAATAGCCACATGCGACACGCAAAGTATGTTTCCGCTATCTAGAGGTGACTATGGAAACTACCTGCACATATCCTAATCTAATCCTAGCTAACCTCACCTGCCGTGACCATACCGGTTTGTAAGCAACAACAACAACACACTAAGATTCCATGAATTCCAGAGTACTTTTAGATTAATTATCGACTCTCAACTCTTATAACTATGTCTATCCCACTCTGTCAAAAACACGATATATTTTTTTAAAATTTTTGCTTGATGTCAATACTAAAGTGATAATGGGTTTTCCGATCCTATCACTATAAATTCATGACCCCCCACTCTTATCTCGGTCTCGACAACAACCATGCCTATTTTTATTATGTCAGATGATGTAATGTTCGAGTGCAAAGTGGGTGTAAAAGTGAGTGCAAAAGTGAGTGCAAAGTAAGTGTAAAAGTAGTTGTAAAAGTGAGTGAAAAAGTGAGTGCAAAAGTGGGGTGTAAAAGTGGTACCCTATGTGTAATGGCTTATTTGACCAAGTTTTTTTGTGGTACCCTATTCGTAATGGCTTATTTCACAAGTTGTTTTTGTCAATGTATTTAGAGGATATTTCTCTTGTTCATGGAAAGTATCTCAGCCCTTTTTATGATAGCATAATGCTTACCGTCATGTTTGTAAGCAACAACAACACACTAAAATTCCAAGAATCCAAACTACTCTAAGGTTAATGATGGTCTCTCAACTCCATTCCACGCCTAGTCAAAAACATTATACATTTCAATTTTTTCAAAAAAGGTAAATTGAGAAAGTAGGCTATATATTTAAACTAAAAATCATGCTAACTCCATCCCCTACGTCTATCCCATTCTCAGTCAAAAAAAAATATATATATTCTTTACATTGTTTCAAAAAATATTTTGGAAAGTAGGCTATAATTTGAAAACTAATCATCCTAAAAAGTCATATGTAGACTCAAACCAATGGCTTTTATGTCCTTAATCGTTAGAACAAAACATGGAATTTGACCTTTTTCTAAATATTGATCATTTTTAAAAAATGGGCTATATTTTGTAAACTATAAATTACACAAAAAATGTGTTTGACATAAATGACAGGTATTTACCCATTCTACGCACAAACCATGTCCCAGGTCTCTGGGACAAAATCCAAAAAGGTTCAATTTTGAAAGTAGACGATATTTTTAAAACTAATCATTCTAAAAAGTCATATATAGACTCTAACAAATGTCCTTTAAGTCCTTTAACGTTAGAACAAAATTAACATTTTTTTCTTTTTTTTTTCAAAAAAAAAGTCCAATTTTCAAAATTGTCTATATTTTGGAAACTACGAATTAGTTCCAAAGGGCGGTCGTAGCTTAACTCAACCTAACCTAACCCAACGAGGTGTGATCAAAAAGTTCCAAAATGGCTGCCGTAGCATAACTGATTGATCCCTGTTGATTGACCCCTTTTGATTGATCTCTGTTGATGTATCCCTTTGGACTGGTCCCAGTTGACCAGCCCCTTTGGACGGGTCCTTTTTTGCATTTTTTTTACGGGTCCCTGTGGGCGGGTCCTTTGGACTGATCCCTATGGACTGGCCCATGCATTTTATCCAAATTATGTCAAAGGGACCCGCCCACAGGGACCCGTCAACAAGGACCCGTCCTCCGGGACCCGTAAAAAAATGCAAAAAAGGACCCGTCCAAAGGGGCTGGTCAACAGGGACCAGTCCAAAAGGATACATCAACAGAGATCAATCAAAAGGGGTCAATCAACAGGGATCAATCAGTTATGCTACGGCAGCCATTTTGGAACTTATTGATCACACCTCGTTGGGTTAGGTTAGGTTGAGTTAAGCTACGACCGCCATTTGGAACTAATTCGTAGTTTCCAAAATATAGACAATTTTGAAAATTGGACTTTTTTTTTTGAAAAAAAAAAGAAAAAAATGTTAAGTTTTGTTCTAACGTTAAAGGACTTAAAGGACATCTGTTTGAGTCTATATATGACTTTTTAGAATGATTAGTTTTAAAAATATCGTCTACTTTCAAAATTGAACCTTTTTGGATTTTGTCCCAGAGACCTGGGACTTGGTTTGTGCGTAGAATGGGTAAATACCTGTCATTTATGTCAAACACATTTTTTTGTGTAATTTATAGTTTACAAAATATAGACCATTTTTTAAAAATGATCAATATTTAGAAAAAGGTCAAATTCCATGTTTTGTTCTAACGATTAAGGACATAAAAGCCATTGGTTTGAGTCTACATATGACTTTTTAGGATGATTAGTTTTCAAATTATAGCCTACTTTCCAAAATATTTTTTGGAAAAATGTAAAGAATATATATTTCTTTTTTGACTGAGAATGGGATAGACGTAGGGGATGGAGTTAGCATGATTTTTAGTTTAAATATATAGCCTACTTTCTCAATTTACCTTTTTTAAAAAAATTGAAATGTATAATGTTTTTGACTAGGCGTGGAATGGAGTTGAGAGACCATCATTAACCTTAGAGTAGTTTGGATTCTTGGAATTTTAGTGTGTTGTTGTTGCTTACAAACATGACGGTAAGCATTATGCTATCATAAAAAGGGCTGAGATACTTTCCATGAACAAGAGAAATATCCTCTAAATACATTGACAAAAACAACTTGTGAAATAAGCCATTACGAATAGGGTACCACAAAAAAACTTGTCAAATAAGCCATTACAAATAGGGTACCACTTTTACACCCCACTTTTGCACTCACTTTTTCACTCACTTTTACAACTACTTTTACACTTACTTTGCACTCACTTTTGCACTCACTTTGCACTCACTTTTACACCCACTTTGCACTCGAACATTACATCATCTGACATAATAAAAATAGGCATGGTTGTTGTCGAGACCGAGATAAGAGTGGGGGGTCATGAATTTATAGTGATATAATCGGAAAACCCATTATCACTTTAGTATTGACATCAAGCAAAAATTTTAAAAAAATATATCGTGTTTTTGACAGAGTGGGATAGACATAGTTATAAGAGTTGAGAGTCGATAATTAATCTAAAAGTACTCTGGAATTCATGGAATCTTAGTGTGTTGTTGTTGTTGCTTACAAACCGGTATGGTCACGGCAGGTGAGGTTAGCTAGGATTAGATTAGGATATGTTCAGGTAGTTTCCATATTCACCTCTAGATAGCGGAAACATACTTTGCGTGTCGCATGTGGCTATTTGACAAAGTTTTACTGTGTGAAAAAACGTGCTTGTATAACCTGTGTATATAAATTTAATATAAAAATAACCACTAAGTGTTTAGAACTAACATGTATAGCCTAGTATAGGGAATATAGGGGTCCTTAACAAGATAGAGTGTCTAACACACGAGTGTACAGCCTTTTGATATGCAGTAAGTACCTGATCACACCTACTATCAATTGCACCTACCATTAATCGCGTCTACTACCAATCACGCCTAGTAGGACATGACTTTTCATTAAACCAAAACATTTCCTTTTTTTTTTTTGTCAGCCTCCCACCCCTCTCATCATTCTATGACGTCATAGTCATAGTCAGCCTTACAGCAAGTCTAAACTTGTAGAACGGCGGCTTCGGTGGCGTAGTTGGTAGCATGCTGAGCTTCTATGCCCAAGATAGCGGGTTCAAACCCGGCCGAAGCCGTCGGATTTTTTAAGAGCGTTAAAAATCCCTCAGTATGCCTTCCTTCGGAGGGGAAGTAAAGCCGGCGGTCCCATGTCATAGATTTATGGCATGTTAAAGATCTTTCCACTAATTACACCTGTGTGAAACTAAATTGGATAGGTTAAGAATGTAAACAACGCTCTTAGGTTGCTACGTTCGTTGCCAAGAGCCGACTGCGGTGGCGTCTAGTAGCTAGTTCTGAACTAGGCCTAGTAGTCGTTGACGGTGGCGTTTGGCGGCAAAAGTAGGAACTATTTGAAAATTCAAAGTTGCAGTCTCTACTTGAATTAAAAAACAGATACACACACTAATACAGTCATCACAATTAACACCGGTTATCAGACAGATTCTACACACACCCAAAGTACACGGGGCTACATGACCGCGTTGTCGCAGCCCCTAAACTAAGGAACCAACCAACCAACCAAACTTGTAGAACATGTCACGTGACAAAGTTAGGTTAGGTAAAGTTAGGTTATGTTAGGTGAGCTGAGGTTAAGTCTTAAAATACCCTCTCTCTGCCTTGTACTTTGTATAAACATTGACACTGTAACTTTGTAATATCAAAAATGATCTAAGTCGCGCCCATATCAATCACGTCTACTATCAATCGCGCCTACTATCAATCACGTCTACTATCAATTGTAACTACTATCAATTGAGCCTACTATGAAATGCGCTTACTACAAATCACGCCTACTATCAATCACGCCTAGTATCAATTGCGTCTACTATCAATCAAGCCTACTATCATTTGCGTCTTCTATAAATCGCGCTCATGTCAAATCGCGCCTACTATCAATTACACCTACTATCAATCGCGCCTACTATCAATTGCGTCTACTATAAATCGCGCCCATGTCTAATTACGCCTACTATCAATCGCGCCTACTATCTTTCGCGTCTACTATAAATCGCGCTCATGTCAAATCACGCCTACTATCAATTGCGTCCACTATTAATCGCACCTACTATCAATTGCGTCTACTATAAATCGCGCCTACTAGGACATGGCGTTTCATTAAACTAAAACATTTCCTTTTTTGTCAGCCTCTCACCCCTCCCATCAATCTATGACGTCATAATCAGTCTTAAAGCAAGTCTAAACTCGTAGAACGTGTCACGTGACAAAGTTAGGTTAGGTAAAGTTAGGTTATGTTAAGTGAGCTGAGATTATGTCTTAAAATACCCCCTCTCTACCTTGTACTTTGTATAAACATTGACACTGTAACTTTATAATATCAAAAATGATCTGAGTCGCGCCCATGTCAAATTGCGCCTATTATCAATCGCGTCTACTATCAATCACGCCTACTATCAATCGCGCCTACTATCATTTGCGTCTACTATAAATCGCGCTCATGTCAAATCACGCCTACTATCAATCACGCCTACTATCAATTGCGTCTACTATCAATTGCGTCTACTATTAATCGCGCCTACTATCAATTGCGTCTACTATAAATCACGCCTACTAGGACATGACGTTTCATTAAACTAAAACATTTCCTTTTTTGCAAGCCTCTCAACCCTCCCATCAATCTATGACGACATAATCAGTCTTAAGGCAAGTCTAAACTTGTAGAACATGTCACGTGACAAAGTTAGGTTAGGTAAAGTTTGGTTATGTTAAGTGAGCTGAGGTAAAGTCTTAAAATACCCCCTCTCTACCTTGTACTTTGTATACACATTGACACTGTAACTTTATGATATCAGAAATGATCTAAGTTGCGCCCATGTCAAATTACGTCTACTATCAATCGCGCCTACTATCAATCACGCCTACTATCAATTGCATTTACTATCAATTGAGCCTACTATGAATTGCGCTTACTACAAATCACGCCTACTGTCAATCCCGCCTAGTATCAATTGCGTCTACTATTAATCACGTCTAGTATCGATTACACCTACTATCAATTACGTCTACTATCAATTGCGTCTACTATAAATCACGCCTACTAGGACATGACGTTTCATTAAACTAAAACATTTCCTTTTTTTGTCAGCCTCCCACCCCTCTCATCAATCTATGACGTCATAGTCATAGTCAGCCTTACAGCAAGTCTAAACTTGTAGAACATGTCACGTGACAAAGTTAGGTTAGGTAAAGTTAGGTTATGTTAGGTGAGCTGAGGTTAAGTCTTAAAATACCCTCTCTCTGCCTTGTACTTTGTATAAACATTGACACTGTAACTTTGTAATATCAAAAATGATCTAAGTCGCGCCCATATCAATCACGTCTACTATCAATTGCGTCTACTATTAATCGCGCCTACTATCAATTGCGTCTACTATAAATCACGCCTACTAGGACATGACGTTTCATTAACCTAAAACATTTCCTTTTTTGCAAGCCTCTCAACCCTCCCATCAATCTATGACGACATAATCAGTCTTAAGGCAAGTCTAAACTTGTAGAACATGTCACGTGACAAAGTTAGGTTAGGTAAAGTTTGGTTATGTTAAGTGAGCTGAGGTAAAGTCTTAAAATACCCCCTCTCTACCTTGTACTTTGTATACACATTGACACTGTAACTTTATGATATCAGAAATGATCTAAGTTGCGCCCATGTCAAATTACGTCTACTATCAATCGCGCCTACTATCAATCACGCCTACTATCAATTGCATTTACTATCAATTGAGCCTACTATGAATTGCGCTTACTACAAATCACGCCTACTGTCAATCCCGCCTAGTATCAATTGCGTCTACTATTAATCACGTCTAGTATCGATTACACCTACTATCAATTACGTCTACTATCAATTGCGTCTACTATAAATCACGCCTACTAGGACATGACGTTTCATTAAACTAAAACATTTCCTTTTTTTGTCAGCCTCCCACCCCTCTCATCAATCTATGACGTCATAGTCATAGTCAGCCTTACAGCAAGTCTAAACTTGTAGAACATGTCACGTGACAAAGTTAGGTTAGGTAAAGTTAGGTTATGTTAGGTGAGCTGAGGTTAAGTCTTAAAATACCCTCTCTCTGCCTTGTACTTTGTATAAACATTGACACTGTAACTTTGTAATATCAAAAATGATCTAAGTCGCGCCCATATCAATCACGTCTACTATCAATCGCGCCTACTATCAATCACGTCTACTATCAATTGAGCCTACTATGAAATGCGCTTACTACAAATCACGCCTACTATCAATCACGCCTAGTATCAATTGCGTCTACTATCAATCAAGCCTACTATCATTTGCGTCTTCTATAAATCGCGCTCATGTCAAATCGCGCCTACTATCAATTACACCTACTATCAATCGCGCCTACTATCAATTGCGTCTACTATAAATCGCGCCCATATCTAATTACGCCTACTATCAATCGCGCCTACTATCTTTCGCGTCTACTATAAATCGCGCTCATGTCAAATCACGCCTACTATCAATCACGCCTACTATCAATTGCGTCCACTATTAATCGCACCTACTATCAATTGCGTCTACTATAAATCGCGCCTACTAGGACATGGCGTTTCATTAAACTAAAACATTTCCTTTTTTGTCAGCCTCTCACCCCTCCCATCAATCTATGACGTCATAATCAGTCTTAAAGCAAGTCTAAACTCGTAGAACGTGTCACGTGACAAAGTTAGGTTAGGTAAAGTTAGGTTATGTTAAGTGAGCTGAGATTATGTCTTAAAATACCCCCTCTCTACCTTGTACTTTGTATAAACATTGACACTGTAACTTTATAATATCAAAAATGATCTGAGTCGCGCCCATGTCAAATTGCGCCTATTATCAATCGCGTCTACTATCAATCACGCCTACTATCAATCGCGCCTACTATCATTTGCGTCTACTATAAATCGCGCTCATGTCAAATCACGCCTACTATCAATCACGCCTACTATCAATTGCGTCTACTATTAATCGCGTCTACTATCAATTGCGTCTACTATAAATCACGCCTACTAGGACATGACGTTTCATTAAACTAAAACATTTCCTTTTTTGCCAGCCTCTCAACCCTCCCATCAATCTATGACGACATAATCAGTCTTAAGGCAAGTCTAAACTTGTAGAACATGTCACGTGACAAAGTTAGGTTAGGTAAAGTTTGGTTATGTTAAGTGAGCTGAGGTAAAGTCTTAAAATACCCCCTCTCTACCTTGTACTTTGTATACACATTGACACTGTAACTTTATGATATCAGAAATGATCTAAGTTGCGCCCATGTCAAATTACGTCTACTATCAATCGCGCCTACTATCAATCACGCCTACTATCAATTGCATTTACTATCAATTGAGCCTACTATGAATTGCGCTTACTACAAATCACGCCTACTGTCAATCCCGCCTAGTATCAATTGCGTCTACTATTAATCACGTCTAGTATCGATTACACCTACTATCAATTACGTCTACTATCAATTGCGTCTACTATAAATCACGCCTACTAGGACATGACGTTTCATTAAACTAAAACATTTCCTTTTTTGACAGCCTCTCACCCCTCCCATCTGCAAAACGTGCTTGTATAAGCTGTGTATTTAAATTCAATATATACAATTAACCACTAAGTGTTCAGAACTAACATGTCTAGGGTATATATGGGACCCTTAGCAACAAACAAACAAAAAAAAGGTCTAACTTACGAGTGTATGATCTTGTCATACGCAGTAAGTACCTGTTAACCTTGACTAGGGTATAAGAATATTGTCAGTTGACTACTGCCTGTTACAGTGTTCACATCGTGAAAGACCGTCTCACCTACCAGTCTCCAGCCTTGTCATACGCAGTAAGCAGCTGTTGGCGGAAAACAACATCCATAAATCTTGACATTTAGGAAAGTGTGTGTGTGTGTAAATCACTTGTAATCTAAAGATTGTTCATGTGTCTTTACTAAAATTTAATTCGTATGTATTAGTTGATATGGAAGTCTCAACAACCAGTCATGGCAAGCCATGTGTCTTCTATAAAGGATATACATATATTGTAAAAACAAACAATAAAGATGGAACTGTTATTTGGCGATGTTCAAAACAACGATCCAAAAAGTGTCGAGGAATTATTAAAACAAAAGACTCCAACGTACTTACTTCAAAAGAACATCATTATGAATCTCAAATTAATACACATTTAAATACGCAAAATACTCTAACCCAGGTAAAAAAGCAAGTCCAAGAAAAATATATTTCTGCTCAAGATAGTGCATTGTTTGTTAAAAAGCATTCATCATCACCTCAAAAAGACATGTTAGGACAAATACCATCGTTCAAAATACCCTTAACACTATCAAAAGCAACGCAGACTCTACAAGAGGTCCCTGTGGAAAACAAACAAGAGGAATTGGATAGTTCTAGTGATGTTCAGAATGATGATGATGATGATGATGATAATGATGGTGACAATGACTATAATAATTTTGATGATAATATTCATAATGATGATGATGATAATTATGAAAAAGAAGAGGATGAGGGTTTTATGTTTATAAAACCATTGCGGCTTCCCCAGTTTTTAAGAGCAAGAGTACCTGGAGAAAGTTGTATAAGGATCTACAACAAGCGTTGTGTTTAAAAATCTATATCGAACAATGGTAAAGAGATAGAGTTGAATTCAGTGTGTGTAACTATTATAAAATGAATTTAATAAAAATATTGTATGGGTATTGTCTGTTTTTCTTAATTACTATCCCCATGTCCCACTATTAATACAATTGTTAACCATCAACAGTCTCTGACTATGTTCAGAAAGAGAGTGGCCTTAAACAATACACTATATCTATGGTTTGTGTACCGAGTATCATAATAATGCAGTGTGGCCAAGCCATGTTAAGGCAATAGTTATGTCAGGTAAGGGATTCGAACCCTTGCTTCCATATACAGAAAATTTGATCTTAGTCAAACACCTTAACCACTCAGTCAACCTGACAGTTACTAATTTAATTAGTCTTGAGGACTTCAGTGTTTACAAAACTTTTTCCAGTATACATTGACTAAACCACTTGCTTGTTTTGAAATATAGATTTTGTTTTGT
The DNA here is from genome assembly GCA_946902985.2 of Meconema thalassinum. Classification (NCBI taxonomy): domain Eukaryota; kingdom Metazoa; phylum Arthropoda; class Insecta; order Orthoptera; family Tettigoniidae; genus Meconema; species Meconema thalassinum. The sequence goes on along the minus strand of OX336388.2, from coordinate 1,202,779,944 downwards.
TTTACCATAACATTGCAGTTATGAGTCTTGTGAACTGGGTGTTCAATATAGGGTTAAAGGCATTTTAAAATCATTATAGAAAAGCTCTTAGGTATCGTGTCATGGGTTTTAGTAATGCATTACTGTTCGTTGACTAACATTTACCGTTACACAACATTATTTCAGTGAACTTACATGTTGTTGTTTGAGTCTTTAGTCCTTTGACTGGTTTGATGCAGATCTCAGCGCCTATCTGTCCCGAGCTAATTGTTTCATTTCTATATAGCTACCACACCCTACATTCAAGGCTATCTGTTTAACATATTCTAAACTTGGTCTACCCCCACAGTTCTCGTCCTCGAACCTTTCTTCCATAACTCCTTTTGCTATTCTTGGGTGTCTTAGTACGTGTCCTACCAACCTATCTCTTTACTTTATTAACAGTCGCCAGATGCATTTCTTCTCCCCCACTCGTCTTAATACCTCTTTGTTAGTAACCCTATTTACCCATCTAATCTTCATCATTCTCCTGTAACACCACATTTCAAACACTTCAATTCTCCACTTTTCTGCTACACCAATTGTCTAAGTTGTACTTTCATAGAGTGCCACGATCCAGACAAAGGCCTTCAAAATGACTTCCTAATACCTAAATCTATATTCAATGTCAACAGATTCTGTAGAAATGCTTTCCTTGTCTGAGCTACATAAGAATCCTATTCGTGTCTGGTATAATGTCTTGTTTAGCAAACATAGTCACTCAAAAGGTCTAAGCATTTTTTGTATATAACCCAAAATAGCAAACAGTTTTTCTAAAACCCTACTCATTGGTCAATAACAAGCAGAGTCGCCAAAGTGTTTCGTTGGTAGTTAACTCATGTCTGGTTAATCAATTCCTTTCATATTGTTATCCAATTGTAGTAGTAAGGACTGGTGAACAACGTCAGTTCAACACACTGCTTTACGCACAAATGTAGTTAGGCCCTTTGATATAATTTGGATAAATTTCATGGGTCGGTCCATAGGGACCAGTCCAAAGGGGCCGGTCTAAAGGGACCCTTCCACAGGGACCCATCAACAGGGACTTGTCAACAAGGACCCATCAACAATGACCCGTCAACAATGACCTGTCATCAATGACCAGTCAACAATGACCTGTCAATAGGGACCCGTCAACAATGACCCGTCCACAGGGACTCATCAACAAGGACCCGTCAGCAATGACTCGTCAACAGGGACCCGTCGAAAAGGACCTGCCAAAAAGGATCCATCAAAAATGACCCCCTGTCAAAAAGGGCCCGTCCAAAAGGGGCTAGTCAATAGAGACCAGTCCAAAGGGACAAATCAACAGAGATCAATCAACAGGGATCTATCAAAAGGGGCTATCACCTCAAGGCCTGACATATCCCTCTTTGATTATTGGTTTGCCAATCGACAAGCGTCACTTAAAATACTTTTTGATCACCACTCGTGGGTTGGGTTAGGTTAGGTTACACTACAGCCGCCATCTTTTAAAAAGCCCGCCCTCTTACAAAAGCTATGAGTGGGCATGCGTAAAAAACAAAAACAAAACAAGCATGTTAATTCATAGTGGCTATCCACCGAAAACATGTCTCTTGTGTGGAACAACGTTTCATTCCATATCGGCATTCAAACTCTCACAGGGAATTAGTGAACAACGTCAGTTCAACACACGCGAAATGTAGTTAGGCCCTTTGACATAATTTAAATAAATTCATGAGCCAGTCCGTAGGAACCGGTCCAAAAGGGATCAGTCCAAAGGGGCTCATCCACAAGGACTCATCCACAAGGACTCGTCCACAAGGGCCTGTCCACATGGATTTGTCCACAAGGACCTGTCCACAAGGACCCGGCAACAATGACCCGTCAACAGGGACCTGTCAACAAGGACCCGTCCACAGAGATCCGCTCCCCCCACCCTCTTCAAAAGCCATGAGTGGGCATGCGTAAAAAACAAAAACAAGCATGTTAATTCATAGTGGCTATTCACCGAACACATGCACTTTATGTAGAACAACGTTACATTCCATATCGGCATTCAAACTCTCACATATTGCAATTGGAAAGAGAGATTCTCTAAAAAATTACAATTTCACCCCCTAGTAGGGCTAGATTTTATTTTAGGGTGGAGATATGTTGTCCATTGGAAAGGGGGTGTTAGCCCGAGTTCAACAACACCTCATTTGTTAAAATCCAACCACGGGTTCGGGAGTTATCGGGCTGCCGCCATCTTGTGTGGAGGGTGTGGAGGTGGAGGGTGCGGAACCCCCACAAAACCACTACTATAAGTAAAGTCAGTATCTCGATCATGACTATGCTCAGGCTGTAACTTACTGTATGTACCAGTTATCCATTTGCGCCAAGAGATAATGAATACCTCAATTGTACCATTTTGATAGCATGGACATACTTCTGGGTTGTGCTGAATGGATATGTCACAGTCATAACGTTTTACCAGCAGCCGCCATTACAACATGCTTATTGTTAAACTTCACGCATTCCTGATGAAATGCAACGATCTGCATATCAAATGACATTAAAAAAACGTAATAAATTGAACGTGAAACTGCTGAAATTATGTAATATTCTGGCATTGTCTACTTATTCCCATTCGTCTGCTTGTTATAGAATTGTTAGAGACTTACCATGTTTTCTTTTGTTTCAGGTAAGTTTGCCAGACTGCTCACGGCTCGAAAGTAGAAGTAGGCTACTCGTTGTGTCGACCAAGGTTCGTGAGTATTCTTGTAGTTCCAAGTTCTGATTCTGCCTGATTCTTGGTATTAACACCAGCGCCTGCTTCGTACCCTTGTAACTCGTAAAGGGGCAGACAGACTATGTTACGGGGAATGATGCCGTTGACGACTTACTAACATACAGTACATAATCCATTGTCTGTATCAATTCCAGTGACAAATCTCAAGAGATGACCCAAGGAGCAGGTTAACCAGGCTACCCACCTCCACTTATATTCGTCAGCTTCACTCACTTCATTTGGCTATGCAGTGACGTAGGTACAATTGTGGCTCCCGCTAGATCTCTTCCCTACTTCAGCCCCGAGCTGGTAAACGAGCGGCTTTCCCGTGCAAGTGAAGGGTAAGAGAATTGCTCAAGGCTTTCCCTACTTTTCATTCACTTGAGACCGCCTTCTAGTTTAGTGGCTAGTAATCTCGGCTCTGGCCCCTGAGGATGGGTCAGATTTCCGGCTCTGCTAAGAAATTTAATTCTGGTCTGAGGGCTGGAATGAGGTACATTCAGCCTCCTGACGCAGAAAGAAGTCGATTCAATTCCCACCTCAGCCATCCTAGAAATAATGTTCCGTGGTTTCCCACTTCTACTCCTGGCGAATGCCGGGTTGGTAATAAAATTATGGCCACGGCAGTCTCCAACGTATATCCTACCTCATTTAAAATACACACAGCCATCACAATGATTCAGGTTAACAGACTTACTCAGGGCTACTTGACCACCATGTAGCTGGCTGGCTGCGTGGCTCAGCGGTAACGTTTTCTCTTGCTGGGCCCAAAGTTGCAGGTTCGTATCCTGGCGCAGTCAGCTGGAATTTGAGGGTGCGCAAATGTGCGGGAGCCGTGTCAGTAGATTTACTGGAACGTTAAAGATCCCCTTCGGGGCAAAATTCCGGTACCCCGGCGTCTCTAAAAGCCAGAGTAGTTAAAAGGGACGTAAAACCAATAACATTATTATTATACCACTATGTCGCAAGACCCCTAAAAGAATCAACGACAACAACAACGAATTAAGTTCTCCACTTTTGAATTTTTGTTGTGATTCTCACAAACTTAGCTGTCACTGAGCACTGGATTGTTTCCTTGCTTATTTGATCTTGCTTGCTACTAAAACCAGGCAGATGCTGGAATGATTCCTCAATTCAGGCCACGGCTGCCTCATTTTCAATCCTCACCAGAATTACACACACTACAATAACACAAGCTCTCAGACAAATTCTACACACATACACACACACAAGTATATGAGGCTAAGTGACCACAATGTCCAAGCCCCACAAATGAAACTGTATTTTTGATGATAAATCATAAACACTGCGCACATTTGTGCTGCCCTCCGAAGGAAACGATCCATGGAAAATGTCGTATGGCCTGATACATTAGGCATTATTCAATAATAATGAAACCTTCAAAATTATTTGCCCCTGTTGGCTACTTTGTTCTTGATGGTCCAAGAAATAGTAAATTATTAGCACGGAATCATTCTACGATACTGTATACACAAATTTAGTGTTTTTCCAGAGGTGTTACACCTTGACCTTGGAATATTTATTTTGTCCTGCTCACTCTTCTTTATTTGAGATGTCTTGCGGCGTAGCCGTGCTCGTTAATTAAATCGTGCACTACGATCGCGCGGACAGCTGCAGCAAATCCGAAGATCGTAGGTTTGTATTCCGGCGCTGACAGCGGCTATCGTGAGTGTGGTTTGTCCACACTCCCTCCAGGCAAAAGCCGGGTAGTACCTTATTTCAAGTCCCGGGGCACCTGCTCCATCCCTGTCTCTAATACAGCTAGGGGGGCGGTGCGGTGCAGCGGTTGGCCTCTCACCAAGGTGGACCGGGTTCGATTCCCGGTCAATGCATGTGAGATTTTTGAAGTGAAATGCAATGTCTTGTGGTTCGGATTCCACGTAAAAATGAGATCCCGTGGCTCACGATCGCATGATTAACGGTCACCTAAAACTAAAAGTTTCCTTCCTTCTTCTAATACAGGTACACACATTACTACAGTTATCACAGCAATAAAGGTTATCCGACGGGGCTGATGACCAAGATGTGCCAAACCCCTCAGTTGAATTAACATCAGTTCGAGCAACCTCTTGTCAATTAGGGATCGCTTCATTTCTCTAGGTTAACTTTATTTGGAGTGACGTTTTAGGTGGCAGCATGAGGATCTGCTGTCACGGTGGAGTTGTTCGTTAAAATGTGATATCCGTTACGCAGGCGTTGATGTGTGAACCTAACAAATGTGATGCTATCTGCCTCAAACAATGTGCGTTTTTCTGGAAGAACGCGACTGGATGTAATTGGATGGGCGTTGTTGAGGCTTTAAATTGACGCTACTCGAGCAGAAAGAAACACGCCGACCGCTACCATGAGCACAGTCCTCTATTAATGAATTACCACGAGTTACCAAAACCTGGACGAATAGCATTCAAACGTTTGTCGAATGTGCGGGTACTTTCTTGTCGTTAATACTTTAAGCAAGGTGTTCCGTTAGAAACTAAACACCTTCCACATTCAAATCTAGTCAAGTGTAGTCGTAAAATTGGTGCTGACTTCTATTTACGGGTGGCAACACTGAAATCAGCAAAAACATAATCATGTGTTGTTGGTGTTTTTTTTGTTTTTTGTTCTTTCAACGTTTCGTCAACATTGGTTCAGTCCAATACCGAATTATTAAAAGGAAACTGTTTGTTTAGTATCTCCCATAGTTTACTATAGAGAAGACTGAAGTCATCTAAAACTAGTGCGTGAGAGATGCTTACCATTATCACGCGATGTTTAGTCGATATTGGGCCAGTCATCTGAAAGCTTTACAAAGATAACTCTAAAATTGGAACCATCAGTTTCTAACGTTTTGCTGCACTGGAACCCTTAAAATCATACTTCATACTCATCAGTAGCGAAGCACAGGTCTACAAGTAAATGTGTTAGTTGTTCTTACTTTGGTCCAATTTGGGTTTGTATTTTGCATTGTTTTCAGGAGTAAGTGTAAAGTAAGTACCACTCATTTCTTAAGTTAAGCAACATTTGGGACCGCATAGAACTTTATAAATGGTGTTTCAATGTTACGTAGGCATACCATTTTAATACAGATGTATGTTAAAATGGAGTCAATCGATTGTGAGTAACTCTAAGCTTGGTGCCACATATTACTAATGCTTGGAACTCTGGAACGCAACGTTTTGAAACTTATTAAATTGAGTTTTAATTCACGGGCCGTGAAAGCCAATATACCATCTTTTTATTAAATTGTATTTCGGTTGAGCGTACAACGTTCTTACAAATGATGTTCAAAATTGGATCAATCGTTTGCAAGTTCTTATAGATCTACGGTAACTGCAAGGTTGGTACCACCTATTGCGATTGGTTGGCAGCTCTGTGATTGATAAGGATAACTGTTAAGGGGGCATCACGTATTGCTAACGGTTGACAACAGTAGCGTTAATAAGGATGTTACAAGTCTGATGTCTGGGAGCAATATTACCACCCTTCTTTGTGATTGTAGCAGGGTGACAGATCAACACAAGCACAACGTGTATTCATTTTTAAATGAGAAACTTAGGTTACAAGCCGATGAACACCTTCAAATTTATGTTCTTGCCGGTACCGGTAAGGTTTGTGGAAGCATTGTTCGTAAGCCATCTTTTGCGTCCTCCTGTAATGCCATCTGCGGGTTTGATTTTTCCTTATTTCCTGAATTAAAAGTAAGTACCTTGAGATTTTTTGTTGTTTTCATCCTTTAAAAGATGCCAAAGTTATAGGGGGTTCGGTAGAGTGAACAAAACATCAACGAAAATCCGCCGGGATCGCAGCAAATGGAAAGTTCTTTATTTCTGAGAATAGTCCATTAAAAGTTCATGAGCGCGAAGCGGTAAACATGGATATGAGGATATTTTATGTCGTTTATTGAAATTCATCCGTCGTAAGTGGTCTGATATGTGTCGGAGGCGGCAATAGTACGTGGTCCACCAGAACACGCACACTCATAAGTCACTACTGGGCCGAAAGTAGTAGCTGTTATCTCTTGCACACTGTAGATAGGCACTACAGAAAATGAAATAAATATCACTTCTTCACTTACAAAGAAAATGGAATATTAAAGGCCCACTCTGAAAGTATACTCATATAAGACACTTCGGTTTAATAACGCAGCAAATGAAGTTTTAATTGGAAACAGATTTACTAAAAAGTGCCTAGCTTTGTTTCGTCCGCTTCTTCTCTAAGCTCTTTACTCCCCCCAAACTCTTTATTTCTCCCGAGCTATTTATTGACTCTCTTAAATGTGTAGCAAGCCATCTTAGCTCCAGGGACTTTCTTTGTACCAACGGGCTTGCTCTAATAAAATCAATCCAGGATACGCGCAATCGTGCTTGCTGATCGCTAGAATCGGAAGCTATACGTACAAGAAGAATCAACTCAGAAAATACTTGCTATATGCGTACATAATGCTCAATATAAGTTACTGTGTATAAGAAGAAGTTAGGCATAGGTATATATAAATAGTTTGTTAAATTCTAGACCTACAGGTTGAAATTAAAATAAAATAATTAGTTCAACCAAGTTTTGTTGTTGGTAATTCATTCGAGGGGCTTGGGACTTCTTGGTCATCAGCCCCGCGTAGTTGGGTGTGTCTTGAACTTGTCTGATAACCTGTATTGCTGTGATGACTATATATAGTAGTGTGTGGAACTGCATCAGGGACAGGGATGGGGCAGACACCCTGGGCCTTGAAGTAAGGTACTATCCTGACATTTTCCTGGAGGGAGTGTATAAAAACCCGGAGAAAAATCACGCTCAGGATAGCCGCTGTCAGTGCCGGGATTCGAACCTGTGACCTCCGGACTTGTTGCAGCTACCCTCGTGACCGTGGTGCACAATTTAACGAGCATGGATACGTCATGGGGTCACCAAAGCTTTGTATGTCTAGTCATAAGTTATATTATAATTTTTTTTAAGAAGGCAACTATCGAAATACAGACAATTGTCTATCTGTACATTTTTAATTTTCGGCCAATATGACTAAGCTTATTTTGTATGTAACCCTTAATTTGATTTTGTCTGTATGTAATGTATAGAGACGAGAATTATAGGCACTAAAAACCGTTAAAATAGGCAGGCATATAGGCTCTTAAAACAGCCAAAATAGGCATGTAAATAGGCACTAACGTGTAAAATAGGCAACAAAATAGGCATGAAAAATATTCTTATAATTTAATAACATATTTAATTACTATAAAAAGAATTAACAACAGGCAACTTTCCATTGTTTTCTGGTAATAAGTTTGTTCTCCTGTCATGAAGAATGTTTTTATATTGAGAGAAAGATCTCTCAACATCACATGAAGTGATTGGGCAAAACTTGAACGAAGCCACTGCATCTGGTTTTAGGTCAAGTGCATCATCTACCTCACCTCGTAGCACACTGGCTACCTTTACCACTGCTTCCCATCCCGGATTCCTCTGCAGGACCCTATCAAACATTTCCCTGACAGCGGCTATCTTCCCAGAGGTTCCTTCTAAACTTCCCCAGACAACTTCAACAATCCTATATCCTTACTTTTTGCCACACTTTAGGGATGCTAGAGGCTTGTTGGCAGCTTCGCGGCCCTAACCTGGGAGCTTAACGCTCCCCCGGACTGTTTGGTTGCCTCTAGCACAATGGTTACGAACCGGACCCCACCAATCCAGACCAATGGTCTTTTCACTGGCCTGGACTTGTAAAGATAGTCTTCGCAGCCTTGCAAAACACGCTGTGACATCGTCTTAGCCGCGCCACGTTGGATCTGCAACCTAAGTTTCGCGAAGGCTTAGCGGAGGCGTAACAGAGTTCACTAGAGCCCACACACACGATGGTGAAAGTTACTCGCGACTTTTTCAAGAAAATTGCATTTAAGTTGTAAATCTCTATTTTCACAGTTCAAAATACCGATTTTTAATTTTCATCCACTCTGTGACAAGAGACCACCAGCGTTCTAACTCCTCGTTCAGTAATTAAATGATTATTTACATTTTATGTATAAATTATTGAGAGTTCATGTCTAATACAGCATTGCAAGAAAACAACTTGTCACAATACATAAATTAATAGGCCTATAAATGCTTCAATGAAATGCGATCGTAGTTCTCAATCACAAAAACATAAAAGGAACAAACAACCTTACCTCTTTACAGCAAGCTTGGCAGAAAACTACTCTTCCATCGGTAGTGAAATTGGTATCCCCTGTGATCCACTGCTTCAGTCAGTAAGACTTCGTTAATTTATCTTTCGGCATTGCCACGGACACACTTCTTCTTCTCAATAAATCACACAAGATTCTGAATCTGAAGTGAAGATAAAGCGTACGCTTACACAGTTCGCATCGAGAGGGAGGTAGGGGATACGGGTTGTGGAACATAATTCGACGTTGATTGGTCCTCGCATGTGTCTTGCGAGAAACCTCTGTGACTTAGGCGGCAGCACGCCGGTCTCTCACCGCTAGGTCCGTGGTTCAAATCCCGGTCACTCCATGTGAGATCTGTGATGGACAAAACGGAGGCAGACAGGTTTTTCTCCGGGTACTCCGGTTTTCCCTGTCAAAATTTCATTCCAGCAACACTCTCCACTATCATTTCATTTCATCTGTCATTCATTTAATCATTGCCCCAGAGGAGTGCGCCAGGCCTCGGCAGCCGGCACAGTCCATATCCTCGCCGCTAGATGGGGGCTTCATTCATTCCATTCCTGACCCGGTCGGAGATTGGAAGCAGGCTGTGGATTATCATTTCATGTGTCTTGTGAGGTTGGAGGGGTTGAAGGCTTCGAGGTCAAATTGTTCCTTGTTTCTTCTGATGAAAATTTCCCAACCGCAATTTCTGGCTCCCCCACGGGTTGGCGACCACGGGGCCCCAGCTGAGTCCGGCATTGCTTCCACTTACTTGTGCCGGGCTCCTCTCCGTCTTCTTTCCTGTCGACCTCACTTGGTCAACTCTTGTTCTCTTCCGACCCCGATGGTATTAGGGTATCCGAGGCCTAGGGAGTCTCTTCCTTTCCCGCCTTAATTGGCCCTTGTCTCATCTTTCCTGATGCCCTCCTTCTGGGAGGGGTCAGCCTTCCTTTTCTTTTCCATTTATCTCCTGCCTTCTGCTCTAGGCCCTCAAGGAGGTAGAGTGTATGTAGCCCCACCACTTCTGGTGCAACCTAGAAAGTGCTACACCTTCAGGGGCTCACGGCTGGTGAGTTCGGGAGTTGGCGACCCCGAGGGATTCCTGAGCTGGGTCCGTTTTCCCCATTTGTTCCTTACCTTTGGGGCGGACCCTCTCCTCTCTCCCCTCCCATCTCCTCTCCTCTTTTCATTATACTTCCTTTTCTCTTTAAGATTCCCGCACTGTTTTTGTTACTTGGTTTCCCGTGTATCTAAATTCCCTTTAGCGATTTTGTGTAGGTATTTTTAATCTACGCTGCAATTGTAAGTTTTTTTTCAATCGAAATTACATCTCGCGATTATTTCAACCTTAATTGCATTTTGTAAAGATTGACAATCTAAATTGCTTTTTAGTAAGTCTTTCAATGTAGGTTTCAGGGCATTTCAGTGAGAATTTTGAATTTCAATTGCATTTTGTAAGTATTTTCAACCAAAACCGCATTTCGCAAGAATTTTAAATCTAAATTGCTTTTTGTTTGGTGGGCATTTTGCAAATATTTGAATTCTCAATTGCATTTTGTGGGTATTTTGAATCTAAATTTCATTTTGTCAAGTATTTTCAATCTAAATTGCATTTTGTAAGTATTCTCAATCCACATGAGTCGTTTGAATCTACCGTGCATTTTGTAAGCATTTTCAATTTCAATTGCATTTTGTAAGTATTTTGAATTGCAATTGCACTTTGTGAATAATTTGGATTGGAACTGGGATCTTTCAATCTGAATTGCGTTGTGTATTTTCAATTTCAATTGTATTTTGTATGTATTTTGAACCTCAACTGCATTTTGTACGTATTTTCGATCTCATTTGCCTCTTATAAGTATTTTGAATTTCAGTTGTATTTTGTAAGTATTTCGACGCTACATTGCATTTTGTACGTATTTTGAACCTAGCCTACATTTTGTGGGTATTTTTCAATCTATTCTTTTTGTGAAGTTTTTCGTTCTAAATTCCCTTTTGTAAAAACATTTTGTGAGTTGTTTCAGTCTGAGTTCCTTTTTGTAAGTATTTTCCGTCTCACTTAATTTTCGTTCTAGTTTCCATTTCATTATCATTTTCGCTATCACTCAGATCATTAGGGGCCGATAACCTCTATGTTAGGCCCCTTAAAACAACAATTATCATCGTCATCATCCAATTTCTGGCGACATCCGAGATTTCCTATTCTTGTTCGTGGGGTAAACACATATTGAGAAATGAGAATATATTTCTCTCGAACACACCAGCTGCAATATAATGCACTTTAAAATACAGTCAAAAGGCATCAAATAGGCAATTATACTCCAAATAGGCACAAACCCTTGAAATAGGCATTTATATGCACAATAAAACCAGCGAAATCTAGCCTAAAAGAACCTAAAACGGATTTATATCTCGAAAGCCTACGTTTCTAAACACAGGAATAAAATAGGCAAATATGCAAATTCCCGTCTCTAGATGTATGTTATTACGGACTTGCGTCAATCTGTTGGGTTGAATTGCGCAAAAAACATAGATAGGTAAGTAGAAGGCAATCCCCAGAGGAAAATGTGGCTATAATTGAATTACATAACACAAAAAGGTGAGTAGTATAAGAGTAAGTCTTAATTTTATTTCGTTCGTCCGTGAATTGTGCATTCTACAGTATGTCCATCTCTTTTCCCCAGGCACAACGATGCTTTCAAGACACGCGCTTGGCGACTCACTGATTTCTCTGTTCTTAGAGCATCGTGAGGTGAGGACATATTTTTGACGTAAATATGTCACAACCGAGCATGTTAGAACACGATAGAGAGCATTCTTCAGAGCACCATGGGTGTTGACGATACCTTTCCTTCCTTCCTTCCTTCCTTCCACACTCAGCAGGACCAGCAGCAGCGCTGGGATTCGAACCTTCAGTCTCTGGGATTCCAGCTGACCCTTGAAATTGTAGTGCATTAACTGCGCTTGTTGCTACTAGTTTTTATTATTTTCTTCAATTTACCTGACCTGATGATGTACTGTACAGTCGCTCAAAAAAATATATATATATATATATATATATATATGGTATTTTATAACTGCATGTAGTAGCGATATACACGGTCCTCAAAACGGTTTGATTGTTTGGCTAGCGTTATTAAATTATTCTGGGCAATCAAATGACGTAATGTAATGTGTTTTAGTTTATATTAGTTCTTTTGAATGGGCGCAAAAAGGGCGCATTGCACATTAGCGTAGCCGCTTAGCTTTCACCCTACGATTTGGGTTCAAATCATCGGCCTGCGGGGTGAAATTTCCAACTCAACAACCGCGTGGTACAGAGTGGTTGGAATGGTGAGAATAATCCTCGGCACTTCAAGTAGTACGAAGTGGGTTATACGACCTTCAATATCACATTCCGGCTTCCTTGCTAGATAGAAGTGCAGAATTGAACGAAGAAATGGACGTGTAGATTGCCGGTACGATTCCACCTCAAAACGTCTGCACTGGTTAGATGAAGCAATGGGATTATTATTATTACTAGCGGACCCGTGCGAGAGCTCTCGCATAATGTGTTGTGTGCGCCTCTTGTGTACAGACTACCCACCCGGCTCTATTGCTATGCGGGCCATACGCGAAACAGGTCTGCCAGGGGCTATCGCCTTGTTTATTTGTTTAAAAGCATTTATAAACAAATATACTTCCGTTGACTTTACAAGAAATGCAAGATTTTTCCTGTACTATTGAGACGATTAGGAAGATTTTGGTACACACCACACCTTCTAACTTCCTCTGGTTTAGGAGCCTACTTGTCGATAAAATATTAATCATCATCATCATCATCATCATCATCATCATTTCCCCTTTTCCAGTTGACACTGGGTGGGGGCAAATATGGTTCCTCTCCACTTTGCTCTGTCGTTCCACCATCCCTCCTCCGAAACAGTGTTCCAATCCAGGTTACGTTTTCTAATACTATTCTCCACCGAGTCCATCCAACGCATTTTTGGTCTTCCTCGTCCTCTCTTCCCAGTCATCCGTCGTTCCAGTGCTCGTCTTGGTAGCCTTACTTCATTCATCCGTTTGACATGTCCAAACCATCTCAATCTTTTTTGCTCCAGTTTGTCATTTAGTTTCTGTACTCCAAGTTGTTTCCGAATATCTTCATTTCTCACTCTGTCCCTCCTCGTTTTCTGGACCATACTTCTCAGGAATCTCATCTCAGCTGCTTGTACTCTGCTCTCATCCCTCTTAGTCATTGTGCAAGTTTCCGCTGCATATGTCATTATGTGAACATAATATGCTTTGTACATAACTTATTTCGCCTTAATTGGTATATCCTTGTTCCATACTAGTCCCCGTACCTGTTGGTAGAAAGCACTCCCGAGTTGTATTCTTCTGCTAATTTCCAAATCTAGTCTTCCATCTTCAGTCAGTTCACTTCCCAAGTATTTGAAGGGTTTCCCTACTTCCAATTCCTAATCTCCTACTTTGATTACTCCTTTTCCTTCTTTCTTATCTCTACTCATCACCACTGTTTTACTCTTCTCCACATTTATCTACAATCCCCGTTGCTCAATCTTTTCATTTATTACGTCTAACTGTTCTTGTACCTCCAAGTTGTTTGAATGGATGGATTTAAATAATCTCGCACTGATATTTGATGCTAAAGACCGAGGCACATTCCATTCAGCTCGTTGGAACCAGGACTACTCTCCTGACTTATGTTTTGTTTCACAAAGCCTAATGACTCCAACACCACAAATCCGTAGACAAGTTCTGATAGACTTCCCGCGCAGCCAACACAGACCCATCATTTATAACATCGGTATTCATATACCTGTAATAAGATCTGGACCCCAACCCCGCTGGAACTCCCAAAAAGGTGACTGGGATATGTACGCAAGACTTACTGATGCTAATGTTTGATGGGTGCAACCGACCCCTGAGAACTATGACCGATTTGTTGGCTTAATCAAGGCAGCTGCCAAAAGCAGCATTCCTAGAGGAGTCCGAAAAGACTATATCCCTGGTTGGAATGAAGAAACAACTCGTCTAAACTGTGAATTTGAAAAAAAAAACAGCAGCCGTGAGAAAGCAATTGAAGTGCTGAAATCCTTGGACAGTGCTAGAAGAGAGAAATGGTCCAAGACTGTTGAAAACTTGAATTTTACCCACTCAAGTAGGAGAGCATGGTCCCTCATACGAAAACTGGACCCAACGTCTATACCATCGAGAAAGCAATCAAGTATCAATGTAGAATCCATAGCTAACCAACTTGTTTCTACATCTAGGACTGAAGGACAGAAGAAGTTCAGTAGAAAGATACGACTGGAATTCAACCACATCCAACGTCCACGTCCAACCACATCCGCTGTACTCACGCCCACAAAAGGGTTTGGATGGTCTTCAGACTGGCAAAGCAGCAGGATTTGATGGTGTGTACCCAGAGTTCCTTAAGAAATGTGGCCCAGCAACCAAGCGATGGCTTGCCACATTCTTCAGCTCCATTCTGCATTCAGGACGCCTGCCTCCATCTTTCAAGAAGACCAAAATTATTGCAATATTGAAACCAGGGAAGGATCCTAAGCTACCTCAAAGCTACAGACCTATTTCCTTACTTAGTGTCACCTACAAACTACTTGAAAGGTTTTTACTGAATAGGATTGCTCCCGCAATCGAGTCACTGATTCCTGTTGAACAAGCTGGATTTCGCCCAAAACGAGACTGCTGCGATCAAGTCCTTGCCCTATCTTCCTATCTAGAAGCTGGTTTTGAGAAGAAGCTCAAAAGTGTTTCTGTCTTCCTGGATCTCTCAGCAGCCTATGATACTGTCTGGAGGAAAGGACTTCTCCTCAAACTTATAAAGGCAGTTCCTTGCCTTAAAATAGTCACCCTGATTGGCAATATGCTGAGTAACAGGCTATTCCAAGTGTTCACTGAAAATGTTAGAAGCAGGTTCCACACTATTAATAATGGTCTGCCACAGGGATCAGTTCTATCCCCTCTGCTATTCAACTTGTACACCTATGATTGCCCGGAACTCTATCCCGAAAATTCATCTATGTGGACGATATAAATCTTACAGTCCAAAATACCACCTTTAATGAAGCAGAGGATATAATGAATGCAGATCTTCAGAAGACGGATGAGTACTTCAAGAAGTGGCGCCTCCAGCCAAGTGCTTCAAAATCTGAAGTTGCCACATTCCACCTTAACAACCTCGAGGCAAACTACCACCTAGAGTTAAGTTTAGTATTAAATACCTAAACTACAACAGATATCTTAAGTACTTAGGCATAACATTGGACAGGACACTGACATATCAACAACATACAGAAAAAACTGCTGCAAAACTAAAAAGTCGCAATAACCTACTCAGTAGGTTAGCTGGAACATCATGGGGTGCTGACGCCAGCACACTCGGGACTACCGCTCTGGCTGTCGTGTATTCTCCAGCTGAATATTGTGCAGGCGTGTGGTTGAAGAGCTCTCACTGCCAACTCGTAGATATACAACTCCGCCAGGCAATGCGCTTCATCTCTGGTACTTTACGTTGCACCCCTACCCAGTGGCTACCTGTACTTTGTAATATCGCTCCACCCCATATAAGGAGACAGCAAGCTCTTGTTCGCTTGTGGTACAGGATCAAAGAAAATGCTGGGCTTCCTATTCATCAGGATGTCATACGGCTCTCTACAAAGAGATTGAAATCCCGAAAGCCAGCATGCAAAACGGCTATTGATCTTTCGTCCACTGAGTTCAACCTCTGAAATGCCTGGAGAGATGAATGGCGAACATCCTGACCTCGCGGCCTACTTCAAATCAGTGACCCCACCACAAAACTTGCTGGTTTTAATCTTCCTCGGGCAGTTTGGTCCAGGCTCAGCAGACTCCGATGTGGTTCTGGTCGAACAGGTGCAGTCCTACACAAGTGGGGTTGGATAGATTCCCCCCGATGTGACTGTGGTTTTGAAATGCAGACTATCGAGCATTTTGTGCAGGAGTGCCCTCTGCATTCATATCCCGGCGCCTTGGATGATCTCCACTCAGCAACTCCTGATGCAATTGCGTGGATTACAGACCTTGCTGTCCAAATTTGATGTGATGGTCCTAATGCTGTGACTAGTGTTTATTGTAAATAGTGTATATACTGTAATTCTTTTCTGTCTTGTAAGCATCATACGCTAAATAAATCATAAAAATGTTCTTCCATCTCATCCTGGCCCCAGATCACAACGTCGTCTGCTAACAACATTACCTTCATCTTTGCCCTACTATATTCTTTCATTGTTGCCTTCATGATGTCATCTATCGCCATTATGAACAAGAGTGGTGACAACACACTTCCTTGCTTTAGTCCAGTGGCAATTTTAAACCATTCCGATGTCCCGACTCTAGTCTTCACACTACTGTATCACTCAATGCACATTCCTTTTATCATGTCTCTCAGTTCCTTGCCTATCCCTGTTTGTTAAGCTTTTCCAAACTTTTGTTCTAGGAATGCTATCATAGGCCTTTTCTAGATCAGTAAAAGTCATTACCATATCCTTCCCATATTCCCAACTCTTTTCAATGTTCTGTCTCAGAATGAAAATGGGTTCTACTGTTGACCCGCCCCCTCTAAATCCAAACTGCTCCTCCTCTATTTGGCTTTCTACCTTTACTTTAATTCTTCTTTCTAGGATTCTTTCCATTACTTTGGCAATATGCGAGATGATGGTGATTCCTCGGTAGTTACCACACACCTTCCTGTCTCCTTTCTTGAATATTGGCAATATTATTCCCTTTTTCCAGGCTTCAGGTACTTTCTTCTCTCTCCACACACTCCTGAGAAGTCCGTATGTCCACTGCAGTCCCACTGGCCCTGCCGCCTTGATCATTTGTATTGCCACTTCGTCGATTCCCACAGCTTTTCCCATCTTCATCTTCCTAACTGCCCATTCCACTTCTGCCATAGTAATGTCTGGTTCTTCTTCTATTTCTTCCTCCACCGTTTTGGCTGTTTGCGTAACTTCTCCGCATGATTGGCGTCACACCTTCAACAGCTTGCTGAGATATTCTTTCCATCTGTCAGTTATCTCTTCTGGTTTTGTCAATATTTCACCTTCTTTGTTTTTCACGAACCCAGTGTTCACCTTTTCATTCCTTCTGCTTTTTATAATTCCAAACAGCAGTTTCTTTCCACAATGTAAATCCTCCCTTATTTCCTGAGGGAATTCTTCCCAGCTTTTCTTCTTTTCCTCTGCAATTACTTTCTTGCAATCTCTGTTTGCTTCTATATATTTTGCTCTATTTTTTCAGTCTTTTTTTGTTTTCCATTCCTTCCAAGCTTTCTTCTTCTCTCTTACCTTTTCTTTCACTCTTATCATTCCACCATTTTGTCGCCTTTTCCCGTACCCCTGATGTTCTACCACATGTTTTCTCTGCACTGTTTACAAATGCTCTCTTAAACTTTTCCCATTCTTGTTCCACATGGGTAATATCCGTCCTTGGTATCTGTTCTTGCAATTCTCTCTTAAACTCTTCTGCAACCTCCTTTTCCTTTAATCTCCAGACCTTAATCTTTCTTTCCCTTTTTTCTGATAATCTCATGAACTTTCCTAATTTTAAAATATTAATATAATTTGTAATTGTATTTTCTCATTAATTACCTAATTCAATCTACATAGGCCTACACCTTAGAGTAATATATAATATATTATTATTATTATTATTATTAATGGTAGCGTTGAGAAAAATAGTAATAATTAGCCTACTGTGTATTAACTGGTGAGCAATAGCTGGAACTGAATGTGGTGATCTAGTGATCTTCCTTCAACTTGCGTGAAATTCAGATTTTTCCTCTGATATTCCCCAATGTACTCCAATATGTTGATCCAGTTAAGAATATAATACTGTCCGTCTGTCTACTGTGAGTATAATGTTTCAGCGTGGACCACTCGTATTTGTGACCCACTCGGGAGAGCTTTTGCCTTTAATGTCACTCCAGTAACAACGCATCTTCTTGAAGGTTGATATTGATTTATAAGCAGAAAGGGTTTGGAAACTACAGTGCATGCTTCTTGTCTTACCTAATACAGTACCTTGAAATGAATGACAATTTATCACAGAGTCTTGGGAATCGGGCACATTGACACCTGCTAATAACTTTCGGTTCAGTAATTAAATTCTCCGGCCCATGGACTGGAAGGATTTTCCGCACTAGACTAATTTTATTGAAGATTTTTTCTGTACGCCATTAAAATTAAATAGTAATATTTTGTGGTGTTGACTCCTACCTAGCATAGGCCACATAAGTGTGCATTCTCGCTTACTCATGAGCTGACTGTATTCACCTTACAGTCTCAAATGAAAATGTATGTTTGTAGACTATATTTTATATAAAACCATGTATTGTACAATCTCGGTTATCATTTAAGTGTAATGCCATTTGTTATCCAACGAAAAATTATTGAATTAGGTAATTAATGAGAAAATACAATTACAAATTATATTAATATTTTATCGACAAGTAAGCTAGCACTCTTGTCTGTCACCGAGAAGACCCAGGTTAGATACCCAGCTCCACCAAGAAATTTAATTCTGGTGTGAGGGCTGGAACGGGGTACACTCAGCCTCGTGAGGCTAAACAGGTATATACATTTAGTTTAGTTAAAAAGTTTGAGGTGGAAACTTAATGCGATATAAGCCTAATATTAATAAAACAAAATATAAAATAAACCTAATATAATAACAAACAAAAGTACACGAGAAAAAACCTAGGATATCAAATATAAAAGAACAGGTTCTTTGAGTTTCATAAAACTTGGAAATTTAGATTGCTGGCCATGCATAGTTTCATCCCTCTGACTTAAACTGTCTACCTTCTGGTGTAGCAGTTAGCATTCTTGGCTGTCACACTGGAAGTTAGACTTCGATTGCCAAGAATAATTCTGGTCTGAGGGCAGGTGAGGGCTTCGTGAGATAAAAGTGAGAAGAGGTGGGTTCGATTCCCGCCTCAGTCATCCTTTTGGTTTCCAACTTCTACTCTAGACAAATGCCGGAATGGTTCCTAACCTAAGGCCACGGCCGCCTTCTTTCAAATCCTCACGCACTGCTACAGACACTACAATAACAGGTTATCATAAAATTTCTATTTATATATGTAAACACACACCCATGAAGGCTAAATTACCACGATGTCCAAGCTCATCAAAGGAAACAACGACAACAACAACAACAGGATGGCCTAAAATAGCACAGGCTGAATAAGAAGGTTAGAGGCAATTGCTAATATTATAAATAAAGATATATTGAGTATGTTCCTCTTTCTAGTGTATATTCTTGGCTCTTTGTTGAAAGTTTTAAGTTAATTTTTCTATGTGATGAATACCGAAAATAAACTACTAACTTCTTACATACGGCGAAACATGGTGATAAGTGTGCTGTTTTCACACACACACACACATTAAAAGATTTCTTCGCTTTTCCCCCGTGCTGGGAATTGCCTTTTCTTTTCTTCTTTACACCATTCCATTTGAAATGGGATCGTGGTCGGGGAATATAAACCTTTGTACGGCAGTGGGGTGGAGATCAGTGTTGAATGAATGCTGGACGCCAGATGAAAACATTAAAAGTGTAGGCCATTACGTCCCGTGCTGCTGGCTTGTAATTGCCTCCTCTGACATTAACAGATGCATGTTGATTGAAAATGGTACTCATAAAACGCTAAAAATAGAACGCAATCATTAGACTGTCCGGATAAGCGCGCGTTTCGTCTGTAGGTTTCACTCTCTGTCAAACACAGGCCTTGTCTCATTGTGTCCTTGTCCTGTAGGAAACCACTTCAGTTCTTGTGTTCTTCGTCACTGACCTATGACATTAAACGATTAACACTTTCAAAAGTTAACAGTTTTAAACAATTTTTATCTCCGATTCTACCAAACAAAACAATCAAACATTTTACATGTAAACTACCTCATGTGTAGAGTACACGAGGTGCAATTTTTACAACTAGGCCTATCTTCAGCTCAGTTAAACATTCAAATAAATTAAAATAGCTACTGCTAAGTGGTCGAATTTCGCAATTTCCCTCATCAGTGAAACATTTATTAACCTATTTTTGCTCAGTTTGTTGGAGGGTGCTTAAGTATTTTTAATCATTTGTTCAATTAACAAAATAAAAATTTGCATAATGTTTACGTGGAAATATATTTTTTACTAACAACCATCCAACTCACGATTGTTGTCAGTTTTGTAGACCCTATCACGAAGAATTCGCGAGAGAGATAATTGTAATGCACCTTATACTTTAGGAGTTACAATGGAAACTGATTTGAAAAATACAGTTTGATCAAAAGGAACTAGAAAGTTATCAGACCCTGTGCAATGCCGGTTTTAAAAATCATAACTCCTAAATTAATGCAGATATTTATAAAATTATTTCACCGAAATGAACTAGAAGAGTAGGGTTATAGGAGAGTCAAGATACTCCGTGATATCAAGTAACACCGTGATAAAGCGTATTTCCTCTATCACTACGTAGGTTCAATTCCGAAAGTTCTACGTTTTTATCAACAGACGGCACTAGAAACCAGGAATCCAGGAAGCCCTTGCGTTCTATCTTTGACCAACTCAATGAGGTTTAAAAATATATTAACAGAGAGTTGACATTTCAAAAAGTGATTAACATCCAGTGAAATCTGTGATGAAGATTTTAATTTCTTATAAACAGCTGTTTCATTGTATAAGTTTCATTTTAACACCAGTCAGAGGTAAGATGCAGACCATTCACATACAAAACTTACGTGCATGTAGTGTTTCGCATGCAAGGTGTGTGAGCTTAGCAATAAGTACGTTTTTCTTAGGTTGGACTCTGAAATGGCGCCAAAACGGAATAAAGAGGCTCGCTCCTACACAGCTGATACACTTAAAGAAGCATTGAGGTCGATGAAGGAAGAAGGATGGTCAATATACATGGCCAGTAGACGTTTTAATAACCCGTAGAGTACACTAAAGGATTATTGCACAAAATATTCAGCCGATCCAGGAAGTGCAACCCTTCAAAAATTGGAAAGCGATTCGTTGTGTCACCTGAATTTGAAGTGAAGATAGTGTGTCAAGATAGACACAATAGATCGGTCTTGGCCTAATTCCAGACCCCAGAACAATGACGATGATGGTTGTGGTGCGTGAGGTGGCTCCCCTGGCGGATGACACCGAGAGGAAGAATGGAGCCGAATGGATTATCAGTTTTGGAATGTCTGGTACCTTTGTCTATTGTATGTGTGATAGGTGTGAGGAATCCGATAGTGACTAAGAAGACTTAAAATATGTTTAATGGAATATGTGTATTATGTTCTTTTTTCTATAAAGAAAAACTGTGTAGTGAAATGTTTCAATATGGGCAATATGGGGTAATAGAAACTTATAGTCTACATACGATTTGAACGCTTTTATTACATTAAACATTAGTTTTCACGATTAAAAAGTAGCCTACATTGAATGATGAACACCATGCTATCACGGAATAACTTGAACACTATCACGGAGTAACTTGAATATCACGGCGTTACCTACTTTTACTACCGGATTTTGTTAGTTAATACCTTGAAATAAATTATGAATATTTGTAAGATATATGCCATAATTGTTCCGTAGGATATTCCTCTTTAACATGAAATGAATCGAAACAACTGAAATTTAAAATTTCAGAAATAGTAACAAAGAAAGCTTAGTTTCACGAAGTTACTTAACTTTACCCTATATTTTTTAAATAATTTGAAAAACTGAATTTTTCAAGGTGGTAAGGTATACCGACCCCCTTAAGTTGATGGTGTAAAAAAAAAAGAAATATTTGTAAACCCACAATTAGGCTTCAAGAGACTGCGTGTAACGAAGGTGGACTGATGTTTATGATGACTGAATTGTCCTCATAACGTTTATTGTAACACGTTCCAGTCTACTGAGGCCGTTCTCCGAGGAAACAGGAGGACATTTTCCTCTATTATTCCACTCCATCAAGTGCTGAAATGGCTCATTATTTTAAATTTATGGGGATGGGAATTACCTATACCAATTCTAGACCATGATAATTACAACCTATAATCGTAACCACTGGAAAGAAAGCTTCCATACACTGGTGATCATACCAAAGGTGATGTGTGAACGCGATCTGAAAAGATAGGCTGTTCTTGTATGCAAATTCTCTTTGTTGCAAGCTGTAACTCATCTTATATTACTTCAAAATATTAGTCCTTCTTAGTCCTTAAAAAAAGCTCCAGGTCACTGTCCAGTAAATGACATTTAACATGAAGAGACGTGGCAGCACATCTGATTCCCGGTGATAGAACATGAGTCGGGGCATGTATTGTGTGGGTGGCTCTGGGTGACAGCTGTTATGTGGCATCACACAAGGGAAAAACCATCGCACATGATTTGTCAACTCGCACCCTTCTTCATGGGAGTCCTGTTGACTACTCGCATTTGCATACATTTGCACTTGCTCCAGTTTTTATATAGTAATTAGGATTTACACGCATCACGGTGCATGTTGTTAGTCACGGACTATCTTAAATAGCTAAAATTTAATACACCCAAAAGGAACGTACCTATCTAACACAAAGTTTCTCTCACACATCATTTACCTACTCTTCCTCCCCATTACTATGAAGTCCCGCGGCGTAGCGTTTTAAATAGTGCACCACGGTCGCAAGGGCAGCTGATACAAGTTCGGAGATTGTAGGTTCGAATCTCAGCGATGACGGTGGCAATCCTGAGTGTGCTTTTCCCACACACCCTCCAGGCAAATGACGGAATAGTATCTTACTTCAAGTCAAAGGGAACCTGCCCCTTCCCTATTATTGATGCAGTTACACACACTACTATACAGGTTATCAGACAAGTTCAACACATACCGAACTACACGGGAATGATGACCAAGATGTCCTCAAATCGATTAACATTATTATGAATATCTAAGAAATATATGAATATCCTTGGTTTGTTACGAAGAAGCAGAGGCAGACCTTGGAGGCAATGATTAGCTTCAGTGCTCAACTAGTTCATAGTGAGACAGGAAGGAGCAGAGGAGGCTGCAGTGCTAACTGCTAATAGGGAATTATGAAGGTGACTTGTTCGCAAACAGAGACTTGAAGAGATTGGACGTTGAAATGCAAACCATTCTAAAATGAAAACCATTGTCATAATGGTTAATGTTTACGAATTTTTAACGAATGAATCACCAAGTGTAACACGAGAGGTCTTTTACGAGCCGACGTCGTACGTCTCGGAGTACTGTAGAGATTTTCCCGCCCTTCTAGAATCCAACGAGCGACCCTGGGACGAGAAGGTGATTACTCTACCTCTATTCTCCCTAGGGAGCTAGAATCTCAGAAATTCGACGTAGCCTGTAAGTTACTGGTGGTTTATTGGGAAGAA
Organism: Meconema thalassinum; assembly: GCA_946902985.2. Classification (NCBI taxonomy): domain Eukaryota; kingdom Metazoa; phylum Arthropoda; class Insecta; order Orthoptera; family Tettigoniidae; genus Meconema; species Meconema thalassinum. The sequence goes on along the minus strand of OX336388.2, from coordinate 1,202,756,652 downwards.
TGAGAACTATTTTCAGCAGACTCGAATGTGTGTGTTGTGAATGTCATTTATTCTCGCATGATTATTGCGATTCTATGGACAAGGACTATACCGCTCCTTCAAAGCAGGTTTGTGCCACTATTTTTTTCATTGTACCACTGGAAATACTTGTTTGTCTTGACGCAATACGTCTCGAATTGCTTTCAGTGAGAGTAACTCGTTCGCTTTCTTTCACACAAGCAAGGCTGAAATAAAAATGTACATTGAGAAACTCTACAGCATTGCGCACACACACACACACACAAACACACACACACACACACACACACATGCATACTTACATACACACACACCGACCTCAATTCCTTCTATAGTTGGGCTCTAAGGGGGGTGGGGAGGCGGGGAAGGTAAAGAAAAAATTCGCACACACCACTGCTCGGTATGTTAAATATATTTTTATCTTGGTATTTCCTCTTGATTCCATTAACTTCGGTTTTTAGCCAGTTTCCAACCGAGTCGACGTGCACAAGTTTGACTCGTGCAGCCGCAGCCCGCTTATCAAAACACTTTGTAGTTGCATTTTCATTTAAGCGCTGGGACGTCGTGGACATTCAGCCCAGTGTACTTGGTGTGTGTAGAATTTGTATGATAATCTGTGGCATTGTGATGTTTGAAGTAATGTGTGTATTTGTAACTGAGGCGAGGATTGGGTAGGAGGTGACCGTGGCTTACGTTGGAGCCATCCCGGCATTTCCTTGGTGTTGAAGTGGAACCCCAAGGAAAACCACTTCTAGAGGTGAGAATCGAACCCAATCTCTTCTCAGTTTTTCATCACGAGGCTGTACCCTGTTCTAGCCCCCAGACCGGAATTATATTTCTTGACAGGTTCGGGAATCGAACCTGGACGTCAGGGGTGACAGCCAAGAATGCTAGCACTACAGCACGAGGTAATGGACAGTGAACAGGTTTGCTGACTATCACAGTCCGAGCATGGTGACTACTGCGGGAGTTGATAAGCTGGGAGGGCGCCACAGCCTACTAGAGGTTAATATACAATTACCGCCATTTAGCTCTGCACTTGCCCATGCCCCTACACCGCTTCCTACTGCTGCGTAGAAATACAATCTAAAATACAAGGAGCTTTGCCGCTGTAGGTAACATGCTACTGTCCATGTTCTCGCACCGCTCTATGCCCCTCTCCTATCGCTGAGCTCTCAAGGTCAAGTTTGCAGCTAATCGCCGGGATCTTTGCTTGTAGATTCGCACGTCACAATGTGCTGATCCCCCCCTCCCACTTATTTAACGTCAACGTCTCTGACATCCCTAAGACAGATAAGGCTAGCCTCCACCTCTACGCAGACGACACTGCTATCTCCACCACTTTTTGGAGAGGACATAGAGTTCAGGCTAACTTAAAGGACGCCGTAGATGTTCTCGAGCCCTGGCTTGGGAAATGGCGTGTTAAGATTAATGTCTCTAAATGTTCTGCCACTCTTTTCACTAAGAAGCGTAAATTCACAGACGTCCAGGACCTCGCCATTTTCGGCGAAGTGACACGACGGCAGTCAGCTACTAATTGTAAGTATCTGGGAACCACGCTAGACCGCGGCCTCACCTTTGCACAGGAAGTTAAACAGCGCGCCAACAGTGCAAAGGTGGTACTAGTGCAGCTCTGGCCCATCATGAGGGCCTAGAGCGAACTCGATGACTTTAGCAAGCTCTTGGCTCGCATCCATGAGTAGTAAGCGTTTACTTCCCTTTGGATATTGCATCATCATGACCAGAAATTGCGTAATCCTGATGACGTCATGGGATGACGTCATGGGATGACGTCATGGGTCCTTAGAGCGAGCACATGGTCCAGGAGCGAGCATGTGCACTGCACGTGTTAGCGTGGGAAGGGGTTGACCTTTTGGCTTGTTTGTGCGATGGTGATAAAAAGTTAATGGGTGTTGACGTCATGGGGGTTGTTTATTAGGATTTTAACTGTCATCTGACACCCGTGCGACTGTGAGCATGTGTGCCAGTGCGAGCAATCCACACATGTGGTGTGCAGCTGTAATGTTTTTTTGCTCGCGATTGAACCCTCGTCGTATCGGTCCCGAACCTGATATCTCGCACTCGTAGTAATGCCCCCCCTCTTTTCCTATAGCCTCATTATTTAAATAAAATACCAAAACAAAAGGTCATTCGCGGGTAGTGGGGTAGTGTATGTTCTCTTGCAAGTCGCGTGTGTGCTTGAATACGTATGGCTATGTTGGGAAAATGTTTGGTGGTGGGCGAGGACTAGGTTTGAGTGAGGGCTCGTTTAAATGCTATTTTTCCCGCTCTATTTGGTGGTGAGGTAATTTTTTAAAATGGGTGGAATTTGGAAACGCAATTTGAGGTAAACGTGCGTTTTTGACATTTTGGCGAATTTAATGAGCTTGTAAGGCTAGAACGATGTGTTATTTAGGAATGGTGTGACGTCCTCTTTGCTATGAATGCGTGTCGGTATATATATATTTTTTAAATTGTTGTTTTTGAAATTGGTGCTATTTTGGAAACGGTGAAGATGAGAGAAAAGTTTGTTTGAAGTCAATGAAAGGTCCCTATGCCCTCTAGGCTGACAGCAAGTTTGAAGTGTGTAGGACAAAACAAAATGATAGCCTACTTTCTGGCGAACATTGGCGATGATTCGCGAACGCATGGTCGGGTTTGAGCATATAGGGTGTCGTAGGACTTGTGGTGAACCACCCCTTGCTATGGACGGGAGTATATCCACCCCAAAATAAATCTACCCTTACCCGGAGGTTAAGTAGTGGTTATTTTTGTATGCATACGCACTTGAGGGCTTTTGTAAGAGAGCGGAATTTTTAAAAGATTCTTTATAGATGAGGCTTTTTAAAAATTTATTAAAAAAACAAAAAATAATAGGTCATTCGCTTTTTAGTATCTCGCTAACCAATAATGCGATTTAAACATATGGGGTGTCATAGGACTCGTAGTGAATTCTCCTTTTGTATGAATGAGGTATGTCAACCCCCAAAATAAAAACTACCCTTACCTGGGGTGAAAGAGCAATTTTTGTATGTATGCACACCGGTGGCTTTTGTCAAAAGGGCCTAACTACACATTTATAATATTTTCTGAACCCAGGATGGGATTTTCCCATAGGCAGTATCCTAGCACTTGGGGTGACACCTCGTTTTTGAAAGTATCATTCATTTATTTTTTTGTCAAAAGGGCCTAACTACACTGTTGTTAATATCTCGTGAACCAATCATGCTAGGGACTTGTATGAGGGGTCCTAGCATTTGGGGCGACGTCCCCCTTTATGGGGTGAAACTACCCCCCAAAATTGAAAACTCAATATCTTGGAAACTATGAACCCTAAAATTAGGCGTTATAGCTTTAAAAATAGGTGATGACATAGGCTTTTACCTGGATTGGTCATTTCACCCCTAAAACAGTAAATAGTCATGTTATGGGGAAAAAACGTGTTAAACACCTAAAAATGATAAATGAAACTAAGATCTTTTGTTTTTGATGAAAAATAGCAGGGGGGTGAAAACTACCCCCAAATTGAAAAATCGATACCTTGGAAACTAAGAACCGTAAAATTATGTGTTATAGCTTAAAAAATTCGTTGTGACATAGGCTTTTACCTGGATAGATGATGTCACCCCTAAAACAGTAAATAGTGATTTTACAGTGGGGAAAAAGGTCTTAAACGGGTAAAAATGATAATTGAACCTAAGATCTTTTGTTTTTGATGAAAAATAGCACGGGGGTGAAAACTACCCCCAAATTGAAAAATCGATAGCTTGGAAACTAAGAACCGTAAAATTATGTGTAATAGCTTAAAAAATTCGTTGTGACATAGGCTTTTACCTGGATAGATGATGTCACCCCTAAAACAGTAAATAGTGATCTTACAGTGGGGAAAAAGCTCTTAAACGGGTAAAAATGATAATTGAACCTAAGATCTTTTGTTTTTCATGAAAAATAGTAGGGGGGTGAAAACTACTCTCAAATTGAAAAAATCGATATCTTGCAAACTAAGAACCCTAAAATTAGGTTTGAAAGTTGAAAAATAGGTGATGACATACGCTTTTACCTCGATAGATTATTTCACTCATAAAACAGGGAATAGTAATGTTACAGGAGAAAAATGTATTATACACTTAAAAGCATAAGAGTTTTTTTAAACCATGCTTTTTAATGAATGTGTGGAGGATGACAGCTTGCAAATTATTATTATTATTATTTTTATTATTATTATTATTATTATTAGGTAATTATGGATTAATGTGTTTATAGCTAATGAATAAGGCTACAGAGTTGTATCAGGTGTTGTACAAATCAGGATGGCCAAACCGTTGCCATTCCCCCATGAATATACCCAAAAGAGCCAAAACGTTAAGGTTATCGACCTGAGATTTTATAAAACTAATTATCGGAGAGGGTGAAGTAAGGTGTTGTTTTGGACTGACAGTGGCTAACCCTTTCCCATGATTTATGAATTCACCCAAAATGTTTTACCTGACAAGACTGAGTGTACCTGTTGCAGCCTTTAGAAAATCGAACCCGGACCTGTGTGGGTGACAGTCGAGTTATATTAAATGATGCTTTTTTTTGAACAAACACAGTCTTGCATACTATCGCTGGGTTGAATCTGCACAGAGACACTGGCTTTGTTTGTGTAATGAGTCTTTGGTGATAAGAACACGAAAGCTCTTGCCAGCAAGTTTTCATATTACTCGTCTGCTTGATGGTGGACGTGATTCGCACCGTGTTAACGTACATGACTTGATAGTTGTTAGGTAAGGGTTGACAAGGCTCAATGAACCTTATTGCAACCTTAAGATGAATATGAATTTCTTGGTATAGTCGGGGTTGCAAGCCAAGGCCTTAGGGTAGACAACCAACTATGTTAAACACTACACTGTGAGATGGTCAAATGATAATGTAACAGAACATATAGAAAAGTTTTATGTAGTTTAACGAATTGACTAAGAGCCATACCATGAGAGGTATAGGTAATTGAAATTGAATCCTTAGCTGTTGACCCTACTACATGTAAGCTATAGCAATGCCCGCCTATAAGCTATCATGTTAGAAAAAGAAATTTATGGGTTGTTTTAAACGGAGAATGATTGTGTTTACTGTGAAACACACATCTGAATTTAAAAATAGTTTATGCCCTACATGATGTTTGAACTCTCTTTTTATTTATACTTTAGACAAACGCTAACATAGTTGTAATTCAGAAGCCCTGGGCTGCCTCCTTTCCAATCCTACACCGTACACTGAAGTTAAAGTTAATAATGATCACGTTACAGGCAGCCAGTTTCAAAGCCATGAGAAATAAGTGAACAAAGTATAAAATACTTGACCCAGTCGGGGAAATCAACATGGTGTTGTTTCAAACAAAAGATAAGCGTTCTATAAACTTGACCACCAAGCTGTCCTATCGACCCCTAATTGTTTGGCTGATGGTGAAAAATAAAATTAAATGTAAACTATAACTAAAACAAACTACACATTTATAACTAGAAAAATGAAATGTAAGACAAAAGGATAACACGACAAATAAAGGACAGAAGGAATAAATAATGCCCCTCAACCCTCAAGAATGTGGATTGATGAACTTGAAAGGAAGGAGAGCCATAAAAGGTGGATATGAAAGTAAAAGAGGAGAGGGTCCCGCTCCAGAGGTAATCGATAAAAAGGAGGAAAACTGGGCCCAGCTCAGGAATCCCTTGTGGTCGCAAACTTCCAAACTCATCAGCCGTAAGCCCCTGAGGGTGTAGGCATATCCAGGGTGCACCACAAGTGGTGGGCTACATACACCCTACCTTTAGTGTGGCTTGGGCAATAGGCAGGAAATAACATAAAAATAAAAAGAAGGCTGCCTCCTCACACAAGGAGGGTATCAGAAAAAATAAACAAGGGTCAATTAAGTCGGAAAATAAAGAGACTCCCTAAGCCTTGGATAGCCTAATAATGTCGGAGTCGGTAGAGAACAAGAGTTGACCAAGTGTGGTCGACAGGAAAGAAGACAGACAGGAGCCTTGCACAAGTCAGTGGGAACAATGACGGACTCAGCTGGGGCTCCATGGTCGTCAACCTACATTCCACTAGATGAAAGCCCTTGTTTGGGGGTGGTGGAAAATAAACAGCTCTTTTGTTTTAAATCACTGGCTTTAAGGACGGTAACAAATGGCATGCCTTTATAAGCAATACTGGCCCTAGGGGTATGCAAAATTGTATTAGGTACTCAGCTAATAATAGTGTACATCACCCCTTATTATTTTCCCTAATTACAGTACATGGGAATGATGACCATGATTTCCAAGCCTCTAAGTAAAACAAAAACAAATTATTTCCATTTCCAAACAGTTGGTGTGAGGTGAGGTGAGGTGAGTTTTCTAAACGTCAAACTCATGTGGATTTCCACTTTTACTCCAGGTAAATGCCATGTTTGCCCACAGACAAGTGCAAAGAAAATCGAAACATGTTATGTTTGGATCAATTCCTTACCTACATGACAACATGTACTCGAAAGAACAAGTAATGAGCATTCTATGTTAACAATAGAGAGATGCTTGCAAACTGCCAATGCTTAGAGCTCATTAGCGGCTTCTAAGAGAGATAAGGAGTACACTCACTTGAAAAACTAACAAGAGGAGTTTTCGATTTTCTCACAACATCCAATCTGAAAGTAAATATAAATGACTATGCACTTAAGTCCATAACCATCTCCTTACCATTCCTACCCTTCATAGTCAAAGGCACACATTAATACAGCCATCACAGTGACAGAGGTTATTTTTAAAATATCTAAATATCTGAGATTTATCTGGAAATTGACCAGAATTTTGTAAAATCCACTAAATTTACCGCAAATTTAGCAAATTCCACCAAATTTCAGCAAAATCCAACAAATCACTACCAGATTTATTGAAATGCCATTGAATTATTAAAGAATGGTTTGAACTAGCTCAAATTTATATAAAATTACCCGAATATTGATGAAAATTCACCAAATTCTACCAAATTTAGCCAAGAGGACTACAAAGCATGAAATTTAACCATTTTTTAAAATTCACAACATATACTCGAAAATTCTATAATATTCCCTTTACGTGTATGCTTTTTTAGTTGTTGTTTCGTTTCCCACACTCCCTGCAGACAAATACCTGAACATGACTTTCTGCTAGACTAGGAGCTCCACATTCGACATGATAGCTGAGTTTCATCTCCCATAAACTCGTCTCTGAGGTGGGTGCCAGAAAAGGCATCCAGCTGTAAAAACCACACCCTCACATAGACTTTCATAACTTCTTACGTTGAGGTTCATAACACTACGTTGAATGATTTATCGGTTTCCTTTTCACAATTCCTGTCTATACTTTCCTCTTGAAGGTTGCAAGATGCTTGCAAGGTTCCTAAAATGCAATTCAATTTAATAAATGCCTTAAGATGGTTTGATTTGTTTAATGATATGGTGTTAATACTATTTTTAGGTCTTGACTGGCTTTGCAATAAGAATTGACTAACCAAACATGAGTTACCTATGAGGGAAACATTTTGGCCACTATGTTGGCTATTGACCAGTGAGTTTAGCTGTTTATCATTTTTTTAAATCATAAACAACAGAGGCTTAAACCTATAGATAAACCGTGTGACCATGTTTGTTAAACAAGACATTATACCAGAGACAATTAGGATACTTATGTAGAGTTTACCAAAAATAATGTTGTGTAACAGTAAATGCTAGTCAACAAACAGTTATACACTTCTAAAAAAATCATCATACAATACCTGAGAGCTCTTCTAAAATTATTGATGTGTAACATGATTCCACTAACTTGCTATGTATTTTTTGGCTTGGGGGTGATTTTCAAGAAATGCAATACAAACGATGAGCGCGCCTGGTGGCTGAAATTGATACCACAACGTACTGTCGGTTATGTAGCTATGTGGAATGTATATCAAATATGGTTTACTTAAAGGTTTGGTGGTCCCATTAAAGGTATTCCTACAATAAATGATTTTCAAGTTGTCGTTCTGTGACGTGAAAATATTTATTATATGATATTTGCTAACAGGATATGCCACTGGAATTATTTTACAAGTAGTTATTTTAATGACAACAGAGTTCACTGTTAATAACGGAGAGCCCTATGTGGAATGTAGGATAACATGTAACATAATATACGTGATATGTCACAACTGTAAGGCTTGACTATATATGAACCACAACGAATTCGTATAGAGTGGGAACATCTACCAGATCATCTAAAGAGAAAATTTCAACTTTCAAGATAGTTGAAAGTGCAAAGAAAATATGGAAGCGGCAACAGGTGCTTACTGAATATGGCAAGGCTTTACACTCCTGGGTTAGTCAGTCTTTCTTGCTAAGGATACCCTAGAAAAGGCTATACATGTTAGTTCTGAACAATTAGTGTTAATTGTATATTAAAATTATATGCACAGCTTATACAAGCACGTTTTGCATGCAGTCAAACTTAGTAAGATAATTACATACAACACGCAAAGTGTGTTTCCGCTACCTAGCGGTGGATATGAGCACTCACTGGTGATATCCGAGGTGAGCTGATTTGCTCCCACATTTGCTCCCATATTGGCTCCCCCATTTGCTCCCACTTTTGCTCCCACTTTTGCTCCCATATTGGCTCCCACTTTTTTCTCCCACTTTTTGATCCCATATTAATGCCAACTCTTATAATTATAAGCAGCAGCAAAATGTAAATGGAATAATATTTCTGATAATGTTCATAACAAAAGTCCTGAAGTCTTGGGTTTGAATTCCCAACTATGGTTGTCAGCCAATGAATTCCACTACAGGAAACTTTTATTTTTGTGTTGTGTAGCGTGATAATTTGCACATCTTGCGATGTAGTGGTTAGTATACTTTGGTGTTATCCCTGAGGTCATGGGGTCCAACTCGGCTATGCCCAGAATTTAATTTTGATCTGAGAGTTGAAAGGTTAGGTTGGGTGAGGTTAGGTAAAGTTAGGTTAGGTGAATTTATGATAGGTTAGGTTAGGTAAAGTTGGGTCAAGTTAGGTTAGGTGAAGTTAGGTTAGGTTAGGGGAAGTTGGGTTAGGTGAGGTTAGGTTAGGTGAAGTTGGGTTACGTTAGGTTAGGTGAGGTTAAGTTAGGTTAAGTTAGGCTAGGTTAGGTTAAGATAGGTGAAGTTAGGTTAGGTTAGGTTAGGTTAGGATAGGTGAAGTTAAGGTAGGTGAGGTTGGGGCAGGTTAGGTTATGACTAAGTTTGTTATGCTTAGTTGTTTTAGAAAAACACTGCATTGGCTCTCATATTTGCTTCCATATTTTCTTTGCACTTTCAACTATCTTGAAATGTGTATTTACTTTTGCCGGCATATTTGTTGACATATTTGTTAGCATATTTGCTCCCACTTTTTATATTTGCTTTGCTCCCACATTTCATCCCATATATGCTCCCACTTTTTGCTTCCCAATGTTTGCTCACAGTTTTTGCTCCCACATTTGGTCCCACTTTCGCTGACACTTTTTACCCCCACTTTTGCTCCCTCTTTTTGCATCTATATATGCTCCCACATTAATCTATTGTTGTTATTACCAAGTTGTCTTTACTAGAAATTAGTTTATGCTTGACAGTTGATATGGAAGTATCAGTGACTAGGTATGGTAAGCCTTATGCATACTATAAAGGATATTCATATATTGTGAAACGAAGCAATAAAAATGGAACTGTTATTTGGCGCTGTTCAAAGCAACGATCGAAACAGTGTCGAGGAATGCTTAAGACAAGAGAATTGGACATACTTTCTTCAAACAGTCATGATTGTAAACATAATAATCATGCTAGTGTAAATGTAAGGAAAACTCAAACCGAAGCAAAAAACCAAGTCCAAGAAAAAAATAGTGCTGCTCAAGATAATATTAACCTCGGGTTTAATACACTACAACGCACTCATGCTGTTAGCGAGTTGTTTAATGAGAAACCTTTAAGACCTCCAGTAAAACCCATGATCAGACACACACACACATCTCAAAAGCCCTCAACTCTATCAGAGACAACATACCCCATCAAGAAGTTGGTTGGGGAAGATGAAAAGGATGGTGATGGTGATAATAATAACATAATGTTGAAGCACTCTAGTACATCTAAAAAGAAGCTTTCAACACTATCAAAGGGAACTCAAACCATTGAACAGACTGTGGACACAGGTGGAAATTATGATGGTAAAGATGATGAGGATGATGATGATCATTATGAAGATGATTATAATGATGAGGATGATAATGATGTTGATGGTGAAAATGATGGACTGCTCCCCGAGTATTTGAAACCATTCATAAAAAATAGCAAATGGAACGATCCTAATATATTAGTCGAACGTCTACAGCTCTTGCATGCCTGTAAACAGGCTGGTCATATTGGTTATGAGGAAGAGCTGTTAAAAATAGAAGATGAACTTCGTAAAGCTGGTATTATTGTGTAATTGGTCAACCTAGCAACACCTCCATCCCCTAAAATAATGTTCAGCAAGTGTTATATTTAAAAACTCTAGCAGGACAACATGAACAAAAAAGAGCTGTATTCTCTGTGTGTGTGTGTGTGTGTGTGTGTGTACCTATTGTAAAAATATATATATTTGAATTAAATTAATTAACACAGTTTGTATATATTTGCTCAACCACTTTTTGGTTTTTCAATGCACATTTTTTGGTTTGTTATGATTTTCCGTAGCATTACAGTTATCAGTCTTGTAAACTGGGTGATTAATATAGGTATAAAGGCATCTTTAAAAAATCACAAGCCTTACAGTTGTGACATATCACGTATATTATGTTACATGTTATCCTACATTCCACATAGGGCTCTCCGTTATTAACAGTGAACTCTGTTGTCATTAAAATAACTACTTGTAAAATAATTCCAGTGGCATATCCTGTTAGCAAATATCATATAATAAATATTTTCACGTCACAGAACGACAACTTGAAAATCATTTATTGTAGGAATACCTTTAATGGGACCACCAAACCTTTAAGTAAACCATATTTGATATACATTCCACATAGCTACATAACCGACAGTACGTTGTGGTATCAATTTCAGCCACCAGGCGCGCTCATCGTTTGTATTGCATTTCTTGAAAATCACCCCCAAGCCAAAAAAATACATAGCAAGTTAGTGGAATCATGTTACACATCAATAATTTTAGAAGAGCTCTCAGGTATTGTATGATGATTTTTTTAGAAGTGTATAACTGTTTGTTGACTAGCATTTACTGTTACACAACATTATTTTTGGTAAACTCTACATAAGTATCCTAATTGTCTCTGGTATAATGTCTTGTTTAACAAACATGGTCACACGGTTTATCTATAGGTTTAAGCCTCTGTTGTTTATGATTTAAAAAAATGATAAACAGCTAAACTCACTGGTCAATAGCCAACATAGTGGCCAAAATGTTTCCCTCATAGGTAACTCATGTTTGGTTAGTCAATTCTTATTGCAAAGCCAGTCAAGACCTAAAAATAGTATTAACACCATATCATTAAACAAATCAAACCATCTTAAGGCATTTATTAAATTGAATTGCATTTTAGGAACCTTGCAAGCATCTTGCAACCTTCAAGAGGAAAGTATAGACAGGAATTGTGAAAAGGAAACCGATAAATCATTCAACGTAGTGTTATGAACCTCAACGTAAGAAGTTATGAAAGTCTATGTGAGGGTGTGGTTTTTACAGCTGGATGCCTTTTCTGGCACCCACCTCAGAGACGAGTTTATGGGAGATGAAACTCAGCTATCATGTCGAATGTGGAGCTCCTAGTCTAGCAGAAAGTCATGTTCAGGTATTTGTCTGCAGGGAGTGTGGGAAACGAAACAACAACTAAAAAAGCATACACGTAAAGGGAATATTATAGAATTTTCGAGTATATGTTGTGAATTTTAAAAAATGGTTAAATTTCATGCTTTGTAGTCCTCTTGGCTAAATTTGGTAGAATTTGGTGAATTTTCATCAATATTCGGGTAATTTTATATAAATTTGAGCTAGTTCAAACCATTCTTTAATAATTCAATGGCATTTCAATAAATCTGGTAGTGATTTGTTGGATTTTGCTGAAATTTGGTGGAATTTGCTAAATTTGCGGTAAATTTAGTGGATTTTACAAAATTCTGGTCAATTTCCAGATAAATCTCAGATATTTAGATATTTTAAAAATAACCTCTGTCACTGTGATGGCTGTATTAATGTGTGCCTTTGACTATGAAGGGTAGGAATGGTAAGGAGATGGTTATGGACTTAAGTGCATAGTCATTTATATTTACTTTCAGATTGGATGTTGTGGGAAAATCGAAAACTCCTCTTGTTAGTTTTTCAAGTGAGTGTACTCCTTATCTCTCTTAGAAGCCGCTAATGAGCTCTAAGCATTGGCAGTTTGCAAGCATCTCTCTATTGTTAACATAGAATGCTCATTACTTGTTCTTTCGAGTACATGTTGTCATGTAGGTAAGGAATTGATCCAAACATAACATGTTTCGATTTTCTTTGCACTTGTCTGTGGGCAAACATGGCATTTACCTGGAGTAAAAGTGGAAATCCACATGAGTTTGACGTTTAGAAAACTCACCTCACCTCACCTCACACCAACTGTTTGGAAATGGAAATAATTTGTTTTTGTTTTACTTAGAGGCTTGGAAATCATGGTCATCATTCCCATGTACTGTAATTAGGGAAAATAATAAGGGGTGATGTACACTATTATTAGCTGAGTACCTAATACAATTTTGCATACCCCTAGGGCCAGTATTGCTTATAAAGGCATGCCATTTGTTACCGTCCTTAAAGCCAGTGATTTAAAACAAAAGAGCTGTTTATTTTCCACCACCCCCAAACAAGGGCTTTCATCTAGTGGAATGTAGGTTGACGACCATGGAGCCCCAGCTGAGTCCGTCATTGTTCCCACTGACTTGTGCAAGGCTCCTGTCTGTCTTCTTTCCTGTCGACCACACTTGGTCAACTCTTGTTCTCTACCGACTCCGACATTATTAGGCTATCCAAGGCTTAGGGAGTCTCTTTATTTTCCGACTTAATTGACCCTTGTTTATTTTTTCTGATACCCTCCTTGTGTGAGGAGGCAGCCTTCTTTTTATTTTTATGTTATTTCCTGCCTATTGCCCAAGCCACACTAAAGGTAGGGTGTATGTAGCCCACCACTTGTGGTGCACCCTGGATATGCCTACACCCTCAGGGGCTTACGGCTGATGAGTTTGGAAGTTTGCGACCACAAGGGATTCCTGAGCTGGGCCCAGTTTTCCTCCTTTTTATCGATTACCTCTGGAGCGGGACCCTCTCCTCTTTTACTTTCATATCCACCTTTTATGGCTCTCCTTCCTTTCAAGTTCATCAATCCACATTCTTGAGGGTTGAGGGGCATTATTTATTCCTTCTGTCCTTTATTTGTCGTGTTATCCTTTTGTCTTACATTTCATTTTTCTAGTTATAAATGTGTAGTTTGTTTTAGTTATAGTTTACATTTAATTTTATTTTTCACCATCAGCCAAACAATTAGGGGTCGATAGGACAGCTTGGTGGTCAAGTTTATAGAACGCTTATCTTTTGTTTGAAACAACACCATGTTGATTTCCCCGACTGGGTCAAGTATTTTATACTTTGTTCACTTATTTCTCATGGCTTTGAAACTGGCTGCCTGTAACGTGATCATTATTAACTTTAACTTCAGTGTACGGTGTAGGATTGGAAAGGAGGCAGCCCAGGGCTTCTGAATTACAACTATGTTAGCGTTTGTCTAAAGTATAAATAAAAAGAGAGTTCAAACATCATGTAGGGCATAAACTATTTTTAAATTCAGATGTGTGTTTCACAGTAAACACAATCATTCTCCGTTTAAAACAACCCATAAATTTCTTTTTCTAACATGATAGCTTATAGGCGGGCATTGCTATAGCTTACATGTAGTAGGGTCAACAGCTAAGGATTCAATTTCAATTACCTATACCTCTCATGGTATGGCTCTTAGTCAATTCGTTAAACTACATAAAACTTTTCTATATGTTCTGTTACATTATCATTTGACCATCTCACAGTGTAGTGTTTAACATAGTTGGTTGTCTACCCTAAGGCCTTGGCTTGCAACCCCGACTATACCAAGAAATTCATATTCATCTTAAGGTTGCAATAAGGTTCATTGAGCCTTGTCAACCCTTACCTAACAACTATCAAGTCATGTACGTTAACACGGTGCGAATCACGTCCACCATCAAGCAGACGAGTAATATGAAAACTTGCTGGCAAGAGCTTTCGTGTTCTTATCACCAAAGACTCATTACACAAACAAAGCCAGTGTCTCTGTGCAGATTCAACCCAGCGATAGTATGCAAGACTGTGTTTGTTCAAAAAAAAAGCATCATTTAATATAACTCGACTGTCACCCACACAGGTCCGGGTTCGATTTTCTAAAGGCTGCAACAGGTACACTCAGTCTTGTCAGGTAAAACATTTTGGGTGAATTCATAAATCATGGGAAAGGGTTAGCCACTGTCAGTCCAAAACAACACCTTACTTCACCCTCTCCGATAATTAGTTTTATAAAATCTCAGGTCGATAACCTTAACGTTTTGGCTCTTTTGGGTATATTCATGGGGGAATGGCAACGGTTTGGCCATCCTGATTTGTACAACACCTGATACAACTCTGTAGCCTTATTCATTAGCTATAAACACATTAATCCATAATTACCTAATAATAATAATAATAATAATAATAAAAATAATAATAATAATAATTTGCAAGCTGTCATCCTCCAAACACACATTCATTAAAAAGCATGGTTTAAAAAAACTCTTATGCTTTTAAGTGTATAATACATTTTTCTCCTGTAACATTACTATTCCCTGTTTTATGAGTGAAATAATCTATCGAGGTAAAAGCGTATGTCATCACCTATTTTTCAACTTTCAAACCTAATTTTAGGGTTCTTAGTTTGCAAGATATCGATTTTTTCAATTTGAGAGTAGTTTTCACCCCCCTACTATTTTTCATGAAAAACAAAAGATCTTAGGTTCAATTATCATTTTTACCCGTTTAAGAGCTTTTTCCCCACTGTAAGATCACTATTTACTGTTTTAGGGGTGACATCATCTATCCAGGTAAAAGCCTATGTCACAACGAATTTTTTAAGCTATTACACATAATTTTACGGTTCTTAGTTTCCAAGCTATCGATTTTTCAATTTGGGGGTAGTTTTCACCCCCGTGCTATTTTTCATCAAAAACAAAAGATCTTAGGTTCAATTATCATTTTTACCCGTTTAAGACCTTTTTCCCCACTGTAAAATCACTATTTACTGTTTTAGGGGTGACATCATCTATCCAGGTAAAAGCCTATGTCACAACGAATTTTTTAAGCTATAACACATAATTTTACGGTTCTTAGTTTCCAAGGTATCGATTTTTCAATTTGGGGGTAGTTTTCACCCCCCTGCTATTTTTCATCAAAAACAAAAGATCTTAGTTTCATTTATCATTTTTAGGTGTTTAACACGTTTTTTCCCCATAACATGACTATTTACTGTTTTAGGGGTGAAATGACCAATCCAGGTAAAAGCCTATGTCATCACCTATTTTTAAAGCTATAACGCCTAATTTTAGGGTTCATAGTTTCCAAGATATTGAGTTTTCAATTTTGGGGGGTAGTTTCACCCCATAAAGGGGGACGTCGCCCCAAATGCTAGGACCCCTCATACAAGTCCCTAGCATGATTGGTTCACGAGATATTAACAAAAGTGTAGTTAGGCCCTTTTGACAAAAAAATAAATGAATGATACTTTCAAAAACGAGGTGTCACCCCAAGTGCTAGGATACTGCCTATGGGAAAATCCCATCCTGGGTTCAGAAAATATTATAAATGTGTAGTTAGGCCCTTTTGACAAAAGCCACCGGTGTGCATACATACAAAAATTGCTCTTTCACCCCAGGTAAGGGTAGTTTTTATTTTGGGGGTTGACATACCTCATTCATACAAAAGGAGAATTCACTACGAGTCCTATGACACCCCATATGTTTAAATCGCATTATTGGTTAGCGAGATACTAAAAAGCGAATGACCTATTAGTTTTTGTTTTTTTAATAAATTTTTAAAAAGCCTCATCTATAAAGAATCTTTTAAAAATTCCGCTCTCTTACAAAAGCCCTCAAGTGCGCATGCATACAAAAATAACCACTACTTAACCTCCGGGTAAGGGTAGATTTATTTTGGGGTGGATATACTCCCGTCCATAGCAAGGGGTGGTTCACCACAAGTCCTACGACACCCTATATGCTCAAACCCGACCATGCGTTCGCGAATCATCGCCAATGTTCGCCAGAAAGTAGGCTATCATTTTGTTTTGTCCTACACACTTCAAACTTGCTGTCAGCCTAGAGGGCATAGGGACCTTTCATTGACTTCAAACAAACTTTTCTCTCATCTTCACCGTTTCCAAAATAGCACCAATTTCAAAAACAACAATTTAAAAAATATATATATACCGACACGCATTCATAGCAAAGAGGACGTCACACCATTCCTAAATAACACATCGTTCTAGCCTTACAAGCTCATTAAATTCGCCAAAATGTCAAAAACGCACGTTTACCTCAAATTGCGTTTCCAAATTCCACCCATTTTAAAAAATTACCTCACCACCAAATAGAGCGGGAAAAATAGCATTTAAACGAGCCCTCACTCAAACCTAGTCCTCGCCCACCACCAAACATTTTCCCAACATAGCCATACGTATTCAAGCACACACGCGACTTGCAAGAGAACATACACTACCCCACTACCCGCGAATGACCTTTTGTTTTGGTATTTTATTTAAATAATGAGGCTATAGGAAAAGAGGGGGGGCATTACTACGAGTGCGAGATATCAGGTTCGGGACCGATACGACGAGGGTTCAATCGCGAGCAAAAAAACATTACAGCTGCACACCACATGTGTGGATTGCTCGCACTGGCACACATGCTCACAGTCGCACGGGTGTCAGATGACAGTTAAAATCCTAATAAACAACCCCCATGACGTCAACACCCATTAACTTTTTATCACCATCGCACAAACAAGCCAAAAGGTCAACCCCTTCCCACGCTAACACGTGCAGTGCACATGCTCGCTCCTGGACCATGTGCTCGCTCTAAGGACCCATGACGTCATCCCATGACGTCATCAGGATTACGCAATTTCTGGTCATGATGATGCAATATCCAAAGGGAAGTAAACGCTTACTACTTCCATGTGCGTTCAGTCATGCGATATGCCTCTCCGTTGTGGGGCTACGCAGCACCCACACACACATCAATAAACTGCAGATCATTCAAAATAAAGCTCTGCGCACGATATCAGGAGCACCTTGGTACGTGTACAACGCTCATCTTCACGCTGATTACCAACTCCCGGTAATCAGCTCCCTCATCAAAAAGCAGGCAGCCAAACTTTACAAAACAAACACACGAATCACACCTAGCCATCGGGTCCCGACACAAACGGTCCCGAATTCTAATTGAACAGCCCTAGCTCCTCTAGCTCTTTACAATGAATATTTTCTCTCTTCTAACTAAGTAGCTACTTTTACTCTCTTTCACGTTAAGTATTCCACAAGTGCCCTCGGGCACCAGGCCACATCCTTGTCAGTTATTACACTCAAGGTAATCTTCCAACACCCCCATAACCATGCTGTCTGGTAAAATCCGTCTTTATAGATATAGCTCTAAAGACCGCAAGGCTGACAGGCTATAATGCAGGGTTCAGGTCAGCCATATGATAGCATCTTTCATTCTTTTTCGTAACCCTTTGATCGCCTGCGTTATTCGCGGCAGACATACCGCCAAGGACTAATCCACATTTTTGTTTTACCTTGCGACGAATTACACGTAATAACTTCCATATTATTTATGTTAAGTATGGGCTTTTTTGTTTTGTAGGTAATGTTTGAGCCATTGTATTAATGTAGCATTATTTTTTATAAATTATTATATTTCAAATAGGTTGGTTGGTTGGTTCTTAAGTTTAGGGGCTGCGACTACGCGGTCATGTAGCCCCGTGTACTTTGGGTGTGTGTAGAATCTGTCTGATAACCGGTGTTAATTGTGATGACTGTATTAGTGTGTGTTATCTGTTTTTTAATTTAAGGACAGACTGCAACTTAGAATTTTTCAATTAGTTCCTACTTTTGCCGCCAAGCGCCACCGTCAAATAGAGTGTTGATTTGAATAAAGGATCGTTAAGCAAAAGGTTACTTTTATACGTTGGAAACTGCATTATTGTATCGAGTTATTGTTTCTAACACCACATATAAAAATGTTTTTGCACAAAAATAAAAATTGGCAAAAATTCTTTTAGTCTACTACATTAGCTCATCAGCTGGCGTCTGGCAGAAGACTCCCGACAACTACTACAATGTCATCAGTATCGTATGGCCACGGGTGCCGGGTACAAGCTTTGTAAATTGACACCCAGAGGGTAGCTTGCATGTCGAATTTCGTTGTTCCTTGAATCACTATGAAAGTCAAGGAGGTTAGATATCTAAGCTCCTTGAACACTATAGCGCTTTCTAGTAGAGGAATTGGGAACTTTATGTTGGCGGAAACTCCTGAGATTAATTTTGCCATTATGAACACGGCCTACTGAATTCAAATGGGTTCTTTGACATGCCAACATCGTATGACATGCGTGTCGTATTTTTGCCGCCTTAAAAAAAATTATCACTTACCACGGCCAGGAGCGAACCTGCAATCTTGGGGTTAATAGACCGATACGCTATCCACTCACCCACCGTGGCAAGCTGATATTATTATTATATCAGTGGCACAGACTTTAAACTGTTTGTATGTAGTCTTATTTAATCCAAACGTAGGTCAATACATGTAGGTCTATTATGCATTATTAATATGATTAAATAAACAGGAAAGTATTTACTTTCGGAACTCCCCAACAATCGGACGTTGGGCGTTTTTCGACTGAACGCTGAACGTCCGATCAATCGGATGTTAGTGGATAAAGGGTTAATACATAAAACTACATTCTTGTTCGTGATAGGTATGGGTTGTAAACTAGTTCAACCGATGTAACTAAATAATTATTATACATTTAGTAATACATCTCAAACTATAAAGTACATTCACCCGAACGCCCGTTATATAATTTTGAAGTCCTAAAGACGAAATAACAAAGATTTGGATCCATTCTTTCTGTGTTGCTTATGCAAACTGTTAGGTCAATACAAATGTGTCCAGTGATTGGGCGGAGGTAGAATTAATAAACACTCCTGGAAAAAAAAAATGCATGTATTAGTTATGATCCGCCCTCACCTATTCATTGGGCAAATTTGTGTTGACCGACTGAAGAGTTTCACCTAACAGCACGAAATAATGTTCTAACTATGTATTGCCGCCGCATGACGTCATCCTATTGAGGCCTCGTGCGCGCGTATGCTGGCCTTTAACAGTATGGCGCCTATCAGCTATTTGCCCAGTTTCATCTCATCTCTCATTAACTCTTTTCTGTAATGTGATTCGCGTCAAGAACCATCCGTCACATATAAAACTCATCTCACCTCAACCCCGATCCCGTAGTAATGGAAATAATAAGCGGTAGAAATACAATCTAAAATACATACGAATAATGAAATATGGTTCAAGCCACGAGCAGGTGGACGACTACAGAATACGATAACTAGCAAATTAACAGGAGGATGATGATCGAGACTACGACTCATTTCGGGCGTTCTCGTGTAGGGCTGTGGAAACATTTACGAGTGGCTTAGTTTCAGCGATTGTAAACTCTCCCAAGAAAGCAAGTATGCTCTGGAAGGAGCTTTGCCGCTGTCGGACGTAGATATTGGTGGCTAATGAGGGAAGCAGTCTTCAAGAGTTCCACCTACGCCACAAGTAGATGAGACGTCACAAGTACCCTATTTGCAGTCTCATTTCCTCTGTGGATTTCAGAATCCAGCTACTTATTTGGAGTTTGAAGTCTTGGAATAACTTCCCAAAAACCACAGTTGTCTCCCTGTCCGCGTTGGATGTAGTTGTTTCTTTTCCTAAAACTATACTGGTATCGTAAAGAGAATCGGCTCATTTTAAAATTATTTATTTATTTATTTATTTATTTACTTTATAATTTATTTATTTATTTATTTATTTATTTATCCATCCATCTATTTATTTAAATAACTTTAATATTTATTAATTTGCAGTATTTATTTATTTAAATTATTTATTTATTTAATGCATTTATTTATCTATTTATTTAATTATTAATTAATTAATTAATTTAATTAAACTGCTCAAAAGAATTAAAGCACCACTTTTTTTCAAAGGCCACCAAATTTTGAAAAGTTGACCGTACAAGCTCGAAATCTCAGTATGACGTTTGTCCTGACGCCTACCAAGCATATGCTTCAGCACAACTCCCCAACTTGAGTAGTTTCGGGGTAGCGCACCCAATACCAGCCCATTTTCGAAAACCGCAAATTGAAGTTTGCGAAAAACGCTGCAGGACTTGTCGCAGGTTGCCAAAGCAGTCGAAAATGAATGAGTCTTGCTCTTAAAGGTTCCACAAAAATGTTGAAAACGTTGCATTTGACGTTTGGGCATTTTCAACCCCCTTCATCATCCCCTAAACATGGACTACCATTGGGAGCATCTGAGACGGTACCGGGTGTGTTTAACCATCTGAAAACCTGCACACCGTCCTCAGTTGCTGATTGCAGTAAATTCTTAAGGCCTCCGGCAATGTCCACACCCCCTAACACCCTGAACTGGCATGGGACCAAACCACCCCCTCTCGATTCACCCCTAAGGAAGGTTTTAATTGAGATGTGTATCAGTGCTGTGAATGCGCGGGTCTTCCCCTACCGTTTCAAAAAAGGAGCTGTGCCTTTGTCACCACCCCTTCACCTGCAACCCCCGTTTGTATGATTTCGTATCACCACTACTTGTGCTTGGTAGGCGTCAGGACAAACGTCATACTGAGATTTCGAGCTTGTGCGGTCAACGTTTCAAAATGTGATGGCCTTTGAAAAAGTGGTGCTTTAATTTTTTTGAGCAGCATATTTATTTTATTATTAGTGATTTAAGCCCACAAAGAGCGCTTATGACTAGTGCTTCTGCGATGCTTTCTTTGTTCTTCAATATCTCCTCAGTCCAGCCAATAACTTGTCCTTCCTCTCCTGTGTGAGGGGTAGTCGGGTCTTAAACACTTTGGGTGGAGGGGACCAAGAGTTAACACTATCACAAAATTTGGAACGGTCAAGGATATCACAGTCTAAAATGCCATCGTTATTCAAGCCTTGTTTCACTTCATTAAGCCATAAGCTGCCAGTCTTGTAGCCATTAATCAAGTTGAAGATCTTCTTGGTGATTCTATCGTTCCCCATCCGGAAGAGGTGCCCGTAGAATTTCAGTCGTCTCAGTCGCATGATAGTGGTGGCTGGTTCCAACTGACATTATTTATGTATGTGGAGGATGCAAGGGAACGAGAAAGGTGGAAGACCATCTGCGACCGTTACCTGTGAAGAGTCTCAGTCCCTCCTGTTGTAATGTCTGTGTTGTTTTGTATATGAGTTTTTGTTATAGGCTCTTATTGTCTGGCCTGGGTCTTAATGGCCTGTTAATGCAATAAATGATGATGATGATGATGATAATGATGATTTATGTAATTATTTATTGATCACAACTTTCTATGCAGATGACGTTGCTTGCATTAAAATACTCAAGTTAATGCATTTCAATTACATCATAAACTTCCACAGGTGTCAGTAATTCAACAAAGATGAGAGCATCATAATAATGAACCCTTATTTCTTTATATAAAGCTTTCATGTATCACCAACATGTGTCTCAAGCTAATTTAGTGGGCACAGCTATTAATTCATTGTAGAAGTCATAATATTCTGGTGGTATGTTTGGCTGCAATTCCTTGATGCAGCTAACCTCTTCTCATTTAATGCCACGTAACCCTGTGGATATGCAGGAACATTGCTCCTCGTGTCGAATGGATGTAGCACCATTCCATGTAATGGTTTGGAGCACAAACAGTACCTCTCCAGGGGAAGATCCGTTCATGAACAAAACTAAAATATTATATCCAGACTGCAAGCCACAGGTATGTGGTCCAAGTGTTCTCTTTACACAAAACCGCAGGCTTATGTAATCACCAATAACTTGTATACCATCAAAAAGTGGAGAAGTGCTGTTTTTGAAATAAGGGATTCAATTGAACTTACAACAGTTATGCATTATCGAAGAAATTTACTATCTTCAACATGTGTAACCTACATTAGAATGTTCTCCTCAGTGGTGGGTGAAACGTTGGTTGATAAGTTAATTTCCACACAGCAAGAATAGTTATTAATAAGAAATATACACCCGCCCGAATCAATACTACAGGGCGCCCGAGAATGTTCTCCGCAGTGGTTACGTGCAGCTGTGAGTGGTTGCCTCATCGGTTTAGTTGGTAGCACGGTGTCTTTGACAGGGTCAATCCCACACGTGTGGGCTGTAGCCTGTCAAAATCGTCAGTGTGTATTGCAATTAGCGAGCGTATGTGTCATCAGCACTTCCAGCATCTGTTATGAATGGCTGTGGTGAGTACAAAGTATACTGTTTGCTTGTTATTAGGGAACACAGCGATGGCAGAATGCATTCTGCACATAAGTCAAGCAGCATTGCGCGTCATAGGAGCTCATGTCACCACGGACAGTTAACGATGACAGAGGCTACTTGAGCTGAGTCATATCCTACTCGCGCAACTGTACCTGTCAACGAAGCAGGCTGACGTGTGACACAAGTAAACAAAGAATAGTTCCCATCTCGACCGCCGGCAATCATTTCGTGAAAGGCTAATATGATGCAAGCGGCAGCCGTGCTGCCAACGTAACTTCTGTAGCTAGCTGTCGCAG
Source organism: Meconema thalassinum (assembly GCA_946902985.2). NCBI lineage: Eukaryota > Metazoa > Arthropoda > Insecta > Orthoptera > Tettigoniidae > Meconema > Meconema thalassinum. The sequence goes on along the minus strand of OX336388.2, from coordinate 1,202,733,696 downwards.
ACGCATGTAGGCGCTGCGGAGAACATTCCCGAACTCACTGTATAAAAGAATTAATTGTTCTTAGTACATGTTTCGGGAATTAATCAAATTTTATCCCCTTCATCAGCTAGAAACTGATTGAAAACAAAATAATATAATATGAAAGGTTATTAAACCTAATATGGTGCTCCATGTATTTAGGTTGTAAAAATTAGAATAAAATGAAGTAGTTGGTGAAGGTGATCAGCCTGCAGCAGTTACTCAGCCTCTAGTGGACAATTCAAAAGAGGTGGGTTCCAACTCAGCCTTCGAGAAAAAATGTTCAAGCCAGATAATTTAACTGTCCAATTGAGTTCGTCAGGAAAAATGACAAGGCAGTTGTTCACTACGTTTTTAAAAAGACGCCTTCCTACCATTTTCAAGTGCAAGAAACCTGCTCCTTTTAGACTCGTACGGTGTCCACAATGACACTGCAAAAGTAAGAAAAATTCTGGAAGATGGTAATCATGATCCCGACAAATTAACAGTAAAAATAATACCAGCCAACACAACCTATGAACTTCAGCCCCTAGATCAATACTTCTTTAGAATTTATAAATACACGATATGCGAGATCTCACACAACGCTGACTTCGACGAGTCACCTGCTACCTTGCAGCAGCGGGATAACATCCTGAAACTACAGTCGCTAGCATTCCAGCAGTTCCTTTCTCCGCGCTTTGAGCACGTTCACCAGTACGGATGGGTGTTAGCTGGATTAACTGCAAGAAACCCACACCACTTTCGTAATACTACAGATTTTTGTTTCAGGAATTTGAGGGGACAGTGTAATAAATGTGATGCAGTAGCAATAATTAGATGTGATTGGTGTACAGAAAAGTTATGTTTTAGGCACTTTTTATAGACTACAATTACTGCAGTCTGTTTGTTCCAGACTAATCCTATTTTTAAAATTGTTGTTTCCCGTACAAACGACTCACAAGCCTACATGAACTCGTAACTTCCCTGTTATTTATTCCCATATATCTCCCACACTACAGTAATTGCCCTCCTGTTGCTAAAATTTGTGAGAGCACATATTTTGACATCCTAAACATGACTAAAGAAGAAAAAATACAATTATTGTCTGCCCCAAACAGAACGTTTGCTTGTGAGTGGCGAAATGTAGTGTTTTCGGACGAGTCCTGCTTCAACCTGTCCTACAGTGATGGCCGCATACGCGTTCGACGCTACCGTGGAGAACGCAATCAGGTAGACTGTATTGTTGAGCGGCATAGCGGACAAATACCAGGTGTAATGGTTTGGGGCGCAATTGCCTATAGCAGGCGATCGCGCCTCGTACGTCTTGCTGGCAATCTGAACAGTGACCGCTACATCAGGGAAGTTTTACAGCCCGCGGCACTGTCCCTCTTGCAGGCCGTTCCACAGGCCATATTTCAGCAGGACAATGCCCGCCCGCATATGGCGAAAAATGTGCAAGCCTTCTTCGCAGAACGACGGATACCTCTGCTTCCCTGGCCTGCCCGTTCGCCTGACATGTTGCCCAAGGAACATGTCTGGGATATGGTCGGTCGGCAACTTGTTCGTTCAGGTCCACCTGCCGCCACTATGGACGCGCCTACAAACCGCGTGGGACGGTATTCCCCAGCAGCATATTCAAGCGCTGCACGATTCCATGCCACTACGTCTAGCGGCTCTTGAGTGCAGTACGTGGTGGCGCGACGCCGTACTGAAGATCGACCGTCAACGTGCATGTACCGGACTGTCCTTCTAATCAGTAATGTGTTGTCATGTCCCTAATCTGTGGTATAAAGTGCAATGTGGTCAGATCTCTTGTTCTTGGTGCTTCACTTTCTACAAACAGTTGTGTAGTTATTGTAAAACTGAGCTTGGAATGTAGTGACATCATGCTTAACTTACATAACTATCATGTTTACAAACCACGATGTACTAATGGTCACCATTGTCCACAATGTTATCTCTGTACTGTCATGCTGCTGCTCGGACTACACATCAGAACATAGCCGAAGTTCAGGAATTTGGATAGTCTTGAGGTACATGTTGTAACGGTCCCAATTTGTGACCAGAATGAAATAATCTTATATATTTTATTATTATTATTATTATTATTATTAAAGAGCCTCCGTGGCTTAGGCGGCAGCACGCCAGTCTTTCACCGCTGGGTCCGTGGTTCAAACCCCGGTCACTCCATGTGAGATCTGTGCTGGACAAAACGGAGGCAGACAGGTTTTTCTCCGGGTACTCCGGTTTTCCCTGTCAAAATTTCATTCCAGCAACACTCTAAATTTCATTCCAGCAACACTCTCCACTATCATTTCATTTCATCTGTCATTCATTTAATCATTGCCCCGGAGGAGTGCGTCAGGCCTCGGCAGCCGGCACAGTTCATATCCTCGCCGCTAGATGGGGGCTTCATTCATTCCATTCCTGACCCGGTCGGAGACTGGAAGCAGGCTGTGGATTTTCATTTCATTATTATTTTTTTAAATTTTTCATTTTTACCTTTTATTAGTTATTATGTTAACTAATATGTTTATATCTATTATTATGCGGTAATGTAGAATATTATGACAATTGAAAGGACTTGGAGCTATACACATTATATTTGAAGTAAGTTAGGTGCTTGACTGAATACTATTTCTGAAGAAAACACGTACAGAGGAAGAAAGAGGGTTATTCGTGGAAGGCCGGCTTATCTACTGCTTAAGTATGGAATTGCAGAATCGCAGTAGGGAGATAATAAGATACATGGATGAGAGACATGGCGAAATGGAAAGGGGTCATCTGGAGTGGATGAGAGAGGTAGAGGATATTTTAGGTGAAAGCAGATTGGAATCAGAGGTGGCTGGAGGTGAAAGCAGAATAGAAATAGGGGAGACGTTAGGTGAAAAAGAAATAGATGTGCAGTATTTAGAGATAAGTGTAAGTGAAATAGAGCATGAGGAGAAGAGGAGAGTAGGTGAAAGTAGCTTAGATGAGGAAGAGCAGTTAGCGAAGATAGTAGGGGAAAGCATAGTAGAGTTGATAGAGACGATAGAGGATTGTGAAGTAGATCTGCAGTATTTAGAGACAAGTGTAGGTGAAATTAGGACAGACATAGGTGAAAGTAGCTTAGATGAGGGAGAGCAGTTAGCGAAGATAGTAGGAGAAAGCATAGTAGAGTTGATAGAGACGGTAGAGGATTGTGAAGTAGATGTGCAGTATTTGGAGACGAGTGTAGGTGAAAGTAGCTTAGGTGAGGAACAGCAGTCAGCTGAGGTAGCGGAGATGATAAGTGAAAGCTGGATACCTGTAGAGGAGATTATAGAACGTAGAAAGAGGAGAAAAAGAAGATATTAAGATATGAATTAATAGAAAAAGTGAATAATTTGAAAGAACGAGCGGAAGTATGTAAAATAAATAAAGTACTAAGCACTCAAGAAATAGAAGCTCAGAAAATCATGTATGAAGTGAATAGGCAGACCAGGGAAGAATTCAAAGCCTGTATAGAGGAAGTTAATATGAAATTAATAGAGATAAAGAAGCGTGCGTTAAGTCATAGTCAGAAATACATAATTATTGAACAAGAAAAGCAGAAGACTGAGATAAGGAATCTCAAGAATAGGAAGAAAAGGCACAAGCAAAGCACGATGTTAGAGGAAATGGTGGAGAGAGAAAACTTAGTGGAGAAATGACGGGAAGGGATGGAGGAAGAACTTTAAGAAGTAAAATGAAAGAGAAAAGGATTAAGTTGATAGAGGAAATAGAGAATATAATGAAAGAGAGTGAGAAAGATTATGAAGTGCAGTGGCGTGCCATAGAAGGTAGAATAGGGGAAGTAATACGCGGAGAGGCGAAATACAGCGTTACTATTAATAAATATAATACGGAGGAGAAAAAAAATTGTTATGAGGAGAGAAGAGAGTGTAACTATAAATAAATATAGAAGCGAAGAAGGTGATAAGAACTTAAAATGCCAGATAGAGTAGTTATGTAAGTCGGTATTACTATTTTGAGCGAACCGTATGACCTAAACATCCGTAATGATTTATTAAGTGAATTTATGGAGGTATCTAAAGAACCTACCGTTATTAATTTTTACTCAGTCGAAAAATTACAAGTGTTATAGGCATGTATCGATACACTTTTTTGTCAGGTTTTCTACATCAGTGCAGCATTTTATAATAATAGGAAGGAACATGGTATAAAAATGAGGAAATGCCAATTAGAACTACTTTTGTGTTAACTGCGGCGGAAAGATATCCCACATAATTTCTAAACAAGTGGTTGTAGAAATTTTAAAAAGAAGGTAAGATTGAAACACATGTATGTTTATTGATTCCAAATCTAGTATATTCATTAATTATGGGTTCTAATGGGAGGTCGCAACATTCTGTCCAGCTAAGTTATAAGAGGGTAGTGTTAAATTCAGATGGATGAATGAAGATGTGATCATGTCATTTAATAATTCAAGTAAGTTTTATGGTGGTTCTAAGAATATATGTATGCTTGAGGAGGTATTAACGACTAAAGGAGTCGATATTTGTAGTGAGGTTAGTGGTGAGATTGTTGGGATATCTCTTGAGAGGGAACCTTGTTTTTTACATTTTTAGGCAGTATGATGACGAAGGATTATCTAGAGGATACCTTGCGTAAGGCTGCATTACAGAGTGTGTTAGAGTGTGATCGTGTGGATCGATTGTCGAAGGTGTTGTAAGAGAATTAGTATATATTTGAGAACCGTATTGGATTAGCTAATTGCTACGAACATTCATTAAATGTACATGATCGCAGTATTTTTGTAGGTCATCGCTACCCCGTGCCTTACAAATTTCAGGAAGCTGTGAGTAGGCAGATTGAAAGCATGTTGCAGGATAAAATTATAGAACCCTCGATTAGCCCATATATTAATTCGTTAAGGGTAGTTCCCAAGTCAGAAAGGAAAGTAAATCTATATTTTGATGCCCGTAATTTAATTAGGCAGATTTTTGTGAATAGTTAATATTTCAGTAGCTAGGATGGTAATGCAAGGATTTAAAAGTAAGTCATTTTTTTGTAGTGGAGAAATTAAATTTATTGGTCATACGGATTCCGCGAAAGAAAGGTAATCATGAGTAGAAAGAAGTGTAATTTTGAGAAATAAAGTAAGTGAATACGGATTCCGCGAAAGAAAGGTAATCTTGAGTAGAAAGAAGTGAATACGGATTCCGCGAAAGAAAGGTAATCTTGTGTAGAAAGGAGTATATTTTTTTTTTAAAGGAAGTAACTACGGTTAAAAAGGTGAGTAACTAAGGTCAAAATGGTGAGTAATTAGAAGATGCAGGAAAACGATTATACGGCACTTACAATGTGAGATCCTTAAGGAAATATGTATCATGAGTAATAGAAGTATAACTGATGGTAAGTAAGGAAAGTCGCTTAATATTAAGTGAATGACTGTGGTCTGAACGAGAGGGTAGTGGCGAGGTGTTGCACCAATCTATGATATTGTGTTACTTGGAGAGCACAGAGGAAATATAAAGCGTATTTTGTCGGCTATAAGCTTGTGTATCTGAGTGTGATATATATACATATGTGGGGTAAATTAGCGCACTGCATTTGCACTGAACGATGTTGCCTTAGGTAATATAAGCTACTAAAGTTTCATTTTTTTTTCTATAATATGCCTGTGTCACTAGATACTTATAATTCCTGAGAGACTGGAGTAGATCTGGTTATTCGCATCACATACCAAGTGTTGTGAAGTGATTAAGTGAATTGATCAGTTGGCAGTCCCACAAAGTAGCCATAGTGTATTCAGTCCGGAACCAGGCTGAAAATTGAATTCTACGTCCTCAAGATATAAGCAAAGGTGTATACCATCCAATTATACATAAGTGCAACGATGACTTATGTCCAAAACAAAATATAAAAGTGAAGGGCATTTTCATGTATATTATTTACAGGTCACTCTAATTATGTAAAGAAGAAAGGAAGAGACACTATGAACAGTTGGAAGACTGGAATGATGAATTTTTTTTTAAAAATATGTCAAACTTGAAGGGTCTAATTTATCGATATTTGTAATTATTGTGAATGGTATTACATTTGATATTTGTACAAGTGTTGAAGAGAAGTATGGCGATATGATTGTTGACATATACCATAATTCTCTGGGGCGAAATGTAATGGTCCCAATTTGTGACCAGAATGAAATAATCTTATATATTTTATTATTGTTATTATAAATATTTTTAAAAAATTTTCATTTTTACCTTTTATTAGTTATTATGTTAACTAATATGTTCATATCTATTATTATGCGGTAATGTAGAATATTATGGCAATTGAAAGGATTTGGAGCTATACACATTATATTTGAAATAAGTTAGGTGCTTGACTGAATACCATTTCTGAAGAAAACACGTACAGAGGAAGAAACAGGGTTATTCGCGGAAGGCCGGCTTATCTACTGCTTCTTGGTAACGACATGAATAGACACTAATGTCTTTCACTTCAAGAATTATACCAGTAAACAAATCATACTTGGAATGGATTCTTTGGAGACTCGCCATTAACAATAACTGGCAGGCAAGGTAATGAATGGGGCTTGTGTACGAGGAGAGTACAGTAGGCGAGCAGTCCTTTGCAACTTTATACAAAAGGTGGGGTGAACCTCCCGAGAAATGTTACAAAGAAGTATTGTCATTATTGATATGTGAAAGGAGAGCTAAAATTGCCTAGTGACTTCAGAAGTGGGGGTTGGGCGCGTGACCTACCTGGGAACGATATATATATGACGGCTGCCCAACTGGATGATTATTATTATTATTATTATTGAATTGCTGGCAGGAGACGGAATGGTGCTGTTTGGAGCAGAAGAGTGGAACGTGTAGCGAGATGGAGTTGGAAATTAACATTCATCTGTAACGCAGTGCTATATTATACAGTTGACTATTTAAGTATGTGAATTTGATAAGACATTCAGTCTCATCAAACTGTGACATGGTTGTGTACGAGGCTATTGTCACAGGGATGATTTATGGAATTTATTCCGTCATCCACATATAAATTCATTACGTTGAGGAAGATAAGGGTCATCATGAACTCTATACGCAACAATCCATCTACAATGATCTTCAATGCGGTGAGCTATATAAACAGTTTTACTCCAGTGAAATCAGAAGGCTCTCATGCTTATTGAATTCAATACATTTTATTCAGTTAACTCGGTATACTCCAATTTCCAATCAAGACCCATAATACAAGTACATTCAGTAGATTCTTTAATTTAAATTTATTATTATTATCTTTAGTATTTTATTCTTTTTTGCACTTGTTGTTTTTATATATTAAATTCATTTGTAAATTCAAATATTTGACCTAACCAGATAGCGCAGCAGCTATTGTTGAATGGCAAAGTTAATAAAAAATCTGCAACTCCAAAGATCCAGAGAATTACTGAGGAGAATAACTATATTGGCACAGCTTTCTCACTGGAAGAATTAGAAACCGCAATATGCTCAATGAAGAACAATAAAACCGCTCGTTTAGAGGACTTGAGGATGGAACAAATATAAATGTTTGGACCAGCAACCAGGAAGTGGATCCTAGATATGATGAACACCTGTGTCTCAAGATTGCAAATACCGAAGATCTGGAGAAAAACCAAAGTTGTGGCCCTACTGAAACCTGGGAAACAGCCAACAGATGCCAAAAACTTCCGACCGGTATCACTCCTATGCCATCTCTATAAAGTTCTAGAGATAATGATCCTCAATCGATTCTCGGACCAAGTTGACAAAACTCTGATTAGAGAACAATCGGGCTTTCGTCCCGGCAGGTCGTGTTGTGGACAGATCTTGAACCTGACACAACACATAGAAGATGGATATGAACGCGGGCAGATCACCGGTGTCGCCTTTGTTGACCTTACTGCCGCATATGACCCCATCAATCACAGGACTCTATTAACGAAGATCTATGTCATCACGAAAGACTTCCACCTAACACAGTTTATAAGATGTCTGCTACAAAACAGACGTTTCTTTGTTATCCTTCAAAACAAAAGGAGCCGATGGAGGACACAGAAAAATGGTATCCCACAAGGAAGTGGGCTAGCCCCACTGTTGTTTAATATGTACACTAATGACCAGCCAATTCATCCTGTCTCAAAATCTTTCATTTACGCAGATGACACAGCAATTGCTGCCCAAGGGACAACTTTTGAGGAGGTGGAAGGAAAACTCACAACAGGTCTTAAAGCACTATGCCTATTATGATAGCAACTACTTGAAGCCAAACCCTTCCAAAACACAAGTGTGTGCATTCCACTTACGGAACAGAGAGGCTTGGAGGAAACTGAGAATAACCTGGAGAGGTCAACAACTAACCCACTGTGACATCCCCCAAAATACCTGGGAATAAAGTTGGACCGTTCCCTCACCTTCTAAGACCATTGCACAGATACAAAAATGAAAGTTTGTACTAGGAATAACATTAATAGGAAACTGACCGGCAACAACTGTGGAGCACATCCAGATGTCCTCCGCATATCCGCCCTTTCTCTGTGCTTCTCCGCTGCTGAATATGCAGCACCTGTATGGCACAACTCCAGCCATGCCAAACAGGTAAATATTGCCCTAAATGAAACAGGACGGATTGTAACAGGCTGCCTGCGGGCAACCCCTGTTAACAAAATATACCACATATTGGGCGTAGCACCTCCAGATATCCGAAGAAGAACGGCAGCTGAAATAGAAAGAAAGAAGCAGGAGACGGACCCAAGACACCCCCTATTTGGAAGTGAACATCAACTACCAAGACTGTTATCGAGAAAAAGTTTCCTCCAGACGACACAACCAATTCAGACACCACCTGAAAACCGTCGAACACAACTCTGGCGTAGCTCATTATCAGGGAAATATTGGGACAACCCCAAAGAAGAACTTGCTGCAGGTCATCACCTCCCATACGAGACATGGAAGGTCCTTAATAGACTGACGACTGGAGTATCTCGGAGTAAGGTGAACATGAAGAAATGGGGATTCAGCTCAGAGGACGAACTATGTGAGTGTGGTGAACATCAAGACCAACAGCACCTACTCAACTGCAGGAAACTATCGGAACCTGTCTCCATGGACGATCTGGTAGCCGCCAGTGATGAGGCAGTTCGAGCAGCGGAATTCTGGGCATCACGTGGAATATAAAGATGCACATATACTTTGTAATCTTTGTATATATATTTATAATATGTTATGTTCTGGACACGTATAAATAAATAACTATAAGGCAACACCACACTCCTAAACTAATTATCGTAAGGTTAGATTACGTAAGTTTCACTACGGCTGGAGATAGGAATTTCGCTGCTCTACCTCTGTTTAACCGAGGTTTAATATATTATTTTGATCATGATATATGCATGGTCTGGCGCCCTGGCTACACATAATACTACACATTATGTACTTTTTTAGTGATGCTGACAACAATACAGATACACTATTAAATTAATACACAAATGTTTCATATTGATCACCCAAAAGTGGACGACTATTTAATTATTAACCTTTGCATATTAACAGCATAGCGTTTAGAAGAGAAAGTGTGCCGACTCCCGAGTTTGCCGTATCTTTAGTATGGGTAGTTGCTGCGCCCGCCGGTAGACTGCGCAGCGATTGGTTGTGGCTGGCTGGAGACACTTTCTATGCGCTCGCGAGTTTGAAAACATGGAAATGCTGCCGTGTTTAGTCCTTATTTCTTGGTGTTGAAAAGTGTATGCGATCAAGAAGCGATAGTGAAATAATACATACGTTATGACACTGGTGTGTTTAGTATTTGTAAGCCTTTACACTTATTTCTTTACGTTTGTGCTGTCGAGTGAATGATAACCTGGTAAGATTCGTCAAACAAAACTGTGTAAGTGAATATGCCGTGTTGTTTTGTTCCCGGGTGCCGATCTGGATACGACAAGTCATCTGCAACAGGTAGGCACTTTTTTAGACCTCCAAAAGCCGAAGATGATTTATTTAAATGGGCTAAGGCCATTCCGAGGAAAGACATTAAATTGTCAAGTAAGTCATATGCAGGCTATGGGACAAACATTGCTCCGATAATTTCCTTATAAAAACGGACACTTTCATTATAGAAGGAAAGACAGTCGAAATGGCGAGAATGAGATGGAGTTTGAAGCCTGGTGCAGTCCCACACTATCTAGCCGGGTATATTGTCAAGCAACTAAGGAAAGGGATCAGCTGTGTGAAGTGGGCAACAACCCTTCAAAGTGAAAAGGCCGTCGGACACAACAGCTGCAACTTTCACTAATATAAAGGACTTTGGCACAATAAATGCCCTTAGTTACCTAACTCAACCGTCTGACAGTGTCTTCAACATTCTTTTACAGGTCGAAGTAGTCGTTGAAATGGAATTATCTTCCCTTTCAAATTTGTGGGTTGATAAATTTTATGAGTGTTAGGACAGCATTGATGAGATTGTTTTAGGGCCGTGATTTTTTGATGGTGTATGGAACATAAACTGGACCTTATTGGAAAACTCGTTTTTCATTTCATGAAGTGCGCTTTTTCTTTCGTACGAAAGAAATTAGGAAAGAGCAATCAACTTCTAAGTCTGGAAAATCATCGCGTAAGCTGTCCAAAGCTTCGGACAACTGAGAGCTATAAGTTATATGGGTGAGTTTGTCATTATACTGTATTATATTATATTTACTTTATTTGTGCAGTAGTGAATGGTCTGTAGCTTTACGATTTTTCACACATTCAGTTACATTTTGACCCCCGTCAGAATGTTTTATTTCCTTATTATATGAACCCATGACGCAATCTGTTGTTTCATAATCAACACAACGGACGTCAGTGTTTTATATACTCAGTGCGGACAATTTTGTATTTGGATCATCATGTCTAATACAACGTAGTGTAAGCTGATAACATTCAAGTACTGAAAAGGAACATTCAACTGCTTGTATTGATACCGTCCTCACTCAGCGCTAGCCGACGCTAGAGCCACCTAGCGGCTGGACCATACAAACTCCACAAGTCGCGTCACTTTCTCTTCTATACGCTATGTTAACAGTAATAAAGTTCATTAAGCCATTACAAATAACGCCCAACAGTGGAGCGCATTGCATATAATCAGTTTCATTTTGACTTAACCCATTACATATAACGCCCAACTAGTGGGGCAAGATTCAGTTTTCTCTAACACATTACAATGTTGAGACTCCGCTCCCAAATGTCCTGAGTTTGATTCACAGCTCTGCCGAGATAATTAAGTTTGGTCCAAAAGTTTTAATAGGTATTTGTTGTTTGAGTCTTTAGTCTTTTAACTGGTTTGATGCAGCGCTCCATGCCTCCCTGTCTTGAGCTAATATTTTCATCTTTACATAGCTACCACACCTCATATCTAAGACAATCTGTTTAACATATTCTAACCTTGGTCTACCCCTACAGTTCTTGTCCTCAACCCTTCTTTCCATAACGAAGCTTTGTATTTCTGGGTGTCTTAGTTTGTGTCCTACCAACTTATCTCATCTCTTCATTAGCAGTCTCCAGAAACATCTCTCCTCTTCCACTCGTCTTAACTCTCTTCATTTGTTACTCCATCGTTTTCATAACATTCTCAATTTCATCGATTACTTTAACTTTTTCTTTCAACGTCAATACGTTTCTTTTACTGGCCATTCTGGGCTAAGATGTATGTTCTTAGTGATAAACTGCTATGGTAACTGACCTTAGATGCGTAATGTTAACGGGTTCTGTGGAACGCGCAAGGATTATAATGAAGCGGGGAATCTACAGTCTTGACCTTGGCCATGAAGCAGGCCTGGTGCCTTCAAGGTTGTGTTGACGGTAGGAAGCAGTATGCACTAATGACTGGAGAGAAGGATTAATAATTTGCCAGGTCGCCTGATTTCAGCAACAGATTTCCTTGTACGTTGGTTCTTGGAAAATAATATTGTAAACTAAGTCTGAAAAGCAAGGTTAAGGAACATATTCCTTCATGAGGAATATGTTTGTACCGTAGTAACATGATGTTATAGTTGAGTTGTCGCTGAAACCGATGTCGTTATAACAAGGTTCAAGTGTATTTTTAAATGAAATTGAAGACGGCAAAATACGCTTCCATTGCATTAAGGTTGCTCATTCCATTGGTTTGGAGCATATTTTCCTACAAGTGTTTGGTATTTTCCATTTTATTTTAAAATATAATTTTGTATTTGCAAGGATTCAGATATTGCTTTTTCAATTTTGTATCGAAATATACACTGCTCAAAGAAATTAGAGGGACAACATTTGAAACACGTACATTATTTTGCCAGGAATGGGTGGAGTCAAACAGCCATGTTATCCGGAAAATGAAACCTTTATTTGACGGAAATTTACATATCATGTGCATGTCGTAGCACACATGTTGGTGCTATGACCAGAAATGCATCACAATGTAGTCAAGCGAAGTGAGAAGTCCTTCCATGAATGCACAGAGTGCACAAAAATAAACAGTTCAATATCTGCTAAACCCTCCAAGTGCCCGTATAACTGCCTCACATCTTCGTGGAATGCTCCTGACAAGTCTGCGAACAGTTTCTTGTGGAATTTTGTCCCACTCCTCCATAAGGGCCTCTGCAAGTTGTTCCAGAGTCTGAGGCGCTACAGGACGGGCCTGAAGTTGTCTTCCCCCAGGGGCTCACATCTAGTGGGACGTGGGTTGGCGACCAAGGGACCCCAGCTGAGTCCGGCATTGCTTCCACTTACTTGTGCCGGGCTCCTCTCCGTCTTCTTTCCTGTCGACCTCCCTTGGTCACCTCTTGTTCTCTTCCGACCCCGACGGTATTAGGTTATCCGAGGCCTAGGGAGTCTTTCACTTTCCCGCCTTAATTGGCCCTTGTCTCATCTTTCCTGATACCCTCCTTCTGTGAGGGGTCAGCCTTCTTTTTCTTTTCCTTTTACCTCCTGCCTTGTGCTCAAGGCCCTTAAGGAGGCAGGGTGTATGTAGCCCCACCACTTCTGGTGCACCCTGGATAATGCTACACCCTCAGGGGCTCACGGCTGGTGAGTTCGGGAGTTGGCGACCCCGAGGGATTCCTGAGCTGGGTCCGTTTTCCCCTTTTGTCCCCTACCTTTGGGGCGGACGCTCTCCTCTCTCTTCTCTCCTCTCCTCTCATCTCCTCTCCTCTCCTCTTTTATTAATATATTTCCTTTTCTCTTTAAGTTTCCCGCACTGTTTTTGTTACTCGGTTCACCGTGTATCTAAATTCCCTTCTAGCAATTTTTAAGGCATTTTTAATCTACATTGCATTTTGTAAGTTTTTTCGATCTAAATTACATCTCGCGATAGTTTTCAAACTCAATTGCATTTTGTAAAGATTGACGATCTAAATTGCTTTTTAGTAAGTCTTTCAATATGGTGGAGGGACCTTTGTGAGTATTTTGAATTTCAATTGCATTTTGTAAGTATTTCCAACCAAAACCGCATTTCGCACGAATTTTGAATCTAAATTGCATTTTGTTTGGTGGGCATTTTGCACATATTTTGATTCTCAATTGCATTTTTTGGGTATTTTGAATCTAAATTACATTTTGTCAAGTATTTTCAATCTAAATTGCATTTTGTAAGTATTGTCAATCCACACGAGTCGTTTGAATCTATCGTACATTTTGTAAGCATTTTCAATTTCAATTGCATTTTGTAAGTATTTTGAATTTCAATTGCACTTTGTGAATAATTTGGATTGGAACTGGGATATTTCAATCTGAATTGCATTGTGTATTTTCAATTTCAATTGCATTTTGTAAGTATTTTGAACCTGAATTGCATTTTGTACGTATTTTCGATCTCATTTGCATTTTGTAAGTATTTTGAATTTCAGTTGCATTTTGTAAGTATTTCGACGCTACATTGCATTTTGTAGGTATTTTGAATCTAGCCTACGTTTTGTGCGTCTTTTTCAATCTATTCTTTTTGTGAATCTTTTCGTTCTAAATTCCCTTTTGTAAGACCACATTGTGAGTTGTTTCCACCTGAGTTTCTCTTTGTACGTATTTTCCGTCTCACATAATTTTCGTTCTGTTTTCCATTTCATTCTCATTTTCGCTATCACCCAGATCATTAGGAGCCGATAACCTGGATGTTAGGCCCCTTAAAACAACAATTATCATCATCATCATCATCATCATCATCATCATCATCATCATGAAGTTGTCTATCCAGCATAACCCACAAATGCTCAATGGGATTGAGATCAGGACTCAGCGCAGGCTAGTCGAATGTTTGAATCGCTATGTCCTGTAGAGTTTCCATGGTGGCTGCTACTTAAGGAGCCCTCACATTATCGAATTGCAGGATAAACTGAGGACCCATTACAACTGCAATGGCCATAACATGACCTAGTACAATCTTGTTGATGTACCTCTGAGCATTAAGTCAGCCTCTGATTATCTGACGGTCCGATCGGCCATCAATGGTGATGCAACCCCACACCATGACTGAGGCACGGCCAAAGCTGTCTCTTTCCTGGACTGCTGCTTCATAATAACGTTCACCACGACGACGATAGACACTTACACACCCATCCCACCGTGTTAGACGAAAGCGGAACTCGTCCGTAAACAATACATTGCGCTAGTGACGCAGCTGCCAGTCCCTATGGTCCTCAGCAAATACAAGTCGCTCTCTCCTGTGCCGAGCAGTTAATCGTGGGACCTGATGAGGTCGTCATGGTCTTAAACCTGCCTCCTGGAGTCTGATGCGCATTGTTTGGTCACTGACACTGCTACCAGTTGCTGCTCTTTTGCAGGTCCCGGGCGGTCGCCGAACGCCGGAGGAGAGAACAATTCACCACATATCGGTCGTCTCTGGCCGATGTTTTTTATTTTCTCTCGTGCCTTGGCTTTCGTGTGCATGAAAAAGTTTTACAAAATCGTTTCCAAACCATCTCAACAGATAAAGCCACATTAAGCTCCTTAGGCACTGCACGAATAGTCCAACCTTATTACAGTATTGTCACTGACCGAACATATTCTGTCTCATTCAGATGCCTCATTTCGACTAATGCAACGTACACCAAGTGGGTAGTAACGTATTCTTCACTTACACGCTCTCGAGGACAGAGTGCGACATTGCTCGTCCATTTCACTCTGCGGCATAGCACGATACATGTGTCTACTGCCACTAAGCCATGGCTTTCCAACGACATGTGGAGGTGTCCTCGCATTCTCAAAACATGTTGGAAGAATACGGGCAACAGTAAATATCGTAATCACGAACTATGTGCATGGTACATGCGATCAAATTCTTGTCCCTCTAATTGTTTTGAGCAGTGTATTTTGTGAGTATTTTGCCCCATTCTCGAATGGGGCATACTCAGCCTCACGAGGCAAAACTGAGAAAAGAGGGTTCGATATCCACTTCAGTAATGTAGAAGTAAGGAAAAGGAAGGAAGCTTGTAGTTTAACGTAGCCGTTAATCTTGAGATCATGAGCCACGGGACCTCCTTTTTACGTGGAATCCGAACCACAGGACATGGCATTTCACTTCGAAAATCTCACATGCTTTGACCGGGAATCGAACCCGGACCGCCTTGGTGAGAGACATACAGCTAGACCGCTGAGCCACCACGCCCTCTAATGTAGAAGTAACATTCCGTGGTTTCCCACTTTTACTTCAGAATAATACACATCTGGCTGTCCATGGTCTTCAACAAGTTAAAACGTGAAGTCCAACCATACTTGTTTTATTCGCGACCATTCACATTAGAACATGGTTTGGATGCCCTCCAGACTGGAAAAGCAGCGGGATTTGATGGTGTGTATGCGGAGTTTCTCAAGAAATGTGGTTAGTCTACCAAACGATGGCTTGCAAACTTTTGCAGTTCCATTCTACAATCAGGACGTCTTCCATCGTCTTTTAAGAAGACCAAATTCATTGCAATACTGAAGCCAGGAATAGATCCAAAGCTACCCCAAAGTTACAGGCCAATTGCCTTACTCATTGTCACCTGCAAATTACTTGAAAGACTCTAACTGAATAGAATTGCTCCTGCAATTGAGCAAGAGATTCCTGTTGGACAAGCTGGATTCCGCTCAAAACTAGACTGCTCTGATCAAGTCCTTGCCTTAACTACATATCTAGAAACTGGCTTTGAGAAGAAACTTAAAAGTGTTTCTGCCTTTCTGGACCTCTCAGCGGCGTATGATACTGTCTGGAGGAAAGGACTTCCCCTCTAACTCATAAAGTCAGTCTCTTCTCTTAAAACAGTCACTCTCATCAGCAACATGTTAAGTACCCAATAGACTATTCCAAGTTCACAATGAAAGTACCAGGAGCAGGTTCCATACACTCAATAACGGTCTATCTCAGGGTTTCTAACCTTAATGTCAAATTATAAATAATTTTCATGTATGCCATACGATAAATAAATAAATAAATAAATAAATAAATCAGGGTTTAGTTTTATCCCCTATGCTATTTAACTTATACATCCATGATCTGCCAGAAACGGTATTCCGTAAATTCATCTATGCGGACGATATACATCTTACAGTCCAGTGTGCCACTTTTGATGAAGCAGAGGATTTTCTGAGTGAAGACCTTAAGAAGATGAATGTTTATTTCAGAAAGTGGATGCTTCAGCCAAGTCCTTCTAAATCTGAGGTAACCACATTTCGCCTTAACAACCTACAGGCAAACTACCAACCTAGAGTGAAGTTCGGGAACCAATACAACAGCACCCCTAAGTATTTAGGAGTGATATTGGACAAGGCATTAACTTTCAGACAGCATATTGCAAAAACGGCAGCAAAATTAAAAAGCCGTAATAACCTACTAAGTAGGTTAGCTGGAACATTATAGGGCGCTGATGCCTACCCTCTCAGGACTACTGCTTTCGCTGTCGTATACTCTCCTGCTGAATACTGTGCAGGCCTATGGTTGAACAGCTCCCATTGCCAACTGGTTGATATTCAACTCCGCCAGACAATGCGGATTATCTCTGGCACTCTACATTTCACTCCCTCACAGTGGTTACCTGTACTGTTCCTCCTCACATGAGGAGACAGCAAGTTCTTTCCCGCCTGTGGCGCAGAATTATAGATAATGAAGTTCTCCCAATCCACCAAGACGTCAATCAGCCTTCTACATTCAGGTTGAAATCACGGAAATCTGCCTACAAGACGGCTATGGAACTTACTTTAGCTCCGTTCGACCCCCGAAATACATGGAAAGTTGAACGGTCTACCTCTCCAGTTCATGGCCTAATTGAAGTACTTAATCCTAGCAGGGGAGGTGCGTCATTAAGGGCCGTAAGGGCCCCGCCCACCCAGGGCTGTTTTGCGTACTCTATTGCACAAAATTTGTTTAATGAAGTCTTTAAAAATTACTTTAAATTACAGATATTCTACTTAAAATAAGTGGTTTTCCTATCTAGAATCTCTAAAAAGAATTCAGTATACATAACTCATCCCTAGCTTAAGATTCCGACAGTCTCGTACGGTGTATTGTCATAGCGAGGGCGACTCGACAGTAAGTTCTATGTAAGTTATATGGCTCGATGGACCGGGTGAGGAAACAGTGGACATAGCACTGTCTTGCACGCGAAATCTTCTGTGCTATGAAGGAATTTTTCTCTCTTCAAAGGCCAGCAGAATGGGCCCATTACGTTGCTTTGAAGCGGAATAGAAGATGTCTCAATTTCACTTCCTGCTTCTGTCACTGTCAAACTGGATCACGGGAGAACGGTCCACCCCACCCTACGCCCTTAAACAGGTATTCAGCCATTGTTCGCAGCTTGCTGACATCAAACAAAAATACATTTATACATTTCCAGCTGTCTGGTGTGCTGGTCCGGACAACATCTCTAATGAGGTTATTAAGAACATGGGCCTGTATTGTATATGCTGGCTTACTTCTCTCTTCACTTACATTCTCCAAGAGAACAGAATGCCCAGTCATTTCAAATTATCAAAAGTTATAGCCATTCTCAAACCTGGCAAACCCGAAGATAGCCCCGAAATTTATCGACCAATAGCACTGCTCAGTTGCATATTCAAGCTTCTTGAACGAATCCTCCTAAGCAGAATAGCACCTTTCATTGAAGCTGTTACGCCTCCTGAACAAGCTGGAATCAGACATGGACGCAGCTGCACCGATCAATTTCTTGCTCTAACTACACATAATCGAAGAAGGTTTTCAAAGACAGCTGAAATCAACAGCTGTTTTCATCGACTTGACTGGAGCATATGACACTGTTTGGCGACAAGGACTTATCTACAAACTATTGCAAGTTGTAACAAGTCGAGATATCGTGGATCTAATATCTAGTCTGCTTAGTGAAAGACAATTCGAAGTATTTCCAGGCAACACTAAAAGCCACCAACGAATACTGTTTTAGCCCCATTGCTCCTCAATTTGTACATTCATGATTTACCAGTCACAACATCAACTAAGTTCATATATGCTGATGTCATCGCTCTTGTAGCACAGAGTAATAACTTTGAAGATGGTGAACAAATCCTTACAGAGGATATCAAGAAGATGTCAACTTTCTTTAAGACCTGGAGATTGATCCCCAGCACTTCAAAAACTGAAGGCTCTTGTTTCCATCTAGCGAATCGTGCTGTAAACTACAATCCAAGAGTTTTGTTCAACGAACGAAATTTGAGGTACAATCCTTTTCCAAAATATCGTGGAGTCACTTTAGATAGATCCCTGAGCTACAAAGAACACATCACTAAGCTTTCCCACAAAGTCGCCGCAAGAAACAACATATTGCATAAGCTCTGTGGTACATCCTGGGGAGCCTCTGCTGCCTGTATACGCTTATCTGCCATGAGTCTTGTCTACTCGGCTGCTGAGTACTGTGCACCCATCTGGTTGGAAAGCGTACATGTGAAGAAGGTTGACACAAAATTGAATGATACAATGCGTTGCATTACTGGCTCCATCAAATCAACTCCATGTCACTGGTTACCCATGCTGAGTCACATCCCTCCACGTCACTTAAGGTGGAAGCAAGCTCTACTAAGGGAATCTAAGAAAATCTTTGCATCACCTTCTTTGCCATTGCACCAAGAATTCTGCCATCCGTCACAGCAACGACTGCAATCTAGAAGACCAGTAGGAGTGTCACTGCGGGGCAACTCATTGCTGCTGGATTTGACCTAAATGAAAGCTGGAAGCATGAGTGGTCAACTAAAACATTGGGAACAAGTGCCCACCATCTTGATCCCACGAAGAAACCAAACTCATTCAAATCCTCAGTCGTGTCGGCCAAAATGACTATGTGATCGGCAAATCTCAGAGTTGAAATTATTTCTCCTTGAATCTTCACTCCCACTTTAAATTTTTCTCCGATTTCCTTCATTGCTTGTTCAATGTAAAGATTGAAAAGTATGGGTGATAAATTGCAGCCTTGCCTTTCTGAATACCAGCTTCTCTCTCATGTCTTTCAGCTCGAATGACTGCTGTCTGGTTTCTGTATAGATTGTAGATCACCCTCCTATCCCTGTACTCTATTCCAATCGTTTTCAAAATGTCAAACAATTTAGTCCAATCAACGTTATCAAAAGCCTTTTCTAAGTCTACAAATGCCATGAACGTTCTCTTATCTTTCCTCATTCTGCCTGCCAAAATCAGCCTAAGACTTAGTACAGCTTCCCTTGTTTCCAAATTTCTCCTGAAACCAAACTGGTCTTCACCCAACTCCGTTTCTATCTGGCTTGCCATCCTCTTGTAAATTATTCTTGACAGGATCTTGTAACATTTGTTGTAGCATTACAAAATTGTATATACAGACAGAAAAACTCAGTTTTATTATGTGCCTACAAGTGCTCGATATGTGCCCCATGAGTGACTCTACACACATCAACTCTATAGTCGAGTTCGTCCCACACCCGAGGTAGCACGTCGCTATCAATTTGACCAAAGGCGTTGCTGATGCGGGCTCTCAGTTCTGTTAGATCTGCCGGTAATGGTGTCGTAAAAACTGCAACTTTCACATAACCCCATACGAAGAAGTCGCAAGGGGTGAGTTCCGGAGAGCGTGCAGACCATGATATGAGGGCGTGATCTTCATTCCCGATACGACCGATCCATCTTTCTGGAAGTCTGCTATTCAGAAAGTCACGATCATCACCATGGAAACGAGGTGGAGCACCATCCTGTCGGTAGATAATGTTCATGCTATCGGTCTCCAAATCTGGCACGAGCCACTTCTCCGGCATATCCAGGTACATGGGCCCTGTAATGGATTTTTCATCGAAGAAGAAGGGACCGTAAACTTTAAATTTCGAGATGGCACAGATTGAGCTTGGGAGAGTCCCGAACGTGCTGCACACAGGTACTGGGATTTTCAATCCCCCAAATTCGTACATTGTTCCTGTTTGTATTTTTTAGCGTATGGCTTTTAGTGCTGGGAGTGTCCGAGAACATGTTCGGGTCGCCAGAGTTTGTTGCTTCTTCTATGCGGTCACCCATGGGGTGAGCTACATGTACCGTCGTGTGTGGAGTGTTGTCTGGGGAGGAAAGTTTGAATTAAGGACGAGGAGTTGGAAGGTAGCGGCTGTGGCATATAGTTAGGGACCAACCCCGGCATTTGCCTGGAAGGAAGGGAAACCACAGAAGACCATCTTCAAGGTTGCCGGCGGGGGGATTCGAACCTCCTCGCCACCCGGATGTGAGCGACTGCCTGCAGCCACGCCGTAACGACCACGGCTAACTCACCAGGTATTGTTCCTGTTAATTTTACCACTCAGAAAAAATGCTGCCTTATCACTGAAGACAAGTTTGTCACAAAATTCATTATCTTGCATACGCCGACATTGCTTGAAGCAGATGCAAATGGTAAGGGCGCATCCGGAACCTTTTCCTTACGACTTTCCAAACGGTCGAACGAGCCATGTTCATTTCCCTGCTCGCTCGACGAGTTGATTTTTGCGGGCTACGTTCAAAACTGCGTCGCACACGCTCAACCGTTTCTTCAGGCACACTAGGCCGGCCTGTTGACTTTCCCTTGCACATACATCCCGTGGTTTTGAACTGTTGATACCATCGGCGAATGGCGTTGGCACTGGGTGGATCTTTCCGATACATTGTTCTAAAGTTTCGTCGCACGGTTGTCACAGATTAGCTGGAATGAAATTCCAGAACAGCATAGACGGTTTTTCACTGTTTGTCGCCATCTTTGCAACTGTTGGGGTAGAGCACGCACCATGTCTGCCGGATGTTGCAACTGTTGCGCTCTCGTGGACGTCCCCCAGGGGCTCACATCTAGTGGGACGTGGGTTGGCGACCACGGGACCCCAGCTGAGTCCGGCATTGCTTCCACTTACTTGTGCCGGGCTCCTCTTCGTCTTCTTTCCTGTCGACCTCCCTTGGTCATCTCTTGTTCTCTTCCGACCCCGACGGTATTAGGTTATCCGAGGCCTAGGGTGTCTTTCACTTTCCCGCCTTAATTGGCCCTTGTCTCATCTTTCCTGATACCCTCCTTCTGTGAGGGGTCAGCCTTCTTTTTCTTTTCCTTTTACCTCCTGCCTTGTGCTCAAGGCCCTTAAGGAGGCAGGGTGTATGTAGCCCCACCACTTCTGGTGCACCCTAGATAATGCTACACCCTCAGGGGCTCACGGCTGGTGAGTTCGGGAGTTGGCGACCCCGAGGGATTCCTGAGCTGGGTCCGTTTTCCCCTTTTGTCCTTTACCTTTGGGGCGGACCCTCTCCTCTCCTCTCCTCTCCTCTTTTCCTTATATTTCCTTTTCTCTTTAAGATTCCCGCACTGTTTTTGTTACTTGGTTCACCGTGTATCTAAATTCCCTTTTAGCGATTTTTAAGGCATGTTTAATCTACGTTGCATTTTGTAAGTTTTTTCGATCTAAATTACATCTCGCGATTGTTTTCAACTTCAATTGCATTTTGTAAAGATTGACAATCTAAATTGCTTTTTGGTAAGTCTTTCAATGCAGGTAGCCGGGCCTTTTAGTGAGAATTTTGAATTTCAATTGCAATTTGTAAGTATTTTCAACCAAAACCGCATTTCGCACGAATTTTGAATCTAAATTGCATTTTGTTTGGTGGGCATTTTGCACATATTTTGATTTTAATTGCATTTTGTGGGTATTTTGAATCTAACTTACATTTTGTCAAGTATTTTCAATCTAAATTGCATTTTGTAAGTATTGTCAATCCACATGAGTCGTTTGAATCTACCGTACATTTTGTAAGCATTTTCAACTTCAATTGCATTTTGTAAGTATTTTGAACCTCAATTGCATTTTGTACGTAATTTCGATCTCATTTGCATTTTGTACGTATTTTGAATTTCAATTGCATTTTGTAGGTATTTCGACGCTACATTGCATTTTGTACGTATTTTGAACCTAGCCTTCATTTTGTGGGTATTTTTCAATCTATTCCTTTTGTGGATCTTTTCGTTCTAAATTCCCTTTTGTAAGAACATTTTATGAGTTGTTTCAATCTGAGTTCCTTTTTGTAAGTATTTTCCGTCTCACTTAATTTTTGTTCTGGTTTCCGTTTCATTATCATTTTCGCTATCACCCAGATCATTAGGGGCCGATAACCTAGATGTTAGGCCCCTTAAAACAACAATTATCATCATCATCATCTCGTGGACGTTGAGGGAAGCACAATGTATGGAGGCATTCAAACTAAACGAAACTTGCCTTAAAACATCAATCACTAACACCATAGCTCTAATAATACGGCTAGAAATGATTGACAAATCCGCTCCAATCATTTGTGCGCACCCTGTACTTCAATCTTCGACTTTAATAATACTATTGTTGTACAGTCGAGGTCTCCCTAAATCAAAATATAACTAATTTCATCAAAATGTATTTCTTTAGTGGTTGTTGCTTGACGGAACTGACACACAAACAAGAAACATTGTTTGTCGCCACTCGCCTTAAAGGGACCCGAAACGCGTCAACGAAACAAACAAAAGAAAATTACATTAGATAAGGAGAATTGGGGAATCCTGGTTCATGTAGATTGTAGAGTATCATTTTCAGATCAATTTAATAGGAAGCGTAATTGTGTACTGGCATAGCCCCTTGCTTTCCCCACGGACGACTGGGGTTCGAATCCTGGTGACGAGGGCGTATCTAAACTGAGCCAGGTTAGGTCCGGCAACCCTAAGATCACTTGTTAAACTACAAAATGTATGTACGTGCTAGCAAGACACTGGGTTCGCTCTGGGATGAGGCCATTATTCCGCTGTCTTGGCGTGATTGACAAGAGAAACGGAATGGACTAGCGAGACTCGGCTGGCGTAACACATTTTCTCTGCTCTGCATGCCATGAATCACGCGTGCTCGTGGTTTGTCAGACCTCTGATTCACCCTGACAGTTTAATAGTCTGTAAGTCGCCTTTGTTCTTATTTTGTGTGGTGTATATGATTTATGGCTAAGGTGTGAATCCCTAGAATTCCAATATTCTTTGCCTTAAATATAGAAGCGGCGCGAGCCGAGTAGAAAGGAGCAATTCGTATATAGTCAAGACCAAGGCCCGGATTTTGATGTTTATAAATGTTTAAATAATGACCTATAAAATGTCTGCAAAATGCCAATATTATGACCCGAAAACTTTTAAGAATGACCCATAAATAACTTATTTCGTGCCATTTTCAGACTTTGCAAAAATAAAATGATCGATAGAAAAAATATCCTCGCTGAATTCCGAAATTATTTATTAAAGCTTTAACTTTGGCATTCTTAATATTCTCGAAATAACAACCCCAACCCGATAACTCAAATTCACTCAACACACTGGTAGCAAGGAGATACTTCACCAGCCTGGCATTACTGGACCTACTGTAGTCTGCCTTGCTACCCTCGTTTTAAACATACAGTAGCTCCCAGATAGGTGCAAGCGCAGGTGTGTCTCCTGGAATGTGGATATTTCCAAGAAGTAACAACTGAACAAAGTTACTTTGGTCTTCTGATCGGCAATGAGTTGTGAAGACTCTCATGTCTTCGGATTCATCCTGACTTTGAATTCCGATATCCAATATCCCACGCAAAAATGGGGGAGGAGGATGAGTGGTACACTCAAAAATGGCTTCCAACCCAATAATTGTGACTTTGGGTTTGGAATAGTCTCGTACTGACGAGTTCGGGCTGTTCAGTCGACTTTTGGGTCAGGGATAGTTTTGAGCTACCGATGTCCAGATGGGCTGCGCTGGCCCATGTGTGATCGGACTAGTGTCTGGACACAGCAGCGAGCCCAGTGGGAGACTCCAACAACAACAACAACAACAACAACAACATTATTATTATTATTACATCGAATTCGAAATCCAGTCACTGAGTTTAAAAATATGAAACCATCCAAGAGAAACTATGTTTTTGTTTGTTTTCGTGAAATCAAATACTACTACTACCACTAGTCTACTGCTACTACTAACAATTGGATTGTTCACCACACTACAATAGAGCAATTTCCACACACGAACCATTTAAAAGAGCTCCAGTATATCAAAGGGGAAGTTAACCGGTGCCCTATGCCTTATTCCATTTTAACCATTACATCGCATCAAACCACAATCAATCAAATCGATGATATAAGAGTGTGTCCCAAGAATTCATCCTCCCCCCTGGAAATGAAACCTATTGACGGGACTGGCCCGGTACTAACAGTGGTTTCGTCCGTACTGCCGATCGCTATAAATAATACAATCGATATGAGCGGGGTGACGCCATGCTGCTAGCAACAGGTGGGGGTCATGTCTACACCAATAGAATACTCAATAGCAATGGATCTTTTGATCAGTCACTGAATAAACTTGCCGTGGTTCAGATACTCACGTATAACTTGGACAATATTGCTTGCGCACGCGACCCTTTAATTTATCTTCTGACGAACTGTGAACTGTCATTGCAGTAGGTGATTTGAAGTTAAACTGTTGTAAGTCTAAATTATAATACGGTTTCCTAAATAGAGGTCTGGCTCAAATCCCGGAAATGCAAATTAATATGCATCCCACGGTATTGGAAAGTTGCATTAGGAGTAGAGTTTTGCTGAGGCTGTATAAAAGAAGAGGTATTGTATAATACTGTATTAAAAGTTCACATTCGTCGGCATAGCTTAGGCACTGAAGAAAAAGACGTCACGTTTTTGAGGAGGTGTGTAGCTTTGCAAATATGAGGGTTGAGATAATCTGCAAGCATTGTAAAACAATGGAATGTATTGGTGCCAGTGTCAGATTTTAAAGTAACGCATCCCAACTCCCTGAAGTGAACGAGGAGAGAAGTGTGTACGATATATAAAACGCTAAGGGTTATGTTTCATAAAACTCTAGCTCTTAAACCAGAGGGTGTTAGAAGGTGCGGTTTGTGACAAAATCTTCTAAGTACAAGAAAAATATTGAATTTATTGAAAAGTCAACGGAAATATATTGGTTTACAAAGTGTGTTTAAGACTAATAAACAATAGGGCCCCTGTCAGAGCTGTGTCGCATCGAGCTCTCATTACAGTAAAGCCGGTCTATACACAAGGGGCGCTCACATGTACTGTATCTTTTCGTAGTAAATGAGCATTCAAAAGAAAGAGAATTAAAAGGCCTTGAACATCTTAGTAATCAGCCCCGTGTAGTTGGTTGTGTGTTGAACTTGTCATCCTGGATTAATGTTATGACTGTAGTAGTGTGTGGAATTGTATATGGAACAGGCATGAGGGAGGTGCCTGGAGGGTGTGTGGAAAAAACTGGGGGAAAACCACACTCAGCTGCTGTCAGCGCAGGGATTCGAACCTGCGATCTCCGAAGATTTTGCAATTGCCCTGGCGGCCATGGTGCATGATTACTGTGCTGGGCTACGCCGCGGGGTCTGACAACATGAAGTCAGTGATATAAGCACACTGAATGATGCGAGTAGGCATAGATGATAAGCTACGCAATCTGATGTAGATTTAAGGATATGTGGAGTGTGTGATTTCCATCCCAATTATATTTTTACATAACTTGTCAAGACTTTTGTACAACGAGCAAGGTGCTGGTATGCTGTACACATCACCATTATTTGTTTCTCATTTATCTTCGTCTGTAAATTTTATTAACCGTCTCAAAAGCGTCAAGGCTGACACCTACACCAGAAGAAAGGCTTATAAGGAAAATATATTCTGTAGACACCGTGGGGGTGGTAAGAAGGATCAATATGTTGTATTTTGTTTGGGCAATTTGTTACATATTGCTACTGAGCTATGAAAACAGGTTTAGCATACTCTATTGTTTCAACTGCACAAATAACATTCTAACCATCCGTGTAAAAAACAGTTCATTCTCATTTTGGGGTGTTAGGCCAATGAATCTCAACATTATTAAAGCACACATATAGTTGTAAGAACGGTATTCAAAGTACGTTTATTATTATTATTATTATTATTATTATTATTATTATTATTATTATTGTTATTAACTTTATTGGCCACATTGGACCACTTGAGTCTTCCATGTACACTTTTTCTTTGAAGGTTGTATTGTTTGATTCTTCTTATAGGGGCCGATAACCTCGATGTTAGGCCCCTTAAAACAACAATTATCATCATCATTGATTCTTCTTATCTGCCCAGTACTTCTTCATTAGTTCTGATCGCAGTGTTTTTAATTCGTCTGAAATCTAAGTACGTTTATACTGTACGTTTTTTTAAACATAATATAGTCCTTACTGCTTGTTCCATACATTTCACTATGCTTTGCAACATGTAAACAGCTTATATCGCTGACACGACCGCAATACTGTATTCACAAACAACTTCCATTCTTTACATTAGTTCATGAAAGCATCAGCTCCATCGATTTCCTGGTTGAAGAGCTTTGATGTTCATTTTTGACTGTTATGTACATATTTGTATATATATGTAGATCATTTTGTACCATACGAAAATAATAATAATAATAAATCTTTACATTGCGCGAAAATATTTCCCTGTTAGTAAAATTCATTCTGCATGTCATGTGTGTGTGCACTAATTTCGATAAATTTCTTCTTTTCATTATTTAAGGTTATTTCCAGTTTCTGGAGAGGTGAACATCTTCTTAATAAGGAAAATAATGTTTTATTACGTTTTGTCGCAGACTTCTGAGTACTCGAGTGGTACATGTTGAGACTCTTGTCGTAAGGTGTTTGGTTTGGATTCTGGTCTGAGGGATGGAACGAGGGTCACTCATCCTCGTGACGGTAACTAAGCTTCTATCTATTACCACCTCAACCATCCTAGAATTTATTTTCTGCGTAAAATCATGCCCCCTCCGTCTCTAATATACCTATATTATTAACAAATCCACACGAGGCTGAAGGTCATGATGCGATGACAGGAATTTGTAATGAAACAATTATCTGGTTTTGTAAAGCACTCTCATTTTTAAGTTTTAAAAGTACGATATAGTCATCAGTGTTCGTTCACAGGGTATTTTTAATATTTCTCTAGAATAAATGATCCGTCGTGTTTAAGATACAACGTGTTGTGTTTTGATAAGCCACTCTAATGCGTGTTTGGAAGGTCCTCCCCATCCCGTTCACCAGATTCAATGCATAATCCATGATATGACTTACTTAGCTGGTTGCATGGACCTCAGGTGAGCAGCTGTGCACTCCGAGATTTTGCACTCGATGTTATGTTCTGTTCTGCTACTTTTTGTTGTACAATGTGTAAGAGTTTCAATATCGTTGACTTTTATGAAAAGAAAATCAAACCATACTTTTTTCACAGTTGACAAAATACAATACATTGCGGGCCCGCTTTGTTTACATTTATTATTTTAGTACCTAGTTTCTTGTAGCTCACCCTAATAAGGGTATCTGCTGAAAGCAGCTACAGCTCGGACACTCCCAGCACTAAAAGCCATACGATACACATCTTTGATGCTACCCCGTGGCGTAGCCGTGCTCGTTACATCGTGCACCACGACCGTGTGGGCAGCTGTAGTAAGTCCGGAGATCGCTGGTTCGAATCCCGGCACTAATAGCGCCGACCCTGAGTGTGGTTTCTCCCCGTTTTATTTTCACACACCCTCCAGGAGGAGATAATGTAGATCAGGCTATTCCAGCCGAGCAACTCGCTCGTGAGCAACGGAGTACTCGCCGCCTTACGCGAGTAAACTTGCAACATGCAATACAGCCCTGCTGTGGGGGGCTGCCGTCACTACGCGGTGGATACATCAAGACAGGCTGGAAGTGCATAGACTTGTACTATGACCTTCGTCCAGTGTCTCATTGGCTATCACACGCAGTCCCTCTCCAACTGTGCTCCGAGCATTACTGCTGAGTACTCGCGTGTACTCATCCTCAAACTCGTGGATTTGGAACAGCCTGATGTAGATGGAACCCTTAGTTACTCCGGCAACTCATGCGATGTAGTTTTAGCAATTTTTGGCTATTATATTTTACTCGAATTCTTTCTCTTTTCTAAATTTCAAACTCCGATTTTTCCACCGTAGAATAATTATGTGTTCTTAGGAGCAGATGTTTCGCCCCATGAAAACAATAAACACTTACTACGATTTTAGCCCAAACACAACACAATAGAGGGGCTGTAAGCTATTCATACATTTCGCTAAGAGCATTGTGAACGATAATCGCCAAGACGAGTAGGCCTAATTGATACGGTTCCCTCGCACTAGTGCACCCTCAAATGCCTATTGACTGCGCCAGGATTCGATCCTGCAACCTTGGGGACAGCAGGCGAGAACGTTACCGCTGCACCAAGCAGCCAGTCACCAACATGCAGAAAGTTGCACACTCTGTAGCTTTGTACAGCTTAAGCATGGCCGTATACTTCTGTTATTGTTATTGTGCTTGCTACTAATATTTAGGCTATTTCAAGTACGTTCTTGTTTTATTTTATGGGTTCGGAATATCTTGGTCATCACTCATCACACCGTGTAGTTGAGTGTGTATGGAATTTGTCGTGTGAACTGTGTCATTGTAATAACTGTAGCAGTGTGTGTAACTATTTTTAGGGTTCATCCTGGCATTTGTCCGGAGTGAGTGTGAAATAATCGTACACAGGATGGCTGCTGTCGATGCCTGGATTCGAACATCTTGACCTTCTGACATGGCTACGCTAAAGGGTATTACAAGTACAACAAGAACAGTGGATATCAAATCGTCAAATCTATGTAACCATAAAGTCCAGCTAACAATCTATAATTTGAAATGGCATAATCAACGAGTGCACAAGTATTTGATCACCGCATTACTTAAGTGGACGTAAAACCAAGAACTGTATTATTATTATTATTATTATTATTATTATTATTATTATTAGGGAGCGTGATGGCGCAGTGGCTTAGCTGCCCGTCTTTCACCCGGACGGCTGGTTTCGAATCCCGGTGACAGCGGGGTGGAATTTTCAACTGAAAAATCACGTGGCGTCAGGAAGGGCATCCGGCCTTAAATCCCCGGCCAAAACCAAAATGTGCCAGGTTGTCTCCGGCGACCCCAATTAATTGGGAAAAGCCGAAGAAAGTATTATTATTATTATTATTATACACTCGTTTACTACTTTGAATTTGCTCTTAGGCTATATGAAACAATTGGTACTGCAGTAACGATTTCCGATTTCCTAGCTTTAAGCACTTTAATTCACAACTCTCGCCCGTATCTGCTCCCTAGAACTATCTCTGATGCTAATTCCTATTAGAGACTGATTAAAGTTCAGCGCCATACGCTCCTGGAGGTGAAAATTGCGATTACATTTATGCGCTTAACCAATTAATACACCTTGTCGCCTTTGCAATGTGCTTATTGTTTGCCTCTATAGAACACTGAGGTATGCTTATACGTAGATTTCCTGTGCAACTGCGATCATTAAATTATCGCTTAACGTAATTTGCTCCGAATGAACATTTGATTAACGACGGGCAAATATGCTAATGTTAATTTTCCCATCAAAATTAACTTATTGAAGCTATTCTGTGACGAATAGTTGACGATGTACAGTAGTCCAGACTTGGTATGGACCAGTAGTTTCCAAAGTACTGTCCACAAACCTTTGGAGGTTCGCGACAATGTTTTCAGGGGGTCCGCATACATTTTGTAAAGGAAAATAAAAATAGTATTCCGTTATGTGCTTGTTAGTCTGTCGAGTATATAAGTATGTTATGCAACGAGTCTATACTGGCAATAACTAAGGCACGATTATGTCGCTTCGCTCGTTTTATAATTTCCATACGAGTGTATTAATTACCATTATAGGCGAGTTGCAAACGACTTAATTATACGACTTTATTATATGTTCTAACATAAATAGGCTATTTAATATCTGTCGAGGACAAAACGCATTTCATTCTTTGGACATTAATCTGGACATCGGAAATCAGAATCTGTAGAAGATTATTATTATTATTATTATTATTATTATTATTATTATTATTATTATTATTATTATTATCCTTAAACGTACGTTGAAAGGTAACAAGATAAAATAAGAGAGGGGAAAAATTATGGAACAGTGAGATATTAGATAGATTTTGGAAATGAAGGAAGATATGGGAGAATTACAAATTACTATTGAAGATTTTAAAAACAAACCAGGCAACATCAAGGAACTCTTAAGATAAACAAAGCACACTACAAACTAAGATTAACAAACGAACAATGGGAAGGGTACTTTCAGACGAAGAAAGAAGACTGCGATCCGACAGATTGAAGAAATGCTGGTCCGCATCTTTGCGTAGTGGCTAACATTCCTGGCGCTCATCGCAGAGGCCCGGGTTCGATTACCGGCTCTGCCAAGAAATTCAATTCTGGTCTGAGGGCTGTAACGGTGCAAACTCAACCTTGTGAGGCAAACCTGAGAGACAGGTTCGATTCCTACTCCAGCCATCCTGGAAGTGGTTTTCCGTGGTTTCCCACGGGATGGTATGTACCTAAAATAAGGCCACGGCCGCTTCCTACCCAAATCCTACCTCAATTACAAATACATAGGCTACACAAGTACAGACATCACAGTGACTCAGATTATCAGACATGTCTACTCACACCCAAGTACACGGGGCTAAATTACCACGATGTCGCAAAGCCCTAATTAATCTGCAACAAGAAATAGGCTACTGAGCTGATAGGAAAACTAATCCTTTGTATAGAATTGACTAAAGTGATCCAATGAAGTAAGTAAAATGTAAATAAATGAATAATAATAATAATAATAATATTACCACCGCTACCGTGGTGTAGGCAAAGATATTTTTGATTTGGAACTATCTCGCACTGAAAACTACAACTTTACTGGATGAACTATGCCTGAGATTAAATTAATTGTGTATTGTTATAACAAAATGCGATACGAGAGATCTATTACAAACCAACATCGTACGACTTTAGAGTGCCGTAGATTTTTACCCCCGTTAAAAGTCCGATTTCCCCGGCCGGGAATCGAACCCGCGATCTTGAGGATCAGGAGACTGACACACCCACCGATGAATTCTTACGACAGTTATAATAAAATACCGTTATACGTGGCTTGATGTTAAAAGTGACTTAATGTTGAAATTACCTGATACAAATTCCAACGTTTGTGCAAGTAGAGCCTTTTTTCTTTGAATACTTTTTAATTACAATATTCGAGGTAGTATCATACTTTCTTATTTTAAAATTTCTTCACTCAGAAGGGGTCCGTAATAATAATAATAATAATAATAATAATAATAATAAAAACATTAATTTTTTAAGGGTTTCTGGTGAAGGAGCCTACTTGGATTGTAAAGGGATGAACTATTGGTTTCAAGTTGGACGATCTCCCAGCTTTCTGTATCGAGTGAAAAACAAGTAGTTCCGTAAGAACTAAATACCTTAGCCTATTTTCATATATCCTACTTACGTTGATTGCCTCTATCAACATACAAAATTTCAGTTTGATTGCTGTAATAGATTCGTAGATATTGAGAACCGTCTAAATATTTCGGATAGTCGCCATGTAGGCCATAGAGTTATGTAGTAGGCTACTACTGTAGATGACGATTATTGCGTAGGTTCATTATTCAAACGTTGTCTTCAATCGCATGATTAGGACAAAAGAAATAAAAACTTAATTTTAAAATTTCGCACAGCCGCCATCTTGAGGTTATGTAAATAATTGAACTAAATTAAATGTCAATGCATTGCAATGTGCATAAACCACTGATCTCTATACATGGATGGCTGGTAACTAAGGCAGCAGTAAGCCGAATAGACGATGACATGTATAGCAAGATGGCAGCGAGCGCATGGTGCAATATTGCGAATCCGGCTCTGTGATTGGTTACTGGTAGTTTGATGTTATACATGTATTTATATTGGCAGTAAATATTTTGTGTTTCTTGTAGTTTTAAAATGGGCTGAATTTGGTTATTTAAAGCGTAATCTTAGTTTTAAGTACCGGTTCGGTGACCCATCATCCCAGGCAAGCCGGTAATACCTTTACTTCTCAGGCAGATAGGTCACTTAGCCGTAATTTGGAAGTTATTGTGAAGTTGCGGTGGTGCTGAAGCAGACGTGATCAGGCTAGGCCATTGCGTTTTTAAATTTGATCCCATTTCAGGGGTTTTCGATTCTTGGTGCGAATAGTTCGCTTAATACTGTAGTTATTTTGTTTATTTATTTATTTCGTATGGCAAAACAAGGATACATTATAAATACAGGCGTTGCTTCACGTCCGTAGGTATAACCTTAAATTACCCTACACGTGTCTCCCGGGTGGTGCTAAGTAAGCAACGGAATTGGCTGCTGGACCTTAAGCTCTGCTTAATGGATATCCCAGCAAATATAGGATACATTAAAAGAACTTCGGCAATAATGACGGAACATTATCCCAATCAAAACGGTTCTTTTCAGAGCCAAACAAAGGATATAGGGCCCACTTTGAAGATCCTACAACTGAATATTGAGGGGTATAAGCCGATCCAAAAGTGACTACCTCTTAAAAGTGATTAACGACAACCACGTAGATGTCGTACTGCTTCAAGAAACACATTGTGAGAATGAAATCCAACTTCACTCCAGATGTAAACTACCAGGATTCAATCTTGCTGCAGCTACCTTCCATAAAAACTACGGCATCTCTACGCACATTCGAAATAATATTGAGCAAGTAGAAATTCTAGACAATACTGTAGTTGTAAAACGGTGGGGAGAGTATATTTTGAGTAGGTTTTTAGTTGTGTTAAGTTTTATGTGGAGCTGAGGAGTGAAATTGGTTTGGCTTAAAGTGCATTTTTGGCTTTGAACTACTTCCCGTTATTATTAAGATTATTGTGCTGCTAGCGTGATTAAAAGCTGTGGTATTTCATGTAGAGTGTTGGGATTACTTGGGGGAAGGGTTGGTGAGAGGGAGAGAAGTGAGGGGATGGGTTTATGGAGTTGTTGCTGTTGCCAAACATTACCAAGCTCCGATTACGATATGTCGAATCTAGGCCTGTATAGTGAGCTACGTTTATAGGTACATCATTTGAAGAATGCATAATTTCGTGGCATATATATATATATATATACAATTTACAAGAATGTTTCCAGAAATTGTTTTTCACTCGTTACTCTGTTACTGATCGCTAATTACGTGTACTCAACACCTACGTTGATATTTGTCAGCCGTTATTATACATTCATTTTTATTGCTATTCCGGAGATTTACTGACTTCGGAATGACGTGTCAGTGATCCCAATGCCCTTATGCTATGAGTGAACAAATCAATATATTTTTATTTGTTCCAAAGCACCATTAATTACGATTTAAAATTGACTAGATTATCATTGCTTCCCCATAAGGAGAGCTCGAGAATGGGTACGCCAACATGGCGGACCGCGCGCTCAACCTGGCGCACTTTCTCATGCAGCGGAGAGCTGCCATCAGCGATCCATGTATAGAGATCAGTGGTATAAACATATGCTGTACAAGGTTTCACTTTGCTCGGATGGTTATATCGTGAGAAACGTCATCTTCGCTTGGCCGCCATGTTCGTTTTGTACTTATTAAGGTTTCTGAAAGTTATATAGGTGAACTTGTAGTAGTGCTTAATCATCGTACAAACTTTCTGGGTGATATCAGTAGTAGTTTCGGAGATATAGAATGCCGGTGAAATATTTCGCACAGCCGCCATGATGGATTGGTGAGATGTATTAAAATTTGAAGGACACGGTCGGGGTAGGACAAAATAGTGCTATGTCCTTACTGAGTTTCATTGAAATCGCTCCAGCCGTTCAGAATTTATTAGGGGGGAGTACACACACGCATACACACACGAACATAAGTGATATCATAGCCTATTTTTATCATAAATGAAAATAGGCTAAAAAGGACGCCGAGTGTCTGTTCTGTTCTTCGGTATTAACGACAGGGATATTTTGTCTCCCGAATTGGGACTAGGGTTTCAGCTCTGTAAGCAAGGAAGTTTCAGAGGAAGACGATTGTATGAATAAAGGATTTAGTGGTAAGGTGCGTTCAAAAAGTAACGAACAGGAGGCTGGAATGCGCAAACCTGAGACGTCATCGGCTAATCGTGGCGTGTGTAACGAGGTGTGGTCCCGACCCGATCCCGTCGCTAGAGGGCACGCGTGCACGTCACGTGACGATACAAAGCGAGCAGCAGCATGCATCAATCGTCCAACGCTGCCAGACGCATTGCAAACAGTGACATGGAGGCGTCAACCGAAGAGCAAAGAGGTTTTGTTTGGTTTCTGACAGCGGAAGGAGTAGGGGGATCGGACATTCATCACCGAATGTCACAAGTGTACAGCGAACACTGCATGTCCCTTGCAAGGTCAAGGCGTGGCACAAGCGCTTAAGGAAGGACGGGTGTCGTTAGCCGATGATGCCCGGTCTGGGGCACCCCCCTGCATTACCGATGACAACGTCCAGCTGGTTGATGCATTCATTACCCAGGACCGCCGCGTGACAGTGAACGCCATAGCCGCCGTGGTCGCTCCACGACAATGCACTACCTCATACGGCCAACACAGTCGTGGCACTCCTGCAGAAATTCAAATGGGAGGTTCTCGGCATGTTTGGTCCCCTGAAAAGGGCTCTGCGGGGCCACCGTTTCACCTCGGACGCCGACGTCCAGCTGTACGTGCGGAACTGGTTCACATCGCAGCTCAGGGAATTTTATGACACAGCCATTCACCGCCTCGTGTCACAGTGGGACAAGTGCCTCAACAGCCAGGGCCAATACTCCTAACATACAGGTACTGATTTCTGTAATTATGCCTCCGGCTCGTTACTTTTTGAACGCACCTTATATATTGGCTTTCACGGCCAGTGAATTAAAACTTTTTTCTAGGTTTGTGCAGTGTCTTGTGTGGGGGGTTTGCCTGGGACACCAAGCTGGTTCATCAGTGGGCTTTTGGTGGCCCCGCCCGGACCCCCACAGGAGTAACGAACTGCGCGCTACCTTCCTTTTTATGAAGCGCGCCTGCGCCTCTTTACTGCGAGAACTAAAATCCCAATCAGCCATATCCTCTCTATGAAGGCTTCCAAAAAGATGGTATATTGGCTTTCACGGCCAGTGAATTAAAACTCGGCAACTTTTCTAGGTTTGTTCCGTGCCTTGTGTAGGGTTTCGCCTAGGACACCAAGCTGGCACATCAGCGGGCTCTGTTTGATTGCTGTAATACATTCGTAGATATTGAGAACGGTCTAAATACATGGGTTGTTTTTTTTAGTTTTGGCACCTTAGTTATAACTGGATTAATAACTCACTTAGATGGTTCCAAGTTTCACAGGCCCTCGATGTAGTCCCCACCGTTGCGTACAACGTGTTCTCAGCGATGCGGGAGTCGTTGGATCCCGTTGGCACTGCCCATCTATTGATGGTACGAAGAGAGCGCTCGGCAGCCTGCTTAACGTCTTCAATGGTACGGAAGCGCTCCCCGCGCATTGTCATCTTCATCTTCGGGATGAGATCATAGTCGCAGGGACTGATGTCGGGGGAATATGGGGTGTGATAGAGGACCTCCCAGCCCCAGCGATCCAACAATGTCGACACAACGCCTGCTGTGTGTGCCCTTGCATTGTCATGCAGAATGATGGGCGGTGTAACCATGTGGTGGCGCCGTTTCCTTCTCAGAGCTCCTCGGAGATGGTCTTGCAGAAACGAACAATAGTACGCCGCATTAACGGTTTGCCCTCGGGGAACAGTATGGTGAATGGTCACACCATCCCAATCATAGGCAAGAATCAACATTACCTTCACATTGGTGCGGGTTGGTCGAACTGTTTGTTTCCGTGGTGATCCGTGGTGCCGCCACTCGTTCGATTGGCGTTTTAACTGTGGCTCATAAGATCTGGCCCACGTCTCGTCAATGGTTACGATACGCCGTAAGAAGGCCTCTCCTTCGCGCTCATAACGCTGCAATTGCACACAAGCGTCATATCGCAGCCATTTGTGCATGTCGGTTAAGTCATGCGGAACCCATTTGGGCGCAATCTTCCTCATTTTCAGTAAGTCCTTCAGGATGTGGAGGACAGTTGAATGCGCCAATCCGGTATCATGCTCTAATTGACGAATCGTTACGTTCCGATCCACCTCTACTAACGCGGACACCATCTGTACATTGTCATCACATACTGGTGGGTGACCAGATCGAGGCATGTGCTCCACACGTTCGCGCCCATTTCGAATGGCTGCAACCCATCTTGCTACCGTTCTGAACGGTAACACAGCTGCCCCGCACGCTTCCTGCAATCCTCGGTGACACTGTTTAGCACTGCGACCCCTAGCACACTGAATTTTTAGCCTACTTTTCACATTTTGCAAAAATGAGGAAAAAGTAGACTTAATAGATCGGGCAAATGTGTGTCTGTCTGTCTGTCTGTCTGTCTGGCTGGCTGGCTGTGTGTGTGTCCCCCCCCTATCAACTCTTAAACGGCTGCAGCAATCGAAACAAAATTTGGTAGGAGTAAAGATCTATACCTGAATATCTCACGGCCATATTTGAAAATGATGTCAGTGCTACCAACTGCTAAAAAATCGCAATTGAAATTTGAGCTCCATGTTGGATATCTTGGAAAGTATGAATGGGAGCTATTTCAAAATTGGCACACCTACAGATCATAATATTTCAGTTTAATTTCCAGGAGGCCAAACATGGCAGTGTTGCCAAAATGATTATAAGCCTCCTGATAGGTCCAATTTTTAAATGCATATAACTTCTACACTATCAAGCGGAATTCAACCAAATTTCGTATGTTGTATGTGTACATAACCAGATATGACTGAGCGTATTCTTAAGACCTACCAGGGCTGCCAACTGTTAATAAATGCTCCTAATTTAATTTATCCAAATACCAATATATCAGAAAGTATGCAAGCCGACAGCTTTAAACTATGCACACGTATAGTACCGGACATTCTATATTAATTTGGAGTAACTTATATACGTCAGTGCTACCAACATGATTCTAAGCCTGCTGACAGGTCCAACTTTAAATACATGTAACTTCCATACTATCATTTGGATTTCAACCAAATTTCGTATGTGCTATGTGTACCATAACAGATATGACTATGCGTATTCTAAGGAGCAACCAGGGCTGCCAACTGTTAATATGTGCTGTCCCTATTTTTGTTACCCTAATATCAATATATCAGAAAGTATGCAAGCCAATAGCTCTAAACTTTGCACACGTGTAGTACCTGGCATTCTAGACGAATTTGGAGTAACTAATATACGTCAGTGCTGCCAACATGATTCTAAGCCTGCTGATAGGCCCAATTTTAAAATGCATGTAACTTCTATACTAACTAATGGATTTCATTCAAAATTGGCACAACAATAGATCATATTATTTCAGATTATTTCTGACCAATACATGCATGACATTGTTGCCAACATAATTTTACGCGCGCTGTTAGATCCAATGTTTAACTGCATGTAACGTCCATGCTATCCAGTGGACTTCAACCAAATTTTGTATTTAGTACCGTAAGAGACGGAACTAAGAATATATTCAGTCATCAGGGCTGCCAACTGTAGTGCTCTATTAGGATACATTATGCCAGGTATACAGTATTTCGAACTAATTGGAAATTTCGATATTAGCAACTTAATGTCGTCATTATTATAGATAGGTTCATATTCTGTAGAATAATCATTGGCATGAAAAGTAGGCTGTATAGTTCTTAACGGAACTTCTTGTTATCCACGCTCTCTGCTCCTGCTTGGAAAACATTGCGACTGTCTTTCGCGAGCGCTGGTCTCACACTACTCATCTAACAGGCGCGACTGCGCACGAGCGGTGGTGAGGACGGGCGAGGTCATGTGCTCTGAGGGAGGGGATGCAGGGCAGCAACCGTCGGTAAAAGTGGCAGCGCCCATCATTGTTGCAACTTGGCATTGAAGCATTGGTGCCAAAACTAAAAAAACAACCCATGTATTTCGGATGGTCGCCATGTTGGATTTTTACATATGTAGGCCATCGAGTTATGTACTATTAGATGAAGATTATTGCGTATGTTTATTATTCTTCAATGGAATGATTAGGACAAGAGAAATTAAAACGAGATTTTAAAATTTCGGACAGCCGCCATCTTGAGGATATGAAAACAATTGAAATAAATTAGATGTCAGTGGATTACAATTTGTATAAGCATTTACCCTACCAAGTTTCACTGCCTTCGGATGGTTAAATCGCGAGAAAAGTCTATTTAAATCTTTCAACTTCGCTTGGCCACCATGTTCGTTTTGTACTTAACAGGTTTTAAAAAGTCACATAGGTGAACTTCTCGTAGTGCCCTTTATCATCGTACAGAATTTCAGGGTGATATCAGTAATAGTTTTGGAGATATAGAATGCCGGTGAAATATTTTGCACAGCCGCCATGTTTGATCGGGGCGACGTAATAAAATTTAAAGGGCACGGTTGGACAAAATAGTGTTATGTCCTTGCCGAGTTTCAATGAAATCTCTCCGGCCGTTTAGATTTTATCAGGGGACACACACACGCGCTGACAAAGGTGATCTCATAAACCTATTTTTTTAATCATAAATGAAAAAAAAGGCTAATAAATAAATATTGGCGTCAAATAAAATATTTAATTTACAACACAAAGAGGATTTTCGAAATCCTATGTTATCAAACACTTATGATAGTATACAATTACATACCAAATGTTCACAAAACTTCATTTCTCTAGTCTTGAAATGGTATTAGTTTTCAGAAGCAATTGATTTCCTTAAAAATGTATTTCTTAATCTCGTGTACTACTTTAAGCGTGAGCCAATTTGTTTCTATGTAGTGCACCCTTCAATAAAGCATGGTTTTGTTGAGAGTCGTCTACGGGGTCGTGTTCAGTCCTGACTGCGTTACACAGCAAAGTTCGCTTAAAACAACATGCTCTAATGAATAGAAAGGTTCATGACAGAGGCTATACTAGAAATAAAATGAATAACAAGTAGAATAAAAGAAATTTAATGACTGAAAAGGTATGTGCATAATAATAATAATAATAATAATAATAATAATAAATAAAAACAAATCCTCCCTGACTTTCACCCCCTTAATAAATAATAATAATAATAATAATAACACTGAGCGGTAGGAACTCGCTCGTCACAAGAGACAATGTGAATGAAGCTTCACATAAATGATAAAATCATAACAAAAGCATTTGAGCGGTAAGAACTCACTCGTCACAACATATGGATGCAAGTCCATTTTTTTTCTGGTCAAGAAGTTATATAATGTGTGGTGTACTGTACGTTAATAAGAAATTGAGTACTGATGCGAGTCCGTTTACAACTGAAACAGACATGTTGCTTACGGAGTTGCATCTTTTAAATCACACTACGGCTATGGGACCCACCCTTAATTAATACACTTTAACTATTACTGACACATGCAAGATCTAATAATATAAACAGAATGAAGAATCTCCCTGAGATCCTAACTGGTGCAGGAGCACAAAATGAACACAAAAGAGCATGCCAGAAATAGGCCTAAACGCTCTTATCATAACTTGGGAACATAGCTTCGCGCACCCTAACTTGACACGGGTCAAGGACGCGTAAAAATAAACACACCAAAAATTGAACCAACAACAACAAAATACAAGCCTAACGGCTGAAAAACTATGTTTACATTTATATGAAACGCCAGACAAACACGAATTTCGGTGGTTACCTTACAATTATGGACAGTTCCCATTTAATCAATCAGTACTCATTATAACCGATCAGGTTTTTATGAATTTAAACAACATCTTAAATTGCAGTACAGGAAGCAAGCCTGTTATAATGACAAGACACGTTATCTGATTGAGCGCTCCCCTACTTGTATTAGTCACGCTGCCCTTCAAATTCCTCTCTCAGTCTGGCAAGCTAGGTGCAGGTTTCCCACTGGAAAACGTCAACAGATCTCGCCCATCCCCTTGGATGACGAGAAACACAAATATATACCACAAGTCCAGCCTCGCGAGGACATGAACTGGGTTGACGTGGAGCAAGACAGAATAATCGCCATGATATATTCTCGCTAGCACATCATAAAAATCACATTACGCACCCATAGCTTGGACTGACTCCCATACACACACACTGGGTCGGCTCAAAACAGATCAACAATATTGCGTCCATAGACACATTAACAAAAATACACAACAAAAACTCGGGTGCAAAGTGCCATCCCGTTCAAATCTGCTGGAAAGCAACTATCAAAATAATCCTGATCCGTCATAAAATTCTACTCACAAATAATCTTTTGCCCTCCAAATTCTATTTTTAATCTCAAAATTAATTCAGTTCCATTTTTGTTGTAAGGCATATCTCCGAATAATAATGCTTGACCGCGATTTACGCAAGCGAAAGCGAGCATCGGCTGCGCGTCCCCGCGTAAAGTTAAACCAAATACAATCACAAAATATATAAATTACGCAACGCTCGGCTAGTCCCATATTTAATGTGTCAGTAAAACAAAAACTAATAATCTACATTACCAAGCAAGCAAACAAATATTTACAAAAAGTATCCCATAACACCGTAGCTGATTTAATAAATAAATAAATTTATTTGGTACTCAATCCTTTAAACAGCGCCAGGAATACGTCTGCAGCCATCTCCTTTAAGATGTTTATCTGGTCATTGACATCTTCAGGCAAATGTCCTGCTGGTTCCCAGATCCATTCTCGTTCTTAGACGTCATCACGTGCTAAATTAAATAAAGTTTTGTCAGATACACACACGATATAATTCCTACTATATTCACCTATCAAGTACTATATTCCTTGACAGTCTATTTGGTGAATTACTTCGATGAACTGGTCCTACTGATAGTGCTGGGACTATAAATAAATCACTGAAGTTACACTTATAATTTGACGACGCTGTTCCATGTTCACTAACATGAAATATGCAGAGTATGAACCTTACGTCCACAGACGTACACAAATGAGTTGTCTGTGTTACGTCCTCAGACGCACAGAAATAAGTAGAGAGTAATGATCCTCGAAGCATCTTGGATCCTTATAAATGACACTGACTACTAGGTGTGGAAGGGGA
Source organism: Meconema thalassinum (assembly GCA_946902985.2). Taxonomy (NCBI): domain Eukaryota; kingdom Metazoa; phylum Arthropoda; class Insecta; order Orthoptera; family Tettigoniidae; genus Meconema; species Meconema thalassinum. Next base: position 1,202,692,252 of record OX336388.2, on the reverse strand, counting down.
TATATTAAAAAATATTCCATTATAACTATCAGACTAGCATGCGATCGGTATCAATGAGTTCGTAGCAGTGTGGAGGTTACGATTATGCTGTAGCCGGCTCGAATCGATCGTGGAATTAATCTGTAGATAACTCCCGCGTTAATTTACCAGTGCGCGTTCCCAAGCCGAGTTCCCGCTAAGACAAGGCGTCTTGATATTATTGGCCCAGACTGTTGTATGTCTTTGCGCGCTTTTACATATTTTCCAGCAGTAGGGAGTGGTTAACATGATGATAGACCAATTGCTTCGTAGCATTCGATTTCCTTCTTGGCGCCAATCTTCCTAGCAACAGGCCATATTGTGCGTGCCCACGCCAACATTCGCGCTAAAAGTTGCACCTGTCCTGTGTCCCAAGAATATAAACGCATCCTCCTAAAATACTACAGGAGCTTAAACCATTGTGTCCTCTCGGCCACTGATTTCTCAATATTTCCCAACACCGTCTGGCTCTCATATCTGTTGTCTGTATAAATGTATCAAAAGATGATGAATAATTATTAGAATCCTTTATATAACCTGTGGATAAAGGGTTCAGTAGAAATCACAGAGAATGTGGGAAATAAATGGAGAGCTGCATTTTGAAGACCCCCTCCTCTTGGGTACACACAACCAAACCAATCCCCATGGCGCTACAGCCCATGAGGGGTCTACCAAGCGACCACTGCCCAGCCATTTGGCTTGCAGATTATGGGCTGACGCGAGGTCAGCGCGTGGAGTCCCCTCGGCCGTTAATCCTGGCCTCTGTGACCGGGGCGCTGCCTCGCTGGCAGACATCTACTCAGTTGTCCACACGAGGATGAGTGCTCCCCGTTCCAGCCCTCACGTCAGTTTCTAAAATCCCTGACGGAGCCGGGAATCGAACCCGGTGTGAGGCAGGCGCGTACCCCAACACCATGGGACCGGCGGGTACACACATCAGACAACACATTCCCAAGACAGTGGGAACACGTGATGCCACTAGGGTTAATTGTCTTGTTTCTCTTTTTGCCATTTGTCAGTTTCAGCTACGGTAATGTATATTACTGTATGAAGAATGTTACTAAATACTTGTGGTGAAACCGAGTGCGAACATTGTAAACCCACCTTTAGTAATTATCTAGTTCCTCTGTTCCCGAGGTCTTGCCGCCTTTGTGCTCTTGACATGTTCCTGCCGACATCGAACAACAAAATTTAATTGTAAGTCGCGTCCTCATTGGCTGAGAGCATAACATGATTACAACGACATCCGCTTGGCTCCCTGGCGACTTCCGGCCACACTGTGGTGGATGGACCGGGCAGGGTGGCTGGGAAGTTTTTTTTCGGCCACTTGAAGTGCCCTGGCCATAACGAATAGAATAGGCAAGTGTAACAACTCTTATTAGACGTATAATAATCAAAGGATTCATGTTCCTGCCAATATGGGGGTCCCCCCCCCCCCCCATAAAAATGGTAGTCTATTGTTTGTCATACAACGACTGGACAAAGCTTTTCGATGCCAGAAACAAAACTAAACCAATCTCAAATACCTTGTTACGAGAATGCACGTGGTACAATGTTTCAGATATTGTATTTACGTCATGCACTCCTCGCCCTATGAAAAAATAAACCACCAGCATGTGGATGTTTAGTGTAGTATTCTCTTTATTAATACTACATGCAATTGTAGAAGTAATATGTCAATTCATTCGCATCGAAAGGTCAGCTTCAATAATAGAAAATCAAAGATGATGCAACAAACAAATATATACTGTGCATAGCCTATCGCAAGGAGTAAAACACTTTTCCCTTCTACACTCTTTGGTAGTATGGACAGTCACACCAGTTATAACAAGCCTATTTGATCTCTATACTTTTCACTTGCCATATATCTTTGTGAAATAAAACTTGTATCTATGAGGTATGACAGCCTCCGTGGCTTAGGCGGCAGCACGCCGGCCTCTCACCGCTGGGTCCGTGGTTCAAATCCCGGTCACTCCATGTGAGATCTGTGCTGGACGAAACGGAGGCAGACAGGTTTTTCTCCGGGTACTCCGGTTTTCCCTGTCAAAATTTCACTCCAGCAACACTCTCCACTATCATTTCATTTCATCTGTCATTCATTTAATCATTGCCCCAGAGGAGTGCGTCAGGCCTCGGCAGCCGGCACAGTTCATATCCTCGCCGCTAGATGGGGGCTTCATTCATTCCATTCCTGACCCGGTCGGAGACTGGAAGCAGGCTGTGGATTTTCATTTTCATCTATGAGGTATGTTGTAACGGAGGGACATATCCACAGACAGGCATTTTGGGAGGAGGAGGCTTTTCACCCGGGCGAAGCTAAACGCCATCGCAAATCGGACAATAAAAGGGATTAGCGCATTTTATGGTCTTATTGGTTTTGAAATACTTCTCAAATGCGGAACATTTAAATAATAGTTAAATGTGTAAATTTTGGAGTGAACGCTAGCTATAAACCACAGTAGCTATTGGATTGGCGAATAAAACATCGACACGGATGTACTGTAAAGTATAACATTCTGTCCGACAAATACAATAGTAACGCCGCTTGAAAAAATATTTATCGGAAAGAAGGAAGTGAGAATAACCTCAGTGAATAAAACCAGTGTTTAGTCGAAAAACAAAATATTCGAGGTAAAAATTATCGCCACTGTTCTCTGGAATTGTTCCAAGAACACGAAGCGTAAATAAAATGCTATTGGCAGTGGAACGGACTGAATTCAACATTCTGATCTATTGTCATGCTGCCTTCAAAAACTGATTATTGTAATAAAGGAATCGGAGAACTGTATGCGATTATATTGTATGGTGTATAACAAAGGTACGGATATAAAAGCGGGTAAACCACTGCTACTAACAAAAGAATACAGTCCTTGAAACGTTAATTAATAGCTTCTGATCATGGAGAAACCTAGTTCGATCTCTGGTTAATGCATGTACATTTTTTAAAGTTTTGAAGTCACGTCCAGTGTTTCGGATTCCGCGTGAAAAGGATGTCCCATGGCTTATAATCACGAGTTTAACAGCCACATAAAGCTACAAGTTTGCTTATATGGATTGAAGGCTTGAGATCGTCGAATATTTGTGGTAGACGGGGATCAGTAATTTTGTTTGTTGGTAAATTGTGTACGTTCCTTGTTAGTTTTCTCAAAGCAGAAGTACAGATCACTCACCAGTGTAGTTGAGTGTGTGCCACGACTAGCCTCTCTCAGAGATCCGATGTTAGAGTTCCAACGCGGACAGTGGTTATCCTGAGTGCGACATTAATTTAAGGACTTCATAGCATCATTAACTTTCTACCGACAGTGGTAACTAGGCTCGCTAAGGTACAGCGCCAAGCCCCTGAGGAATCTATAGACGAGTGGATTTGAACCCCACCGTCGGCTGTCCTTGAAATGACTTTGCGTCGTTTCTCCATTTTCAACTCCACGCCAATGCTAGGACGGTACCTTCTATTAGGCCATGGCTGCTTCCTTCCAACTCCTTGCCCAGTTTCATTCATCTCATCCTCATCCATCATTAACTCCCCACTTGAGGTTGCGTCAAGTTACCACCCCCCGCATAGAAATTCATCGCATCTTATCTCCGACCCCATTGAATAATAACAGGTAGACATACATAATTTTGGTAGGGACTACAGTGCTCAAAAAGAGTTTTCCCTGTTCATGTAATTACATTATACACAATGAAGGCTACAAACAAACAAAGACAATACACCATCTGCTGTGCAGAGGAGACAGAAACACAAAAGGAATAACAAGACTGATTATGTGGGACTTGGTACATAATGTCTTTTTCATGTTGGGGCATATGCATACCGTATATGACCACCACGAGCCCTAAAACATGCTTGCAGACGACGAGGCATACTGAGAACCAACGGATCCAACAGATTATTCCACTCTTTGACAGCAGCTTAAATCAGTTGTTGAATGTTTGTTGGGACACTGGGACGGTGAGAAATTGTCCTCTCAAGCTATTTACATACATGCTCAATACAGTTCATGTCCAAGAATATAAAGGCCACCCCATTCTCCGCATGCCATGCATCTAAAGGAACTGATTGTCCACCCTAGCTTGATGGGGCAAGCTTTATCGTCCACTAGTATAAAGCCCTCACTCACTGTGGCAGCGAAACCTGTAACAACAGGTTTGAGGATGTTATCTCTGTTCAGTTATGTTACCGTGGATAGACCAAAGGGCCTCTATCAAGGCCAACACTCGTAGTTATGTCCATAAACATCGAGGGACTGCCCAGCCAGAAATAATATCTACTAGCAGATTTGTGCAGTCAATGTAACTGTGATATCATTGCTGAACAAGAAACCTATAGATGACCATCGGGACGAAGACCGAGAATCAAAGGTATGAGATTTATTCTGAAACGGCCACACGATAATTATGGTAGTGCAATATTCTGTAAGAGCGGATTAAATATCTCGTCTGTTGCTTTGTCAGAGGAAAACAACATCGAAATCCTCACTATCGAAACAGCACAGTTGTCTGTAACATCTGTTTACAAGCCACCTGAAGAGACCTTTGTGTTTAAGGAACCTATCAATTTCAAATATAGTAACATCAACTTAATAATTAGTGATTTCAACTGTCATGGAACTACATGGGGGTATACATCTACAGATGAATATGGTGTAGAGCTAGAAAAGTGGTCTGAAAATAATGGACTCAGTATGGTTCATGACCCAAAACAACCACCATCGTTTAACAGCTGCCGATGGAGAACGGGATATAATCTTGATCTAATTTTATTACCAACAAATTAGTTGAGCAGTGCACCAAAATTGTTTGTAAGGCTATTCCTCGCTCACAGCATCGACCCTTACTGTGCAGAATCGAACCGATTGTTAAACCAGAAAATGCCCCTTTCCAATGTAGGTTCAACTTCAAGAAGGCCAACTGGCCTAAGTTCAGTTGTGAACTTGATGTAGCCATAGGGGAAGTGGAACCACAACCAGAAAATTATGACACCCTTATTTCCGTAAAGAAAGTCTCGCGAAAGAACATACCAAGAGGATGCAGAACAGAATGTATCCCAGGTCTTTCTGATCAGAATATATCTCTTTTGGATAACTACCGCAACTTGTATGATATGGACCCCTTCTCCGCGGAAACAATGGAAGCTGGGCATGCACTGATGATTTCTCTCGGTCAGACACGCGCAGACAGATGGAATAGCTTGGTTTCTAATATCGATATGAAACAGAATAGTAGAAAACCATGGCGGCGTCTTAAGAATCTCAGAAGAGATCCAACTAACCCGCCTTTTAACTTTACTCAAGTAACCGCTAATCAGATAGCACACCAACCGATCTTAAATGGGAAGACTTCAAAATCTAAGTCATAAACGGAGAAACTTGAACGGTGTATTGAAGAAGGGACTGATTTCTTTAAGGACCTGTTTACGATGGAAGAACTTATGAAAGCAATCGATGGTCTGAAATCGAACAAGGCAGCTGGGTTGGATGATCTCAGAGTGGAGCAAATAAAACAATTTGGACCAGCAACACTGCAATGGTTACTTTCATTGCTGAACAACTGTACATCCAGGTTGAAGATTCCTAAAGTATATTTGCGATCCTAAAACCTGAGAAGACTCCTGATAGCCTAAAGAACTTTCGGCCAGTTTCACTTCTGTGTCACACCTATAAGTTGATGGAGAGAATGATTCTTAATAGAATATCTCATTCTATCGATAGCAAACTGATTTCTAAACAGGCAGGCTTTAGACCAGGCAGGTCATGCTGTGGACAAATTCTGAACCTTACTCAGCACATAGAGAATGGATTTGAGGAAAAGTGCATTACTGGTGTAGCCTTCATAGATTTAACTGCTGCTTACGACACTGTTAATCATAACACACTACTTCGTAAGATTTATGAACTGACAAAGGACTACAGGCTGACCTCTCAGCTAAGAACTTTCCTTGAGAACAGAAGATTTTATGTGTCTCTCCTTGGGAAAAATAGTCGTTGGCGCCTCCAGAAGAATGGACTACCTCAAGATAGCGTCTTAGCACCACTGCTTTACAATGTATACACCAATGACCAGACCAGAGCCGAAGGCACCAGGCGATTTATCTATGCAGATGACACTACAGTAGCCGTGCAAGGTCGTAGCTTTGAAGAAGTAGAACATTCTTTGTCCTTTGCTTTGGAAGAACTTGGTCGATACTATCACAGAAATAATTTGAAGCCAAATCCAGCCAAAACGCTAGTTTGTGCTTTCCACTAGCGAAATAAAGAAGCCAAAAGGACACTGCACATTAAGTGGCAAGGTGAAACAATCCTTCATTCTTTTACACCAAAATATCTTGGTGCCACCCTCGATCGAACTCTGTCTTACAAGCGACATTGCTTGAACACCAAAAGTAAAGTATCTGTACGAAATAACATACTACGATGCCTAACAGGAAGGACATGGGGTGCTCACCCCTCCACTCTCAGAACTCAAGCCCTTGCACTGAGCTTCTCAGCTGCTGAATATGCAGCACCAGTTTGGCCTTCTTCTCCACATTTCAAAGAGGTGGATGTAGATCTGAATGAGACTTCGAGGATTGTATCTGGGTGTCATAGACCAACTCCACTTCAGAAGATCTACCCTCTTATTGGAATTTATCCACCTCATGTCCGAAGAATGGTAGCAGCAGTATCTGAGAAGAAATGGCAAGAAGCCGATTCAAGGCATTCACTTTTCGGCAAACAACCAGCCCGACAGAGACTGAAGTCCAGAAAGAGCTTTTTGAGGGGAGTAAAAGCCCTCGAAGACTCACAAGAAGCTGCCCGTATGAAGATATGGAAGACAGAGATCACAGACCCAACTATTCCTCTATCAGAAAAAAATGGCACCTGGTCACAACTTGCCATATGGAACTTGGAAATCATTGAACAGGCTGAGGACGGGAGTTTCACCCTGCAAGAACAATCCCATGAAATGGAACATGCTTGTCAACAATGATGAGTTCTGTGACTGCCGCATGTTACAAGATCCAGAACACCTGCTGATCTGCCACTTGATGGAGGACATAATTATGTTCAAAAGACGATCTTATGGCTGCAAATACTAATGCTGTAACTGTTGCTACTTACTGGCAAAATGTAATATGATTCGGACACGGAAAATATATAAACACCGTGGATAGGAATTAGAGGCGTACGTCGACCAATAACATGACTGAACCTCCTTGCTGTTGGTGGCGTTCCTGAATGAAGGGCTCATGAAATCTCTCACCTACTTGTCGCCACACTCGAATGCTCCTGTTGCATGGGTTCAAACCAATGAAGACTGATGAGGCGCAGGTACCCTTGACATCAGTCCTGTTTCATGCAGCCAATTGCGCACTCTCTGACCAGACACATTCCCTCCTGTGGCACTTGGAAGAACCTGACGGAAGGACGTAGTAGTACCAATGGGCCTACGGCGTGCTAATAATAATAATAATAATGCTCCTGAATTTGTTTATTTTATATGGTTGTTTTGCGCTACCGATTTTGTTTTACAGTTTAGATGTTAATTTTGGATGATTTACTAATGGTAGACATGGCTTCAGAATGTTTGAGCGCGTTTTTATAATCATATTTAACATATTTGTCTGGCATGATATTTTGTTTACCTGGTTGCTTATAAATAACTAGGCCTACAAACAGGTTAGATTATGTAAGTTGTCATAAGTACGTTGCTTCCGCTGTTAGATTTGGACCATATGATGCGTGTTTATAACTTCTTTAGGTGCCTCCCCGAAGATTGTGACCTACAGTAGAGTTATGAAGCAATCGGGTGTTCCCTGGGCAATGGCGAAAACGCCGGCTAATCCTTTCACACCGGAAACATCATCTAGGTCCTCATCAGGACCACAGTTGACCATCATATCAGTGAATATAGAGGGTATGTCTGTTATGTAGTCAGCCCGAAGGCTGGTTGGATCCTCAAAAAGTACCGCCGATAGGTTATGTGGGTAGATACCCACAAAAACCCAAGGCAGCGCTATATTGAGGCGTACTAGGCAAGATAAGGATTGAGGTAGTTTGCCATTGCTTTCCTCACAGTCAGAACAGCAGTACTAACCCTATGAGTAGAACCTTTCACAGCATCCACAGGCACTGACTGTGCCCTGAATGTCATTACTAAGCACCACGCATACCTCAGTAGCTTCCATATAATCACAGCCATGAGTGGGGCTGAGACATCGGTGAAAAGCCACATTTTACTCTAGCCTGTGCCAACAGACAAATGCAAATAGAGGGTATATCATCGTCAAAAGAAGAACTGCTACGAGATCTATGTAGGCAAACCGAGTGCGATGTACTGTGCATACAGGAGTCTCATAGAGGCTGTGAAATGCGCCGACCGAAAATAAGTGGAATGCGATTGGTTCTCGAAAGACCTCATTTCAAATACGGAAGTGCTATATTTGTCCAATCGGATATACAGGTAATATCAACAACCTCGTATGAGTCAAACCTGCCATGCAAAGTTTTTTACATTCTTCCTCACTATAAGACGGGTATAGTTTCATGACACTTGAAATACCCACATTTCTAGTGCTATCCACCACAATATCGTTAATCACATAGCGCACCTCAGAAAACAGAAAGGCAAAAGCATGGTTGGCTAACTTGGATGTCGTTGGTGTAGAGCCATCGGCTTTAGTGAGTCGACCTTTAATCTGAATAACACTTTCATGCGGTAGGGTGTAAATATCTTGGTTGTTGATAACAAATTGAATTTCATCATTGTTATTGAGTCCAGGTGTTTGCACTTGATATGAATGGGGTCAATTCTTACCACCCCTGGTTGCTCCTCGATGTTGTTTACCACTTCTAGGATAGATTTCATCATGGGGGTTGATGTGGTAACCCAGATGCTGTAAAATTTGCTTGTCCTTAGGTGTGAACGTGTATTCACCTGGCAAACAACTAACACCATTCCTGGACGGTGTTGATACTTTATACACCAGTTGAATGAGTTGTTGATCTCTATTGACCAGTCTTAACGTTATATTACCAATAGGATTAACAGCCACACAATGAGAGAGCACTACTGGAGGTTTTTTTCACGAATAATATAGCCATTGGGCGATGTCACAATAAAGTCATAAAGCGAATGCGATGGTTCTTGATTGGTATACACTTGGCTAATAATATTACACGTCACCGACACGTGATGGTCCTCAATCAATTTCACTTCATAGTCGGAATCATGTTTTTTGTTGGGCTCGAACACTCGTGGTTAAATCCTAGTAAAGGGCCAATGGAATCGGGTTGTGATTCAAAGTCAGTCTTAAACGTAGAGAAAATACTACAGCGATGAGTGTTGGTATTTCCTGTAAGTTCAAACTTGTGTGTCCCATCAAGAAATGACTTTAAATCATATTCGTTGATTAGCACCACATAAATGTGCTCATAAATATAATCTATTGTATATCCACCAGGGTTCAGGGTGAGCACAGATTCATTATTATTTATTTATTTATTTAGCGTATGATGAATACAATATTATATGCAATATATACAGTACAACTACCATCACAAGTTCATAACTAAAGTTCCATGTTTAAAGTTGAGAGCCAAAGAAGGGCTTCGCTTGAGACACAGTGTAAGTCTTCTATGGAGCCTCTGTATGCGCGTAAAGGACACTCGAATGTAATGTGGTCCACTGTCTGTTCCTCTTCTCCGCAGTCACATTGAGGTGATGCCTTCCATCCCCATTTGAAGAGAGTGGCTCCACATCTACCTTGGCCGGTCCTAATACGGTTTCGCGTCCTCCACTGTCGTCTGGGAAGGGAAAATCCATCAGGGCACTTGCAGGGGTTCTTAATGATGTGATGATTTGGTAACGAGGATTGCAGATGCCATAGTTCTTTCCAGGCGTCCGATATATTAAAGGAGGTGTCCTGTAGAATCATTGCAGTACGCCAAGAAGGGTGTCTGGATTTCAGTCGTTTGGTTGGAGAAGCTGCTATATCAGAATGAATAGGGAGGTGAGGATTGTTTTCTATTTTCTTCCATAAGTTAAGCAGTGACTGTGATCTTCTTAGGGATGGAGGTGGTATGTGGCTTAGGGTGGGAAGCCAGTGTGTGTTAGTAGGTCCGATGCACCCTGTAATGATACGCATTTCCTGGTTCAGCTGGGTGTCTACTAGTAATGTGAGCACTGTTAAGCCAAGTTGAGCAACAATATTCAGCGACGGAATAAGAAAGTGCAGGAGCAGTGGATCTCAATACTTGAGCATTAGCACCCCAGGATGTACCCGCCAGCTTTTGAAGGATGTTATTCCTGGTCTTGATCTTGGCTGACACATTGCAGAGGTGATTCTTGTAAGTCAGCGACCTGTCCAGGGTGACTCCCAGGTATTTGGGGTTACTGCAGTATTGTAGATTCTCTCCTCTGAATGGTATGGTTGGTTTGTACCCAGAACTTCTATTCCGCAAATGGAAGGTAGACACAACAGTTTTCTGAGGGTTTGGTCTAAGGTTGTTCTGACGAAAGTAGCTGTCTAGGATCTTCAAGTCTGATGTAAGCATCGGCTCAGGCTCATCGAAGCGATGGTGTTGGGCGACCAATGCGATGTCATCTGCATAGATGATTTTTTTTGATTTCGTTGCTGGGAGATCATATGCGTACAGGTTGAATAGTAGAGGGGCCAATACAGAGCCCTGAGGGAGTCCACCATTTATCCTATGTACTTTACTCCTGGAGTCTTCTGAAAATATCTGAAAGTACCTATTACTCAGCATGTTACTGAGTAATGTGGTGAGTTTCAGGCAAGGGATGATACTGATAAATTTAAGAAGGAGCTTATCTTGCCACACGGTGTCATATGCAGCTGTCAGATCTAAGAAAACACCCGTGCTTACCATTTTGTTCTCAAAGCCATTTTCAATATGGGTAACTAGTGCTAAAACTTGTTCATCACATCCACGTCCAGGTCTGAATCCAGCCTGCTCGACTGGAATATGCTGATTGATTGTCGCAGAGATCCTGTTATGTATCAGCCTTTCCAGAAGCTTCATTGTGACACTGAGGAGTGCTATTGGCCGGTAACTCTCAACTTTTGTTGGGTCCTTAGATGTTTTTAATACAGCTACTATTTTTGTCTTCTTGAAGAGTGAAGGTAGGTGACCTGTCTCTAGGATGTTCGTGAAGAAGTTAGTAAGCCATTTGACAGCAGCTGGTCCAAGATGTAGAATGAACTCTGGGTATATACCATCAGCACCTGCCGCTTTCCCAGGTTTTAAACTTTCTATGGCTTGCTTAATTTCTGGTGGTTGAAATGGGACAGAGAATTCAGAGGATCGCAGAGCCAAACGTTTCTTTTCCTTGAAGAGTTACTTTACGTGTCTTCTATGATGCTTTTCAACTGAAACCTTTGATGTAGAGATCATATGCTTTGCCATGTCATTTAGACTGATGCTTGTTTTTAGTCTAATTTTGCTGTTGGATGTGTCCAATTTCCTGATCAGGCTCCAAGCTTCCCTGCTAGAGTGAGTGAAGTCTAGTGACTCAACAGTTTCTTGCCAAATTCTCTTCCTGTTTTCATCTAGGGATTGTAAAAGTTCAGAAGCCGTATTTGGATCACCATTGGCCTCAAATTCTTTGAAGAGCCTTTCACTCTCCTCGTTCCAGCCGGGGATGTATTGTTTACGATATCCTCTTGGGATACATCGTTTTGCTGCACTTTTAACCACACCGATGAATCTGCTGTAGTTGCTATGGATAGGTCTTATCCATCGCAGGTTGGAGTCAATCTGTTTAGAAAATTCATCCCAATTGGCTTTTTTAAAATTCCATCTCTGTTTCGGGCAGGAGTGAACAATAGGCACAAGCAATCCAGACTGGAGAATTATTGGTCTGTGCTGACTGTGAGGAAATTTGTTGAGCACTGTGCGTCGTATGTTGCTAAGTGGGTGTTGTGACTGCGTTACAAAACAGAGATCCGGGGTGTATTCTTTGTTCCATCGTGCAGAAGAGAAGGAAGCCTTATCCTTGGCATCATAGATAAGTTTAAGGTTTTCCGTTTCCATCCAGTCAGTAAGCTTTTCCCCATTTCTGTCGTTCTCCTTGTATCCCCATAGTGTGTGATGGCTGTTAAAGTCCCCTGCAATTATACTTGGATTTTGCAAAGTTGGAATTTGCGGAGATGGCCAGGGAGTTCCAGGAGGTTTATATACGTTGATTACTGTCAAGTCACAGACTTTGATTGAGGTAGTAAATATTTCATTATCTGAGGAAGATGGCAAGACTTGATAGTGTGTGATATCGCTCCTCACATAGGTGGCAATCCCGTACTTCGCATGGTTAATTGCGGACACTAATTTAAATCCTGGAATCTTCCCTCTGGACTGCAGTTGGAGATCATTTTCGGTGTGGGTTTCTTGAAGCAGGATGATGTGAGTCTGATGTTCTTTGAGAACCTTTGCTAGGTGTTCACACTTTGCTCTGCTAATGCCTTCAACGTTAAGCTGGCATATTTTCAATGAAGGGCCAATGTTACGAACTTGAGGGCCCTGAAAAGGGCCTCTAGGTGTGTTTCTCCTCCATATTCCTTGACCGAGAGGTCGTTTCCGACAGTTCGGTCTCATCTTATTACTGTTGCTTTCTTAGCACCACCCGGGGGACACGTGTAGGGCAGAGTGCTGGTTAAACCTACGGACGTGAAGCAACGCAGTAAAACTTGTTGTTTACATCTTTACGTATGTTGTATATTCTATTGTACGTTTCAAGAGAAACAAGTCCCAAACCATAAGGTCTTTCACTCAATTCAATAGGCGGGTAAAAGTCTGGGCTGACTTCAGGTCCACGTCCATGCAGTGTAAGCGTCTTACTTTCTGTCGACATACTGTTGAAGTTTTTGCTTATGCTGTGTCTTATATAAAACATTAAACACAAACGCCCACACTCATGACTGTTAGACGTTTGCTCACGTTTCACATTATGATATATATTGGTCCTGTTTCCTAAATAGGTGACTAGTTCCATGGGCGGGGGTAAAATTCCAATACTGTCAAAGTACCATATCATGGATCCCTCTTTCACATAGGCTACATAATGCGTTCCTGATCCTGTACTCTCATCTAGATTTGAAACTGCGCATTCATGTTTCCGTGGTCGTCGTGGTAATTGATTCCGCATAAACACACCTCGAAAATGAGAAAGCTTTAGTTGTTTTGCATAGCTTTTAACTTCTTCATGGGTTAGGGCATGTTTTGCTATGGTTGAGGTAAAAAAAAATATTTGGAGATGGGAAAATTCCAAATCCTTGTTGATAAAAGGCTGGCTTTAAATTGGTGTTTCTAGCCCCCATAGAAATAGCTTCCATCGTTTCATGGTGTCGCTGACTTTCTTTCAATTCTTGCTTACCCTGCTGTGCAGCTTTAATGGTTTTAGCCACCGCACTGGCACTGCCCAAAAGTGAACCCAGAGCAGCCAGACCAGCAAATAAAGCAGGTAAAAATCCGGCTCGTTTGGGGACAGGGATCACTCGACCTTGTTTTGAAACCTCTCGCTGACGTTTTGGAATAACACGTCTCTGTGCTGCTCGAAGGGCTTTCTTTATGGTCAACACATTATTTTTTATTTTTTTCATTCGCAAGGGCTTGTCCACTAATGCCTTAACCTAATATTAGGGAAGGACAATGTCTTTTTTTTTTTTTTTAGTCTTTTTCACCACATATCTTTGTTTCACCATGATGATGATCAACAACCTTTCACAAGAAACGTTAAGTGACAACTAACGTGTTAGCATTATTTCATGGCAGTATATTCAAGTTCTACATCAAGTGGGAAATCGTTTATGCTTTTTCCTGCTTGCTTTTCATCCCATGTCAGCATGAGATGAAATGATAATCCATCACCTACATTTACCGTTTAATGGTTATGGAGCAACATCCTATGACCGTTTATGTCTACATGTAAATGGTTTTCATCAGGCATGGATTGTTTCATATGAATAGTTCCATCATAGTGTAATCGATAGTGTTTTAAACCCGAGGAAAGCACATACGTCAGGTGCTGGTCATGTACTAGTGGTAAATGATTCCTGTCATTCACAGGTTTTTCATTTGTTAGGTACACTAAAAATACAGATGGAACAGATTTATAAAGTCTTTTCATTTGATAAGACACATAACGTTTGGTGCAGACATCATCCTCTTCTTGTTGGTCTTCCACGTGAATAATGCGGTGATGATTAGCCGTATAGCCATTCACCGTAAACAGAGGTACTTTGTCGTATAACTCGTGCATCTTGTTATCCACGTACTTGTTTGTTGTGACATCCGTAGACATTTGAGGATGTTTCACATGAGTCAATCGCTTTCCTGTAAAGTCATAATCTCCCTGTTTAGTTCGTGGCACCACAGACCTATCCACATAGTGTTTATTAGCAGGATCTGTTTCTTGTTTAGGATCATGTATGAGCACAGACCTAGCTTTGGCCATTAACGCACGCCCAAAGACATCCATTGTCGACCTGTAGTAGGGGTCTGCTGTTTCGATGACAAGACATGGTTCCATGTATGTAGACAGCCTGCTCACCTCTCTAAGCCTTAGTTGATATGAAGATTATTAAGCAGCAAAGTCATTCCCCGTGGGGGACATGGTTTCCCATCTATATCCCACATCATGTGAACAACGTCACGGTTCACTCTTTCCGTCTTCCATTCGCTGCATCATTGTGGGACCTTCAGGATGTGGAAAGACCAATCTTTTGCTCACGCTCATCACAGCGTTCAATGGTCTGCGTTTTCAAAATATTTATATTTTTGCAAAATCCCTCTACCTCTACGTGTACCTGGATCAAGTCATGTCTGAATAAGAAAGTGAGAATATGGGTTCTTTTACATTTTCTATGCAAGAAAATGTTATTGCCCCGGATGAGGTAAAGCCTATTCACTCATGATTTTCGATTATGTATCCACTGAACGACAAGCCATTATTTAGAGCTATTTCAGCATGGGTCGTCACAAACATATCGATTGCTTCTATCTTGGACAAACATGTTCTAAAATGTGTAAACAACTTATTAGTGACAATGCCAATGTCATTGTTTTATTTCGCCGGGATGAGCGGAATTGTCGTCACATTTATAATGAGCATGTGAATCCTGATATGTCCTGTCAATTGTTCACCGAATTGTGTGCCAAGTGCTGGAACACCCAACGCCATGCCTGTTTAGTGACTGACAAACAAACAATGTGATCTCAACCAAGGACGTTATCGCTTAGGGTTTGATCATTTTATTACTATTTAAGGGACTGTCTCATTCCCTCTCATGTCATTTGTCAAGCAGAGAGTCAATTAAAAAAGCATATTATTAAAGCCAAAAAAACTATTCGACAAAAGTTTCGTCAATTGAAACGATCACGTGCGGATCCATGCTTTATTTATTCAACAACATTTAGCACCTCCGCTAAAAGCCATGTTTAAACCCTCTTTCAAGCCATCTGAATTGCTACCCACTGTTTCACAAGCTACGCAGACGCTGCACGAGGACCCTGTGGAAGAGGAAGAGAAACAGGAACATTTAAGTAGTGCTAGCAAGGTTGAGGATGAGGATGATCATGATCAAATGTCTACGCCTCAAAACAAATCCTCACCCCTTGCCGAGTTTTTAAGAAAAAATTAATCCTTGGCCATGTTCGAAACACCTTGCTCTTCCAGATCGTCTCCGTTTTCACAACTCTTGGCCACACTTCAACATAAAACTCAACTCAAAAACATTTTAATAAAATATTAAGGATCATCACTGGAACCCTATCTTACCGATCTATTTATTGGAAATACAGATACCACATATGGTGTTCGCTATGAGAATGATGGTTTTAATATTGGTGATTCATCGATTAAATTTGCTCGTACTAGTGCCGTCATTAAAAAGGTCAACTATAAATTAACTCCAGGACTGTTAAAGCTGCTATTCTCTCGTTCACCATCTTCGCATGATTATACGCCACAAGACCTTGCCAAATATAAATCCATATTATTGGATACTCATGCCCACAAAAGACAGTATGATCCCACTCAACAAGTAAATGCCAATTTATCTCAAAAATATAAAACCATCTTTGCAAAAATGATTCCAACCAATCAAAGTGCTCGTCGTAAAGTGTCCGCTTCGAGTGACATTTAAACCATTAAAACCCTTTGTGGATGTTACCTACTGGCACAATCCCAGTAAGCTCATCCAACGACTACAGCTGTTGCATGCTTCACGTCAAGCTGGCCATACCGGTCACGATTGGAAAATTCAAGAAATTGAAGAAGAACTTCGAAATGCCAAAATTATTGTTTAAGCCCTTACCCATCAAAGTGGGCATTGCTCACGAGTTGCATCGCCCAGCTAGGCGTCACTATCAGCGACTCAAAGTGATTTCACGGGGTGTGAATGAACCTTGACAGGCTGACTTGGTGGAAATGATTCCCTATGCTAGCGTTAACAATGTGTACGCTATATGTTGACAGTCATTGATGTGTATTCCAAAATGGCCTTTGTTGAACCGGTGCCTCGTAAGTCTGGCCTGCTAGTCAACAAGGGCTTTCAACATATTATTCAACAATCTAAACGTCAACCCCATTTGTTGCAAACCGACCAGGGAAAATAATTTTTCAACAAGGATTTCTCTGGTTTTCTCAAATCTTTGGATATTCACCATTACACCACGTACAGCAATCTCAAAGCCAGTGTCGTCGAGGAGCGGTTTAACCGAACATTGAAAACTCATATGTGGGAAGCCTTTACCGCTCAAGGCTCATATCGCTGGTTGGACTTGTTACCTGAGCTAGTGTCACGTTACAATGACACTGAACACAGAACCATTGGAATCAAGCCACGACTTGTGACCAAAAATATTCCGCGACTGGATAAACTGTTTAACCCCATAAAAACAGCAGACCCTAAACGTTACCTCCTCAACATCGCAGACCATGTTCGTGTGAGCAAATTTAAGTCTGCCTTTGATAAGGGCTACACACCAAATTGAGGGACTGAACTTATTCGAATTCGACAAGTCAACCTGGACAGCCCAGTCACCTATTTACTCGAGGATCTCAACCATCAACCTATAAAAGGCAGGTTTAATCTCCAAGAACTTTGCAAGACAGTGTTTCCAAAACATTACCTTATGGAAAAAGTGTTGAAACAAAAAGGAAATAATCTCTATGTAAAATGGCTAGGATTGAGCTCAGCCTTTAATTCATGGATTAATAAATTACATGTTGTGTGAACTCATGTGCCTTTTATTTATTGATTTATTCACTCATGTTGTACACCACCTATAACCCTGTGTGTACTGTGCACAGGTCCACATACAAATTCCATATGGTTAGAGACTTGTAAATAAGAGTATGGTTAGAGACTTGTAAATAAGAGTAAAGTGTTATTAGCAACACATCTCTCTTTTCTTTCTCTCTCTCACTCTCTCTTTCCTCCCAACCCCCCCCCCCCCCCCCACACACACACAACCCCTCCTACCTGGCCTATACTGCAGGTTACAACATTCCTACACATGCATGATACTTTTTACTGACTCAGCGATTTACACACTTGAGCATTCTATCATCGTGCACGTGTACAGCTAACGTTCAAGGCCAACACCTGCGCGAGGTCATGTGACACATCTACTTGCGTTTTGTCACGTATGAATCAAACAGGATGTGACTTGTTAGCTTACATGTTGCTTCCCATGTTTTTACATGCATTTAACTCCCCAAACCATGGTTGTCAGATTGTTTTCCATTGCCTGTTTTCAAGTCATGTCAGGTCAGCGCATTCCAATAAGCTCTGCGATCCATGATTTATGAAATAGCGATTCATGCATTGGCAAGCCTGGCAACCGTGGGCCCAGCCATCCCAAGTGCAACGACCCCTCATGAAAGTCCCTAGCCTTATTGGTTCATGAGATATTAGCAAAAGTGCAGTTAGTCCCTTTTGACAAAAATTCAAAATACATTCAAAAAGGGAACGTCATTCCAAGTCCAACGACTTCTCATACAAGTCCCTAGCATTATTGTTTCACGAGATATGAAAAGCGCATGACCTATTAGTTTTCGATTTTTGGTTAAATTTTAAAAATAAACTCATCCATAAATCATTATTCAAAAAGCCCGCCCTCCTAAAAAATCAAATGCGCATGCGTAAAACAAAACACAAAAATGTTAATTCATTATGGTGTCAACTCGTTGGCATGTCGTTTATGTAAAGCAACGTTTAATTTCATATTCGCATTCAAACTCCCACATGTCGCACTTGGAAAGCGATATTTTCCAAAAAATTACAATTACACCCCCTAGTAGGGGTAGGTTTTATTTTGGGGTGGAAATAGGTTGTCCACTGGAAAGGGGGTGTCAACACCTCATTTGTCAAAATCCGACCATGCGTTTGGGAGATATCGGCTTTGCCCCTGAATGTATGGCGTGTTAGTAAGTGACGTCACCGGGAAAGTGGGATATGAGTCAACATTTTGGAACTTTTTGATTACATTCGTAGGTTAGGTTAGGTTAGGCTAGGCTAGGTAAGTAAAGCTATGGCCGCCATCTTGTGACGTCACCAGGAAAGTAGGCTATGGGTCAACATTTTGGAACTTTTTGATCACACTTCGTAGGTTAGGTTAGGCTAAGTTAAGCTATGACCGCCATCTTGTGACGTCACCAGGAAAGCAGGCTATGGGTCAACATTTTAGAACCTTTTGATTACACCTCGTGACGTCACAAGGAAAGTAGGCTATGGGTCAACGTTATGGAACTTTTCAATCACACCTCGTTGTGACGTCACCAGGAAAGTAGGCTATGGTCAACATTTTAGAACTTTTTGATCACATCTCGTTGTGTCGTCACCAGGAAAGTAGGCTATGGATGACATCACCGCCGCCATCTTGTGACGTCAGCGCCGCCATCATGGCCGCCATCTTATGACGTCATCGTCGCCATCTTGGCCGCCATCTTGTGACGTCACCAGGAAAGTAGGCTATCATCTAGGACCTGTACAGCCCCCCTACTCACAACTTTTGGATCAAGCGTTTCAGTTGCACTCTTGAGCATCTTGCCCGCTGCTACACAGATTTCATCAAAAATCCACAGCTTATCCCCTCTTACTTGATGCGAGGGAAAACATACGTTCTGCCAAATGGTTAGAGAACCAATGACCTTCCAAATATCGACCTATCACCTGTCTGTACACCCTGTATAAGGTATTTACATCGTGCATTGCACGTAAGATTTATGAACACATAAATCTTCATAACATCCTGGCTGAGGAGCAGCAGGGGTGCAGGAATAGGTTTCAAGGCTGCAAAGAGCAACTTGTAATCGATGCAGTTACTAAGGAACAAGCGGGAAAGATGATGCGTAACCTCTACATGACCTTTATTGTGAACCATTTTCCTGGTTTAGCAGAGTCCAAATTTCTATTCCATCACTACTATTACACGATCTGACTATAGTATTTAAATATCTATTCCCTTATTATTATTATTATTATTATTATTATTATTATTATTATTATTAATTCATGTATTTAATTATTTTATTATGTCATTTTACAGTCCTCCGCTGTACCTTCCTCTTTCTTTACATCTCTTATCGATGCCATCTGGTGGCATGAATTCGACATCTCTTCCTATTCTTTTCTCGTTCACAATGGACGTCTAACCCAACTTTCTGATCTCTCCGATTTTATCGGAAGTTTTCGCTTCCAACTCTTTTGATAAGTATACATACTGAGGTGAGGTGAAATACGTATATTTTTCTATTAATTAACGTAATTGGATTTCTTTTCGTTTGTATATTTGTGTCACTTTTCGCCTTACGAAAACACAGCAATATCTCGGAAAGTAGTCGCCATGTTCCTTTTCTCGATATTCATGAATTAGTTAACTGTTAGGTGCGTCTTGTACGAGCATGTTTCGCTATTCTGCATATCTTTTGTTTTCATTTCCCATGTTTTTGTATTTTTTGTCCCTTTCCCCTTTTCATATTTATTCTTGAGTTCAGTATTTAGTTAGGTGTTGGTATATCTTCGACTTTGCGTTGGGCATACATGCATATTTTGGGATCGTGTGTGTGTGTGTGTGTGTGTGTGTGTGTGTGTGTGTGTGCAGGGTGTGCTTCGGCCTCCTTGCATTTCATGCATTTTCGGGATGCTGATATAACTGCTATGATGTTCGTCTGGTCTCGTCTGTGCCTGGTGTAAGATCTTTTGGTCATAGCGTATTATTCCGGAATTGCTATGCACCTGGATCTTAGGACAGACCTGTACTGTCGCATCATATACTTCTTTCTTTTCTGACCCACTATCTACTGCACTAAAGTTCCTTTTCTTTCGTGTCTTCGAGTGAGATTGCGGTTTGTTACGCAAATCTTTTTCTCTAGACCCTTTTCTCCCCTTTTCCTGCCTTTTCCCCTATTACCGAGATATCTACCATTAGCCGTGTTTCCGCAAGTCTTATTTCGTTTTGTTTCTGTTTAACGGTGTGTTTATGCACGATTTTCTCTAATATGTAGTTCGTTCTCATCTCAATATGTATTCTTCTTTCTTTCTTTCTTTCTTTCTTTCTTTCTTTACCTAACTCGGGAGTTCCTGGGACTGTAACGCCTACTTTGTTACAGTCCAGATTTTCACAAGACTCTACGTCAGCTCCTCTTCATCTTTTTTTAAAATCCGTACTCCCTTGCGGCTGTGGACGTATCTTGATGTGCTCCACTTATTTTACGTTCATCCTAGCCTGTTATCGTTCCTCTCACTTCGGATCTTTTACATATTCGAAATACATGTCGTCTCGACAATTTCTTGCTTATCCCTTGTTGTCTTTTGTGTCTTCCTTTATTTTCGTTCTCGGCTCATGTTTGGCGAGATACTGTCATATGAGGGGACTTGGTTGAACTTACTCTCTTAACGAGGGTACGTTCGTCCACGACCCTGGGGTGCCAGCTCATCTTCTTGAGTCTTGACACGGTAGTTTTGCAAAACAATGGGCCCAGCACGAAACTATTCTACTCTCTCTTCCACCGCCAGTTTTACATCCTTCTCAAGAAGATTGCTGCTATGCCTGGTGTCTCCTGCACTCAGGTAAGTGCGAACGTAGTTCATCATCTACATTTTATAGGTTGGCGCAATTGATTACAAGAAAGCTTTTGATTCTGTGCCGCATTCCTGGTTAATCCATACCCAGAATATGTATAAAGTTGATCCTGGCATCATTATAAGTCTGCATCATATTATGATGTCCCATTGGGGGATCAATTTATTAATATCTAATAGAGACAAATGTATGGAATCGGGATTTATTCAAATCAAATGAGGTATCTTTCAGGGTGACAGATTGAGCCCTTTATGGTTCTGTTTGGCGCTCAATACGCTATCATAATTGCTGAACAATTCAGAGTGTGATTTTCCAATTAAGCACCATGGTATAGTGAAATACAAAATTTCTCATTTGATGTACATGGATGACATTATACTATATGAGAAACACATCGACACCAAATCGCAATAACTGCTTCATTTTCTTCTCATATTGGAATGTCCTACGGGTTAGATAAGTGTCGCACTCTTACCATTCGACGGGGGAAATTCGGGGCCCGAGCTTTTCAACATGATGATGTTTTTTTCATAAAGCCTAAGGAAGGTAATGAGACCTACAAATGTCTTGGTCTCCTGCAGTCTAATCGATTAGATCATAAAGGTATTAATATAGAACCGTAGCTATCTACAATCAACGTCTTAACAAGATTTTAAAATCAAAGTTGAATGGAAATAACACCTTCAATGCTATTAACACCTATGCTAGTCCTGCTCTGACGTTCACTTTCGGTATTATCAAATGGACGCAGACAGACTTGAGGAACACCCTAATTAGGACACGTACCATCTTAAAAAGAACACAGATGTCTCCACCCTAAGTCAGCTGTTGAGCGATTGACAATCTCGCGTCAAAGAGGTGGACGAGGGTTCACGGACATTGTCCACTTACATGCAAGGCAAGTGAGGAACCTTCAGAGATACTTTCTGGGCAGACATGACTCTCCCATACATCAAGCCACTGTCAAGGCTGATGACAAGTGCACACCGCTGGATCTTTTTCACGTAAGGGATATACAGTCAGCCACTGATGAGGAATGTTCAGCCATCAAGCTTCAGCAGTGGACGCAGAAATCTATGCACGGCCGTCATCCATATGATCCTCAACCAGAAAAATGTCGACATTGACGCGTCGAACAGCTGATTGACTCATGCGGACCTATTCACTGAGACTGAAGGATTCATGGTTGAAATCCAGGATCAAGTTGTGGCTACCAAAAACTATCTTAAATATATAGTTAAGGCAAATATTCAGGATGATAAATGCCGAAGATGCCAACTAGAACTGGAAACAATTCTACATATCACAGGAGGCTGCCAAGCAATCTCCTGTACTGATTACATGAAAAGACACAACCAAGTGGCCAAAATATTGCATCTAGACCTTACTCAAAAGCACTTACTACACTGAAGAAAATGGAAATTGCAACACAATGAAGGCATTGGTCGTTTGTGTTGATTTTCAAGATATGGAACGATGCCATGTAGGTATGTAAACGATCAATGTTTCAGACCCATTGGATTGTTGCTACAGGTCTCCCCACGTGATTGGTCACGGAGGAATCAACTCAGTATACGGACTCTGGTGTAGCATAGTTGACTGGCAGTCTGTGCAGTGAAGTGTTCCCCGTCAAACATGCCTCGACGACAGAGAAGAGCACGCTATCAACAACTGTCGCCGTTTGAGAGGGCTCGGATAATTGGGCTGTGTGAGGCTGGATTATCGCTAGGGACTGTCGCTGCACGTGTTGACCGACAGTCATCTACGGTACAACGTGATTGGCAGCAGTGGTCAAATGAAGGTACCCACACTCGTAGACCTGGCACAGGCCCAGCGCGACAGAAAACTGTGAGAGAGGATCGCCGCATCATTCGGATGGCCCGGATGGAACCCCATGCAACAGCAGCGCAAATTAGAGCAGCTGTGGCACCCCACGTTACACAACAAACAGTTGGTAATCGCCTGCGTGCAGCTGGCTTATGATCCCTTGTCCCTGCAGGTGTTCCATTGACCCCACAACAGCGACGTTTATGGCTGGCCTGGTGTCGAGAACGATCGACGTGGGTCGACGAATGGCATAGGGTCGTCTTTAGTGATGAATCGCGCTTTTGTCTTGCCCGCAGTGATCGCCGGAATCGTGTGCGCCTATGTACCGGGGAGAGGGGCCGCCCAGACCTTATTGTCGTGAGGCACACAGGGCCCACACTAGGTATTATGGTCTGGGGAGCTATTGGCTTTAATGTGAAATCACAATTAGTGCTTGTTGAGGGCACTATGACTGCTCGACTGTACGTTGATAGGGTACTCAATCTAGTGGTTGTCCCTATGATGGCGCACATTGCTAATGGGTTGTTTCAGCAGGACAATGCCCGGGTTCACACTGCACGCATCTGCAGAGAAGCTCTCCACATCACAACCTTAGAATGGCCCGCCAGATCCCCGGACCTCAGTCCTATTGAGCATGTGTGGGACATGATGGGTCGACAACTGGCCAACCGTCCTCAGCCACCCACAACTCTGGAACAACTGACCCGTGCAGTGCAGCAAACATGGGCCACAATTCCTCAGGAAGTGATCCAGGGCCTTATTGACTCCATGCCTCGACGAATTCAACAATGTATTGCAGCTCGGTGGATAGAGATGATAGAAGGACTAGACATGTCCAAATGCAGTCGGATGGCATGGGTTCTCCTACGACGCCTGAGTAACGATCCAACACAAAAGTTGCTTACACCAGCTCTAGGAACTTTTTCTCATTACTACAACAAGAACCACTTGAAGCCGAACCCACAGAAAACTCAGGTCTGCGCTTTTCACCTTCGAAATCGGCAGGCAGGAAGGAAACTGAAAGTCATTTGGGAGGGCTCTGAACTAGAGCATTGTTTTACCCCCCAAATACCTTGGAGGTGCCCTAGATAGATCGTTAACCTATCGGCGGCACTGCCTTAATACTAACCAGTAGGTGGCAGCTAGAAATAACATCATTCGGAAGCTCATTGGTAATAATTGGGGTGCCCAACCCCAGGTGGTCCGTGCTTCTGCAATGGCACTCTGTTTCTCCGCCGGTGAATATGCCTGCCCTGTATGGCAGAAATCAGCCCATGCAAAACAAGTTGACGTAGCTCTTAATGAAACTGCAAGGCTTATTACAGGATGCCTGAAACCGACTCCCGTCGACAAGCTGTACTACATGGCAGGCATTGCTCCCCTTGAAATACGTCGGGAAGTAGCCGCAAATGCCGAAAGAAAGAAAGTTGAAGAAAGTGAGCTATACCCGCTGCACGGATATACTCCTCCAAAACATAGATTGAAATCGAGGAAGAGCTTTTTACAGTCAAGATCTCCACTTACCACATCCTCCAACAAATCCAGAGAAGAACTGTGGGCAGCCAAAATGTATCATCTTCCAGCAGGGGTAACACCAGCAGAATGCTTACCAGCTGGGCACAACTTGGACTGGACCACTTGGAAATTATTAAACAGGTTACGAGCAGGTGTTGGCAAAACTAAGGATAACCTAATGAAATGGGGATGCCTACAAGAATCAACACTTTGTGAATGTGGAGAGGTACAGACAACAAAATATGTATCAGTGCTTATGCTGCCCTGATTCTTGCAGTGAGGAGGAGATGTTTAAGGCACAAGAAAATGCTATAGCAGTTGCTCGTTTCTGGGCAAAGACAGTTTGATTATATATGTGTAATTCCAAGTTTCTCCTTTGATTTTGTATGTACAATATTATTTATCTGCCTCTGATTCGAGTAAATAAACTCGTGGTGGGCACATCCTGTATTGATTGTTGTCCAAACTTGCGGTCAGAGGGACCTGAAAGTGTAATCATCGAATCACAACCGAACACTCGTCATGCATGTTCAATTGCAGCAATGTAGCACCACTCCTTCTGGGTGTTGCAATTTCCATTTTCTTCAGTGTATCTGAAAATAATTTGCCTTACTGACGTTTTGAAAAATCCGCCACAAGTTGTTATGGGACATATCAGTTATTACTGATAAAACCATATCAAACTGGCCAGATATCGTTCTTGTGGACAATGTGCAGAAGAAAACCTTTCTCATTGATATCGCTGTACCCAAATTCCCATAATCTGCAACAAAGCTGCTGTGAGTGAGAAGATCACCAAATATCTGCCCTTGGCTGAGGAAATACGGCAAATGTGGAGACAGGAAAGTGTAGTGGTTCTGCCCATAGTCATTTCTTCCTTCGGCACCATCCCTGAATCACTGGCTCGCAATCTTGAAATATTGGGAATACATCCTGGTCTACGTATAATGCAGAAGGCCGTCTTCTTGGAAACCTGTTCCATTGTTCGCTCGTTTCTCAATGTGCCATCCTAAAAGAAGTTGTCATACCGTCTTGCAAACGAGCCGACGATGTGTTGATTTGTCTCACTTATGTGGTGAATTTAATCTAATAATAATATCGTATGGCCTCGGGTGCCGGGTGCAAGCTTTGCCCAGAGGGAAGCCTGCATGTCGAATTTTGTCGTTCCAGGGAGTGTTGTGAAAGTCAAGGAGGTTAGATATCTAAGCTTGACACTATAGCGCTTTCTAGCAGATAAAGGAGGAACTTTGTGTTGGCGAAAAATCCTATATTAATTTTGCCGTTATGAACACGGCCTAATAAATTGGGTTCTTTAACATGCCAACTTCGTATGACATGCGTGTCGATATTTTTGTCGCCTTTCAAAAATTACTTACCACGGCCAAGGGCGAACCTGCAAGTTTGGAGTTGTTAGTCCGATGCGATAACCACTCACCCACCGTGGCAAGCTCACGACGTGCTGAAAGCAACATATACCGATCATCCCTGCGAGTGGTTTTGCGGGGGTGTCCAGTTCTTTGTCGATCAGCAACTATTTAGGTCTCCCTGTTGTTCCACACCCTCGAGACATCCCTTTGACTCACTCCAACACGAGCAGCGGAATCCCTCCTTTAAATTCCAATACGGTCTGTGGTACGAATGGTATGTTTACAGTAGGCTACAGTACCTTTGTCTTCCCTGTGCTCTTGAAACCAACTGTACGGGGTGTTTGAGAAAGAACTCCCTAGTTTTAATGTGTCCTAGAATCTGTACAAAGTGACATACACTATTCTAGTTTGTGGTGTGTGATTCATCAACTCTCCAAGTTTGGCTCCGCTGCAGTTGGCAGGTCTGCTTGACCTTGAGACGGCCTCAGTGTTTGTTTCCTCTGTTCCCTCAGTTCAGTCCAGCCGTGCGTGCCTGCAGTGCAGTGCAGTGCAGAGCAACTCAGTAGCAATGTGTACTCCGCAACAGAAAGCGCAGTGTGTTATTTGACTTGTGCAAACAGAGTCAGTTAAGACAGTGCAACGTAATTTTAGACGTCAGAATGGTGGTGAACCACCTACAGCAAAAAATATCCGTCATTGGCTAATGTCTTTCAAGGAAACCGGTAGTGTTTTAAAAGCAAAATCACCAAGTAGACCGAGAACTTCTGAATAAGTTGTTGAACAGGTCCGTGTTCCGTGTGTTCGGAGCCCGAAGAAATCATTGGTCAGACGTAGTCGACAAGGAGTGCCTAAAGGTACTGTGTATGATGTTGAACGTTAAAGACATAAGTTGCGCCCGTACAAATTGCAACTGTTACATGAAATAAAACCTACTGATAAAATCAAAACTTGGAGAGTTGATGAATCACACACCACAAACTAGAATATTGTGAATTTTACTTGATACAGATTCCAGGACATATTAAAACTAGGGAGTTCTTTTTCAAACACCCTGTACAAGTGCTGTTGTTAAACGGACGGACACGAGAATGCCTCTTAGCGGACACATATTGAATGATTCGTACGGTGTACGTTCCATGACTGCGGTGGGAAGCTGCAAGTTCAGAAATCCAAGGTTCGAACCCCGCCGTTGATAGTGGACAAATTGAAGGTGGGTTTTACCTTTTTTTCTTTACTCCAAGCAAATGTCTATGTTGTACCTCATTTGAAGCACCGGGGCACTTATCCCTATCGCACACTCTAATAATTGAAATGGCATGCTCTGCAGATGACCTCGTAGTTCTGCCCCTTAAAACAAAAATAACTAACTAATAACTGCTACATCTTTCACAATAACACAGGTTATCAGGTGAATTACTTACTCACACACAGTCGGCCTAATATACGAGACTGATGGTGGAAGTGTTCGTAGTCCTAAACGAAGTAACAACAGAAATGCAGCTCTGTCGGCTCTTTTCCTATAAAATCGATCAAGCAGTGAAGCGGAATTATCTTGAAGTTCCGTCTGAACGCATGATTACATTTACTCTCGGGTGGCGTGTTTTCACAGGATACTGTTCAGTACACAGTAATAATTATCTGTTAAATATCCATCGACTTAAGTTAGGTCTGAACAAGCTTACCCGTTTATCTGTGTGCTGCGCCTCGGGATGCTGTGTCCTAACTCCGCGGCGCGAATGTGATGAGTAGGGTTCGGAAGTTTAAGATCCAAAGAAGTACAAAATATGCAAGCAAATATGCCCTAAAAACTAGCTAAATATGACCTAAAAACTACGAAATATGACATGAATTCTTGGGATAGGTATAGTATTACTAACATACAGTAAACGCCTTAAGTGCCAAAACGTGATCAGCGATAATACACCCGACACATTTAATCATACAAACTGACAAAGAGCTACAGTACATTAAAATTTTCAACATTCATTCAGTATCATATCCTTGAGATGCAGTTTTGCTCGGTTTTCCTAAAAGCCATAACATGGCATTTCCTTGTTTGCTAATTGCTTCTGAGCTAAATATATCTACTGGAGTGACATCCTATTGAAAGGCGGAAGCACACTATCGTCATGTTCCTTGACCTCATGCGTTCAGTGTCGCAATCTAACTTGTCCAGAAAGATGTGCTAAAAGACGTCCGTAGAGGAGCGCCTTCTTGGAATGAGATCTTCTAAACCTGCTATCTGCCTGTTCCGGGAGAAGAAAGAAAAATATACTGTATCCACTACACTATTCGGAAATCCTGCGTTTGAAACTCGACTCAGATAACACGTACCTTGTTAATGACGCCTATATTTAAACAAAAATGCTGAAATTATTACCAAATATGACCTTATATCAATAAATTATGACCAAATATGACCAAAACAATAAAAATGGCCGAAATATGCATTTTTAGGCAACATCAAATTGCTTTAAACATGTTCAGGGACTCGTCGTACAAGCTTATTTTTTCAGATTTCGGGTAAAATGAGCTCAGGAAAGAAATATGACTTTTCCTTAACATCCGAACCTTAGTGATGAGATGTACTGTAGCTGCACTAGTGTGCAAAAGTTAAGCATAATCTAGATACGAGGATAGGATGTTGGTAGTAGCCAGTAAAGCCAATCCATGCTAGACATGTTTCCGCTATAATTAAAGACAGTCTTCTAGAGCAAATAGTTCGTGAGATATTCCATTTTAACAGGGCCGTGAGATATTCCATTTTAACAGGGCATGTGCTGTGACTGTGCCAAGTCACAAGTGCGACCAAGCCCCGACCTGATTTTGTAAATATATTTGAAGGGAGGATTTTTGTCTTGAATCACTGCCATCGTAATGTACTCTCCTTGATAAGTGCGTCAATAAAATGCTCTCAATGTTTGCATTTGCTCGTGAAATATATGTCTGTATATGGGAAAAGACTTGTTTGAGATTGCCCTACAAGTAAAAATCGCACGGCGCTGAAACTTGCGAACACATTTACTGTAAGACTTCCTCTTGAGAAGATAAGTTTCCACTAGGAAAACCATGTTCATGGGATTCGAGATGGCCTACAGTACTTCACCACAAGTCGTAATTATCTCAACTAAGGTATCTTGCCAACTCCGTACGTAACAAATGCAATGCCGGCATTCGTCAATACATTAACAGGTAGGTCACAAATATTAAAGAAAAACAGCAAACAAACAAACGCACATAAACCACACTCTCTCTCTCTCTCACACAGATTGTTCTTATGTTATCGGCAAATGCTAGTCATCTAGCGCTGGCTAATCACTCTCCGCCTGTCACCCTGGTCGGCAAAGTTCCGTTCTACAGGGCCGGCTCTCGCTGTACCATATGCTTACTAATTTGAATTTGAAGCGACTAAACGTGAGCTAGCGGGGACTGTACTTGAGCCTAGCTCAGATGTCTAAGTACAATCAGTACATAGGAGAGCGGCTTCGGTGGCGTAGTTGGTAGCATGCTGAACTGCTGTGCCCAAGATAGCGGATTCAAACCCGGCCGAAGTCTCGGATTTTTTCAAGAGCGTTAAAATCCTTCAGTATGCCTTCCTTCGGAGGGGAAGTAAAGCCGGCAGTCCCATGTCATTAGATTTATGGCATGTAAAAGATCCTTCCACCGACTAAACTTGTGTGAAGCTAAATTTCTAGGTTAGATTACCTTGGATCGCTCTATCAAAGTTCTAACGTTCACCACTAGGTATCATTGACATCTGGTAGTGAAAGTTGGAACTACTTGAAATTGAACGGAACTTGTAGGTCACCCTCTGGGTATCCGCTAGAAGCAGCTACAGCCCCTGGCGAGCCGAATATGTCCTCGGACACTCCCGGCACTAAAAGCCATACGATAAATAAAAATAAAAAAGTAATAGGAAATGATACACTGCTAAACTTTAATCACAGTGTAGAGATATTGATATTAGGAACAACGAATGGGACAACACGCTTCCGTGTTGAGTCCGTAATGCAGTTCGCTGTACTGCACTGTACTGATCACACCGCAGTGTCATCTGTGTGTATACAACAGCCGCGTACCATGACGTGGATTCTTTACCCTGATGCACTTTCTGTTTTGCAGTGGTTTGAATTTCCTGCCTTACTTACCTGTTAGTGGCAATATGAAAAGTAGGAGTAGATTGTGATGTCTTCTCATAACTGACCCGGTGCTTGGGAATGAGAAGCACTCCACATCAGAATGCTAGAGGCATGCTCGTCCGACAAGCCCTCGACTTCCTCGGTATTCAGATTGTGCGTGCCGAATCGTAGGAGCCTAATTGAGCAGAAACTCGTACCGTCCCGTCGCTCCCGATTGAAGGGCTGCCATATTTAAGCAATGATTCCTAGCGAAGTTAATTTATTGGAAGCATTCCTGGAGTTGTTGGTTCTAAAAGTCTCGTTTTTTTGCTCTAGTTGATTAGTGCGTATCTTGTGTGAAGGATGGTAGTATTCGCAGATGGGGAGGGGTGTTACCACGTGCCCCTCCCTGTATAGTTGCCTCCAAGAGTAGAGATTCTTGAGTCCATGAAGCCATGAATCTGAAACATGTGCCCCCTATTTGTGAAGGAAGGGATGGAACCAACGAGCTAGAGAAAGGTATATAGAGTGGAAATGGCGCCGCCATATTTGAAGAAGGTTGAACTGGCAGCCGCCATGATATACTCTGTCAAGAGGGTGGGAGGCAGGGAGAGAGAGGCGTAAGATTAGGGCTACGTAAGGCCTGACAATTTAATTTGTATATACATTGAACGAAATCTAACACAATCATCTTACAAGACAATAAGGTACGTTGCTTATGCACAGTACATTGCATGATTCCATTCTCCTTTAAAAATAAAACGTTTTGTGTACAACTGACGCACCTGTTGACCTCTCACGTTGAGCTGTATTTCTGCAGAAGTGTGAAGCCTGCATTTATAATAAATACTGTTTCGCAATTCGCTCGATGAGTGAAGCATAGTGAGGCTTTTCCCCAGGTTCAGTAGCTGTAAATAGATGGTGAGATTTCAGAAACAGATAACCCGGCAGCATATCATAGACATCTGTCTGCAACTTCAGCATGAGATTATTCGTGTTCTTTCGCAACATACACTCATTCTTCCTGATGACACTCTCAGCTGTTTTACATAATTTCACTACATCATTTGATGGATTCATAGGGCATTCTTTCACGTCTTTCTCTTTAATCACTCCTTCTTTCTGAACATCTTGACCTGATAAAAGCACTTCTAGGCATTCAATACAAGAAAATTGTTTTAGACACTTGGCGAACGACACTTCCTGCTATGTAATGAACAACATTTCCTACATTCAAGCTCGGTGAATTATAATGTGCACAGTAACCATGATCTGTCTGTCAGCATAGTATCGTCCTTCCCATTGACACCATGAATATTTGCTGTTGCAGTTGTCACAAGTAGGTCACACTCTGTAGGCTTACAGTTGGAATTCATGGATGGGCGTACCCTCGCAATTAAACACGTCCTATTAGCTGAATTAAATTGTACTGCATTTGGATTATTTCTATTCCCACTTCTGGAGCGAATAGAAGAAAAAAATAGCTCTAAGTGATCCTGACTCAATCTGCGTGTTAATAAGTATCTCAATACAGAACTTTGTCCCCACACGTATGTTTCTGCTAGTTGTATCACACTTAAGATATCAATAATCAAACCGTATATTGGCATCTTTCTGCTGGAATCGCAAATAAGCTTTCCATCTGAAATTTCTGAGAAGAAAGAAAGAAAGAAAGAAAGAAAGGAAGAAAGAAGATAAAAATAAAAGATTAGTAAAGCCTGTTACGTTTCCCATAATTAGTTCAAAACAACGAACTAGAGAAAGTATACCTCGTTGGCTTACGAAGATTGATATTTGAACAATATATTTTATTTTATAGCTTCCCACGGTCGGTGGGTGGTTATCGTGTCGGATTACTAACCCCCAAGCTTGCAGGTTCGCTCCTGGCCGTGGTAAGTGATTTTTGAAAGGCGGCAAAAATCACGATACACATGTCATACGATGTTGGCATGTTAAAGAACCCATTTGAATTCAGTAGGCCGTGTTCGTAATAGCAAAATTAATCTCGGGATTTTCCGGCAACACAAAGTTCCTCATTTCTCTACTAGAAAGCGCTATAATGTCAAGGAGCTTAGTTATCTAACCTCCTTGACTTTCATAGTGCTTCAAGGAACAATAAAATTCGACATGCAAGCTACCCTCTGGGTGTCAAATAACAAAACTTGCACCCGGCACCCGAGGCCATACGATATTATTATTATTACCGTAATTATGATTATGGCTCACAACTATCTTTGCTTAAATTTTAAGACAGCCTAATATATTTACCTACTGATATCAAGGTCTTCTGCGACAATGCTACCGTATCTGAATGCGAGTGTTCTGTAGTTTCCTGGAAACTACGCTTCTTCGGCGAAGATCTACAGGCCTGCTTCTTCTGCAGATGTGCAGGAAAATTGAAAATTGTAGGTACTGCATTATCTAGTAGACGTTGCCTTTCATTTGCTACACACATATATTTATCTTCGAAGTGTAGAGAACAAGTTAAGCTGTATCTCGCGGGGTGCCATTTATTGATTTTCATGTTGACAACCCATTGTTTTGTTAGTTCCTGGTTCTGCAAAGGGAATCTGAAATGTAAATATCACACAAACTTAAACTGCTGCATCACGTTTTCGTAAAGGGTCTACCTCATTAATTTATGAATTTGGATGACATTTCTTACCTGAAATACAACACTCCTGTTGTCTTATAACTTCTATTCGTACAATTGAATGACGAACTCACTGATGTCATGGTCAATGTATTTTTAAATAAATTTCATTCAACACATGTTCCCGCTCAACGCGAACAATCACAACAAGCTCTTGTCAGACGACGTTCTGAATCATGGCCGCCTTAACTCAAGTTGCCTCCGCCCAGAGCGCTGCTACGCGGCTCCTTGCCTCTCTATATACCTTTCTCTAGCTCGTTGGATGGAACAAAGGTTTTTAAACAGAACCGCTCGTCATGTCGGCTGTTAACACAATTTGTAATCCCTCAGAAACCTGTCCCTGTGGGTGGCTCTATACTCATGGAGCCAAGTACAGGGTGCCAGGGAATGTTCTCTGCAGCGGCTACATGCTGATGCGAGTGATGGCATCAGCAGTTACGTTGGCAGCACGGCTGTCGCTTGTATCAAAACAAACGGTAAACTTTGTACTCACCACAGCCATTCATAACAGATGCTGGAAGTGTTGTCCTTGTGTTCGAAGACAGACTTCAACACGTCTACACACATTGTCGAAGACTTTCACTAAAGTTTCTTGCGTAATGGACTGCACATAATTTGAGCGGCTTCGGTGGCGTAGTTGGTAGCATGCTGAGCTTCTATGCCCAAGATCGCGGCCGAAGTCGTCGGATTTTTTAAGAACGTTAAAAATCCCTCAGTATGCCTTCCCTCGGAGGGGAAGTAAAGCCGGCGATCTCATGTCATAGATTTAAGGCATGTTAAAAAACCTTCCACTAATTACACCTGTGTGAAGCTAAATTATATATAGGTTAAACATTTGACTAACGTTCTTAGGTTCCTACGTTCTGAACTAATTGGTCGATGACGGTGGCGTTTGGCGGCAAAAGTAGGAACTACTTGGAAAAATTGAATGTCTGCAGTCCTTACTTGAATTAAAACAGATACACACACTAATACAGTCATCACAATTACCACAGGTTATCAGACAGATTCTACACACACCCAAAGTACACGGGGCTACATGACCGCGTTGTCACAGCCCCTAAACTAAGGAACCAACCAACCAACTGCACATAATTAATGATATTCACTTTTAGTTCAATCGTTTTTGGATTAGTTTGTGAACCGGTCACATGGAATTTACTTATCAAATCCCGAACGGTATCCCGGTTTGGGCACTTTGAATTAGGAAACCGCGCCTGAGATTTTAGTTTTAGATTTTCTGTAAACCGATCATCATCGCAATAAAAGTATTCCTTAAAAAAAAAAAAAAAAAGCTCTCTCTTTTGTAGTAAGCATTACCGCCTGTATACTGTTGCACTCTTCCAATAATCCGTCTATACACACTGACGATTTCGACAGCGCACAGCCCACACATGTGGCCTTCTTCCTTTCCAGGACACCGTGCTGCCAACTAAGCTGCTGACGCTACCTCACGCAGCAGCACGTAGCCGCTGCGGAGAACATTTCCTAACGACCTGTATATTTTCTGCTTGGTGCAGTCTTGCACATTAATAGCTTCTGATATAACATGTCGCCTTCTGTAATTTAGGAGTACGTATTGAGACTCCTGTCCCAAGGGTCTAGTCCAGGTGTTCTCAGCCTTTTTGAGATTGAACATCACCCTCATTGCATACCAAGTTCCCCATCCCCATTAAATCGAATATAATAATAATAATAATAATAATAATAACTAGCGGACCCGTGCGAGTTGTTGTTTGAGTCTTCAGTCTTTTAACTGGTTTGATGCAGCTTTCCATGCCTCCCTGTCCTGAGCTAATCGTTTCATCTCTTCATAGCTACCACACCCTACATCCGAGGCAATCTGTTTAACTTATTCTAACCTTGGTCTACCCCTGCAGTTCTTGACCTTAACCCTTCCTTCCATAACTAAGCTTGCTATTCCTGGGTGTCTTAGTATGTGTCCTATCAACCTATCTCTTCTCTTCATTTGCTGTCGCCAGAAACATCTCTCCTCTCCCACTCGTCTTAATACCTCTTCGTTTGTAACCCTATCTACCCATCTGATCTTCATCATTCTCCTGTAACACCACATTTCAAATGCTTCAATTCTCCTCTTTTCTGCTGCCCCAATCGTCCAGGTTTCACTTCCATAGAGCGCCACGCTCCAGACAAAGGCTTTCAAAAATGACTTCCTAATACCTAAATCTATATTCGATGTCAAGAGATTCCTTTTTTGTAGGAATGCTTTCCTTGCCTGAGCCAACCTACTTTTTATATCCTCTTTTCTCCGTCCATCACTGGTTATTTTGCTTCCTAAGTAACAGAAGTCTCCTACTTCCTTCAGCTTTTCACCTGCCAATTTGATGTCCATAGAGATTTCTGATTTATTTCGGCTGCATTCCAGTATCTTTGTTTTACATTTATTAATTTTCATCATGTATTCTTTCCGTAAGACGGAGTCCATACCATTCACAAACTCATTCAAATCCTCAGGCGTGTCGGCCAAGATGACGATGTCATCAGCAAATCTCCGAGTTGAAATTATTTCTCCTTGAATCTTCACTCCCACTTTAAATTTTTCTCCAATTTCCTTCATTGCTTGTTCAATGTAAAGATCGAAAAGTATGGGTGATAAGTTGCAGCCTTGCCTTACACCTTTCTGAATACCAGCTTCTCTCTCATGTCCTTCAGCTCGAATGACTGCTGTCTGGTTTCTGTATAGATTGTATATCACCCTCCTATCCCTGTACTTTATTCCAATAGATTTCGAAATGTCAAATAATTTAGTCCAATCAACGTTATCAAAAGCCTTTTCTAAGTCGACAAATGCCATGAACGTTATCTTATCTTTCCTTATTCTACCTTCCAAAATCAGCCCAAGACTTAGTACAGCTTCCATTGTTCCTACATTTCTCCTGAAACCAAACTGGTCTTCACCCAACTCCGTTTCTATCTGGCTTTCCATCCTCTTGTAAATTATTCTAGACAGGATCTTTGAAGCATGAATAATCAAGCTGATTGAACGGTAATCTTCACATCTGTCAGCTCCCACTTCTTTGGTAGGCCTATAGGGATGATAACATTCTTCTTGACATCAGGGGGTACCTCACCTGTCTCATATATCCTACACACCAAGTGAAATAACCTGATCAGACCTTCATCTCCTATGCAGCGTAGCAACTCAATCGGTATATCATCTATGCCTGGTGCTTTGTTCCTGCTTAAGTCCTCCAATGCTCTGTCAAATTCTGATCTCAATATTAAATCTCCTTTTGCATCCTCATCAATTTCCTCCTCCCTTTCCATTACATGATTCTCAATCTCCTTTCCCTTATACAAACACTCTATGTAAGCTTTCCATCTCTCAACCTTTTCTTTCCTATCTGTTAGAGGCTTTCCATTTGTGTCCTTAATATTACAGCACCTAGTCTTCTTTTCCCCAAAAGTATTCTTAATCCTTCGATAAGCTGTGTCTACTTTTCCTAATTTCAGACAATTTTCTATAACAGCACATTTCTCTTTCAACCATTCTTCTTTTGCTTCCTTGCACTTCTTGTTAACCTCATTTCTCAGACGTCTGTATTCTGCTTTCCCCTTTTCATCTCTTACATTCTTGTGTTTCCGCCTTTCATCCATCGATTCTAGTATACCCTGAGCGATATCCCGTGCGAGAACTCTCGCATATTCTAATCGGTTGTGTGAGCCCCATGTGTACAGACTACTTGCCCGGCCCTAGTGCTATGCGGGCTGTACGCTCGACAATTCTGCCAGGGGCTATCGTCTTGTTTATTTGGTTAATAGCACTTTGTAAACAAATAAATATATTTCCGTTGACTTTTCAAGAAATGCAAGGTTTTTCCTGTACTAGAGAGACTATTTGGAAGATTTTGGTACAAACCACTCCTTCTAACTCCCTCTGGTTTAGGAGCTTGAGTTTTGTGGAACATACACCTTAGCGTATTACATAATAATAATAATAATGCAACAAGCATGCACCACTCTTTCCTATTTCTCTCTCTCCCCCTCAGAAGTGCTGAAAGGGATTCACCGCTCATCAGGCATGCTTGCGTGACTCATGCATGTAAAGTACGTCCACACCAAGATGTTTTCGTTAACCTTGTTGATGAACACTGTTCATGAACAATGTTCATCAACATTTTTGACTGTTCATAAACAAAATAGCGTGTTCGTTAACTTTTCGAGCATGTTCATGAACAAAATCTCCTTAACTTTTGTGAATGAAACTTTTCATTAACTTTTCGTGTTTTCGTTAACATTATGGCTCGCGTATGCACAAAGACGCAATTAAGGTTGTAAATTCGTAGCGCGGAATACGATGCTCTTTTATTTCTCTAAAAATCGACTATCGAATCGCAAGCGACTCGTATATTGCGCGGAATTATGAAATACCATGAAGCACATGAGAATATTAATTAACTTAATTATAAACGCCTTTCCAATATTTTTCTTTGCCACACCTTGTGTCTGCGCTTTTCTCTAATTGTACTCACTAAAATAATGAAAGCTGCAGCTGTAAGTACTTTCTTCTTCCTGACCCTATCCATTATAACCTCACAAACAGTTTATTTAATGTTGATGATGTTTGTTAACAAAAGTTTATTTGGTGTGGACATAATGTTGAAGAATTTTGTTAACAAATGTTTAGTAAACATGTTGAGAAATGTTTTCATTAACATTGTTCATGAGCATTGTTCATTAACTTTGGTGTGGACTAGCCTTAAGATGCATTTACGTGTGGACATTCCAGTGGAATCGGCGTCTTTCGTGTTACTCATAAAATAGGAATGTCCTATTATTAACATTATTTACATTTCACAGAATGAAAAAAAAATTCTTTCTGTCAAAACTTGGAATGAAAATACTATTACTCCGGTTCATGCAACAGATTTTCAATTAGCTAAGTTCTGAATTAGTCCTAGTAGTCGTTGACGGTGGCGTTTGGCGGTAAAAGTAGGAACTACTTGAAATTAAATGTCTGCAGTCCTCACTTGAATTGAAAACAGATACACACACTTATACAGTCATCACAATAACACGGTTATCAGGCAGATTCTACACACACCCAAAGTACACGGGGCTAATGACCGCGTTGTCGCAGCCCCTAAACTAAGGAACCAACCAACCAAAAGATTTTCAATTATTGTAGAACAGATCCCAGGGGAGCTTGTACTCGCGAGCACTTTTTGGTTCGTATGGCGAGAGCACCTAATGTCATTTTAAGAGCCCCGGGTTGAGAACGCCTGGTCAATTCAAAAGTTTCACTCAGGCTCGTTCGGACAGCTGCGAAGAGTAAATTGAATGGTAATTTTCACTCGGTCAACACGAATATATGACCAATTAAATTGGGATAATTTGATTCCAACTGAAAAAGTCTTACATGTTATTAAATAATAATTGCACCGATTGCAAGAGGGAGGGGGAGGGGTGTTAAAAAAGAATGACAGTTTCGCTCGTCAAGTGTGCATTATCGGATCCACGAAG
Source organism: Meconema thalassinum (assembly GCA_946902985.2). NCBI lineage: Eukaryota > Metazoa > Arthropoda > Insecta > Orthoptera > Tettigoniidae > Meconema > Meconema thalassinum. The sequence continues at coordinate 1,202,654,184 of OX336388.2, read as the reverse complement.
AAAAGAACAAATCTACAGACAAAATTGCTCTACAAACACGACCAATGCCCACAATGTCAACCACGAATGGACGCGGCCCTATCCTATCCTATAACATCAACCCTTGAAGCTGCGACAAAATCTTAAAGTGAGGCTATTATTGCCGTGAAATACTAATGTTGTTGTTTATTGTTTTAGGTTCTTTGCGGCAGCGTGGTCATGTAGCCCCGTGTACTTGGGTGTGTGTAGAATTTGTCTGATATCCTGTGTCACTGCGATGTCTGCACTAGTGTGAATATTTGTAATTGAGGTAGGGTTTGGGTAGGAAGTGGCCGTGGCCTTAAGTTAAGTACCATCCCGGCATTTGCCTGGTGTAGAAGTGGGAAACCACGAAAACCACTTCCAGGAGGGCTGAAGTAGGAGTCGAGCCTGTCTCTTCTCAGTTTTGCCTCATGAGGCTGAGTGCACCCCATTCCAGCCCACAGACCAGTATTAAATTTCTTGACAGAGCCGAGATTTGAACCCGGGCCTCAGCGGTGAAAGCCAAGAATGCTAACCACTACGCAACCAGTGGATGGTTAAATTTCTGTAGTGTATAATTTTGTTCTGCACTTTTGCCCTAGATTCTCTGGAACTAATTGAGGTAGGGAGTTGACATTTTCACCAGGTGTTTATCTTGCGGTGTCCGTTGTTTGGTAGTAAAATGACACAGCCAAGTGTAAAACATAACTTAACATATCATTTAAAGCAAAACGCTTTCCCCAAATAATTAACATAAATTAAAATAAAATAAAACAGAATTAAGACCACGGTCGCCTCCTACCCAAACTTGGCCTGAATTACAAATACGCATAATAATAATAATAATAATAATAATAATAATAATAATTTACGTCCATTTTTAGTACTGTGGCTTTTAGAGAAGTCGGGATGTCATAAAGTTGCCCCGAAGGGGATCTTAACGTGCCAGTAAATCTACTAACACGGTTCCCTCGCATTTGCGCACCCTCAAATGCCAATTGGTTGCGTCAGGATTTGATCCTGCAACCTTGAAAACAGCAAGCGAGGACGTTACCGCTGAGCGATGCAGCCAGTCACACACGCTAATACAGCCATCACAATAACACAGGTCATCAGACAAATTTCACACACCCGAATACATGGCGGCTATATGACCACAATGTCGCAAATCCAATAAAGAATCAACAACACAACATCTATATTTTGAAAGTAATCTCGATAACACCGAAACCATAGTGTTACGATGCCAAAATAAAGATATAGTCACTAATGCAATCAATGCGTGTGATATATTAGGTTTCGATAATTTCCATGACACCCACATTAACTGTGTGTGTTTGAATATGGTTAACGCCGTTATTTGATACTTGCTTCTAGACCATTCAGTGGATGCACATGGAATTTGATAAACATAAATTGCATATTTTAATTCATAAAAGCGGCTTCGGTGGCGTAGTTGCTAGCGTCTATGCATCTAGCTTCTATGCCCAAGATCGTGGCTTCAAACCCGGCCTAAGTCGTTGGATTTTTTAAGAGCGTTAAAATCCCTCAGTATGCCTTCCTTGGAGGGGAAGTAAAGCCGGTGGGCCCATGCCATAGATTTATGGCATGTAAAAGAACCTTCCACTAACTACCATTGTGGCATGCTAAATTTGTAGGTTAGGTTTGATTAACGCTCTATTAAGTTCCAACTCTCGCCACTAGGTGCCGGTTGCGGTGGCATCTAGTAGCCAAGTTCACAGCCAGGTGTCGTTGACGGTAGCATTTGGTAGCAAAAGTAGGAAATCCTTGAAATTTATCACTAATACAGTCATCACAATTAAGACCGGTTATCAGACAGATTCTACACACACCCAAAGTACACGGGTCTCCATGACCGCGTTGTCGCAGCCCGTAAACTAAGGAACCAACCAAAAAAGTCATAACACTCAATTCCACTCACATCATATGGAAACATGATGTGAAAATCAATATTTCAAAAAGGAAGTTTTTAAAATTAGAAAACTACACAAAGGAATAGAACGCGAAGTAGAAGGATCAAGATCGAGCCATCACATAGTCCTTCGAGTTCTCCGGTCGTGCTAGTGAAGAAGAAGGACGGCTCCACCAGCTTCTGCATGGACTAAAGGCGTGTGAATGACGTCACGAAGAAGGACAGCTACCCTCTACCCCGGATCGACGACACCCTGGGCACCATATCAGGGTCAAGATGGTTCTCCACCTTAGATTTGAAGAGTGGCTACTGGCAGGTAGAGGTCCACTCTAAGGACCGTGAGAAAACGGCGTTCTCTGTGAGCCGCGGACTCTGGCAGTTCACCGTCATGCCATTCGGTTTGTGCAACGCCCCTGCGACCTTCGAAAGGCTAATGGAGTCCATTCTGAGGAGACTACACTGGAAGACTTGCCTGGTCTACCTGGTCTACAATGTTATCATTCTGGGGAGGAGCTTCGAGGAGTACTACAGCAACCTGTAGGAAATCTTGAAGAAGCTACGGGCTGCCCAGCTGAAGTTGAGCCCCAAGAAGTGTCAGCTCTTCCAGAAGCAGGTCCGGTACCTTGAGCATATCGTCTCCGGGGAAGAGGTGCGCACTGACCCAGAGAAGACCGCAGCTGTGAGGGAGTGGCCAGTTCCGAAGGACAAGTCCCAACTACGAAGCTTCCTGGGACTCTGCACATATTACCGTCGCTTCGTGAGAGGATTCGCCGACATCGCCAAACCACTGCATCGGCTGACCGAGAAGGACCAACTCTTCACGTGGGCAGCAGAATGCCATAATGCCTTCGAACAACTCAAGCAGGCTCTGTGCACCGCACCTATTCTGGCCTACCCCAGACCTGGAACAAGGTTCATCGTCGATGCCGATGCCAGCGACTTTGGTATAGGGGGAGTCCTGTCGCAAGTAGTGGACGGCGAGGAGAGAGTAGTGGCATATTTCAGCAAGGCCTTGTCATAGCTAGAGAGGAACTACTACGTCACCAGGAAGGAACTGCTCACCATCGTGAAGACCATTGAACACTTCCACAAGTACCTGTACGGGCAAGAATTTCTCATCAGGACCGACCATGCATCCCTGCGTTGCTCCTGAACCTCAAGCAGCCCGAGGGACAACTCGCGCGGTAGTTAGAGAGGCTCCAACAGTACAACTTTGAGATCCAACACAGGAAAGGCCAACTGCATTCTAACGCCGACGCCCTATCACGAAGACCTTGCCCCGAAGACTGCACCTTTTGTGCCAGAAGGGAGGAGAACACGGGGATACAGTGCCGAAGGACTACCGTGGAACTTCAACGAGCAGGAGCCGCGAATCTTTCACGCGGGCACAAGCGGAAGATGATGACCATGGACTGATAGCCGAATGGAAGAGGGCCTGTGTTCCCAGATCCGGGTGGAACATTGACAGCGACTGCAGCCCAAAGTTTAAGTCCTACAGTGCGCAGTGGGTCTTGCTGGTTGTAAGGGATGGTCTCATCTGCCGTACCTGGGAGAGCACCGACGGGAAGACATCTCGGGAACAAGTCGTCGTTCCAAAGGCTATGACAGATGAAGTCCTGAAAGAAGTCCATGGAGGATCATCTGGTGGACACCTAGGGATAAAGAAGACCCTGGAGAAGCTGAGAGAGCGGTTCTACTGGATTGGATGCCAAGCCGACGTGAAGAACCACTGCGCGAGGTGCCACGATTGCGCAGCCATCAAGGGCCCAGGACGAAGACATGGAGAGAGTGGCCATCGATTTTGCTGGGCCATTCCCGTTGAGCGAGGCAGGGAACCGCTACATATTGGTTGTCAGAGACTACTTCACCAAATGGCCAGAGGCGTATGCACTTCCTAACCAAGAGGCCGCGACGATCGCAGAACCCCGGGTGAAGGAATTCATCAGCCGGTACGGAGTACTCTTGGAGCTGCACTCCGACCAAGGGAGGAATTTCGAGTCACAGGTGTTCCAGAGCCTATGCCAGCTGCTGGAAATCCGGAAGACAAGGTCGATGCCGTTACACCCTCAGTCCGACGGGATGGTAGAGCGATTCAATCGCACCATCGAGAACCATCTCCGGATAGTCGTTAGCGAGCACCAGAGGAATTGGGACAAACATCTTCCACTATTTCGCCTGGCCTACCGCACCGCCGTGCATGAAGCCACCGGGTGCACACCAGCCCGGGCCATGTTTGGGAGGTCTGCCTGTCGACCTTGCCTTCGGCCGACCTGGGGACGATCCGGTCCCGGTAAGCCAGTATTGTCAAGAACTGGTCGACCGACTGGAGGACGTGCACGCGTTCGCAAGGAGGAGACTGTGGATCGAGACCGACCGAATGAAGACCCTATACGAACAGCAGACGGATACCGGTGTATTGCACGAGGACGACCTGGTCCGGCTCTTCAACCCATTACGGAGGAAAGGCTTGTCACCCAAACTGCGGAAGTCCTGGGAGGGCCCGTACCGAGTCGTGAAACGGATCAACGATGTCGTCTACAGGATCCAGCGGAACCCGAGGGCGAAGATGAAGATCGTGCATCGAGATCGCCTGGCAGCCTACGGAGGGACACATACGGACCAATGACTGATCGGGACGATCAGCCTTTTAGGAAGGGGGTGGTGTTACGGGTGCGGGGTTGCTTCACCACCTCGCCGCGTGATTCACAGCCCGCCCCAGGCTACCCCTGCCTCTGTGTTAACAAGCGGTTTGCACAACGAGGCAGCGGTAACAAAGAAACCGACTCGAATCTTCGCGGCCCACCTAGTATTATAACTCTCGGGAAGGTCTGGGAGTAGCCATGAACCCTGGTCTGCTCTGGAAACTTCTGTTGAGTCATCAGCCCCGATATATAAGAGCGACCCTGGCCAGTGGGAGACGTCTGTGTTTTGAGGAGTGTGTTTTTATCAGTGCGACAGAATTATTGAGGCGAAGGGCCGTGTGAATTGCGAAACCAAGTGAGTGTTTCTCCGGACAGCGAAGCAGTGTGAATCATACAGGGACCGTGTTTAAGACGAGCATTTAATGGTGAGTGACAGACTGTTGTAAATAAATGTGGCCCATGTATTTAGGAAGAGATGGCATGTATTTCTAGCGAGGACACGGGTCTAATTAGTGAGGGATTAGCTGCATGAGAAGTGTAAGGGGCGAGTGTGCTCCACAAGGTAGAATCTTGAATAAGACTGCTAATGGTTTCTGTGTGTTTATTGTTCGGTGTATATTCCAAACCTGCAATAAAACTAATATTTTAAAGGACCATTTGTGTTGTGCTTTATCCACTGTAATCCAATTAACGAACGTGCTACTAGAGGTAGCACGTAACAATATTCTATCGAATTTGTACAGGTAAGGATTCGGTTGTTTTAAATGTGTAACATCATGTTCATAGACCCCAGGTGATAAGGATGAGAATAATAATTACTACTACTACTACTACTACTACTACTACTACTACTACCAGTCTAGCAGAATGGAGGGATTACATTCAGTCCTAAGGCAGTACTGAGAAGAGGTGGGTTTGATTCCTACCTCAGTCATCCTGGGAGTGGTTTTCCGCAGTTTCTCGTTTCTAGTCTAGGCAAACGCCGAAATGGTACTTAAATTAAGGCTATGGCCCCCTCCTAACTATATCGTAGCGCAATTAAAAATACACACACTAGTACGGCCGTCACAACATATATCCCACACACACCAACTTGAAAAAAGGAAGGAAGCTTGTAGTTTAACGTGACCGTTAATCTTGAGATCATGAGCCACGGGACCTCCGTTTTACGTGGAATCCGAACCACAGGACATGGCATTTCACTTCGAAAATCTCAGGGTTACATGACCATTATATCGTAAAGCCCCTAAAACGATTCAACAACTCCGCTTTCCAGGCCTCATATCTGACTGACGGGATAATCGATCCTGGAGACTCCTAGGTAAGAGGCAAGCGTGCTACCCATACACTATGGGGCTGACAATAATAATACTGTAATAATAATTTATGCTGACAATTCAAGACCAAGTCATCCCTACTGTCTCGAGGTCATCCTCAGAGATCCGTCAGTTAGTGACGATTATGTCGCAATGTGTGTCAAGTCTCTGAAATTATTCAACATATCACCTTTGGATGCACGCAGCTGTCAGGAACTGAATATAAGCGGATGCATAATGCTATATAAAGGATCCTGCGCCAAGAGCTAGCTGAGAAACTCCAATTTTTAAACAGAACAAAGTTCCGTACTACCAGTATGTTCCGGATTACGTGGCAGATTGGGATCGGACTGGGCTCACCAATAGGACAGTGAAACATAATAGGCTTGACATAGTGATCTTCAACAAAAGATTGAAGAAAGTCTCGCTGATTAATGTTGCCATTCCGAATACGCAGAACCTGCAAGCTAAACATGCTGAAAAATTGTCCAAACATTTGAAGCTGGTGGAGCATGTCAGGATTCAATGGCAGGTCAAGAGATTTCGAATCGTACCAATAGTCACTCATGCACTGGTATGGTTCCCAGACATCTTCTGCAAGGGCTGAATAGAGCTTGATCTGGACACTAACGTGTATAAATTAATACGGAAGGCAGTGATATTGGCTACAACTAGGATAGTTCGTAAATTCTTAAGGGCAGATGACCTCGTAGTTCCGCCCCTTAAAACAACAATCTATTATATAATATGCTAAGTTCATCCGACAAGAAACTCAAGCTCCTGAACCAGAAGGAGTTAAGAAGGTGCGTTTTGTGCCAAAATCTTCCAAATCGTCTCAATAGTACAGGAAAAATCTTGCATTTCTTGAAAAGTCAACGTTTATATATTTATTTGCTTAAAAAGTGTGTGTAAACAAATAAGAAAGACGATAGCCCCTGGCAGAACTGTGTCGCGTCCAGCCCGCATAACACTAGTAACTAACAATAATAAATTCTTAGGCAGTGATCTAAATTAATGTGGTGATTATGCATTGATTTAATATAATCTGCATAATTGCTTTGTATATTACCAGAAAATTATCTGAGAAAAACTGTGCTAATCTACAAAGGCTAAGAGAGAAAACAGAAAACTGCCGCGAGCCTGGAAGCGGAAAGGGCAGCCCCCCACCAGGATAGGGTGCTTGAGCTGATAACCTATGCTAACCCGAATAAATCCTATCAAAGAAACCGAAACAAGAAATAGCCGGACTGATTCAAAAGGTGCGACATTTGCTATGAATGAGGAAAATGCATAGCACGCAACATAACCAGATGGTGAACCCTGGTCTCGGCCCTATGCTCCTCAACAGGAGTTTAAGGAACTAAATCGTGTAAGTCATTTGTGTTTTGTGCTTGATCCCAATGTATTGATCACGTGCGAAGTGCGACCGTGTCGGATGCGAACCAGTAAAAATCGTGGCTGTAGCGACCCTGCTAGTAGCTTACAGTTCCCCATGCGACCCATTGTTCGAGAGAAGAATTGAAGATCTTCTTTCCAAAGTGACGTAAATCCATGAAATGCAAAACTTCAGAAATCGCAATTTTGTATCTCCGTATAATTAAATTCAGATACGATTATGAATATAATGTAATTCCATTCATTACTTTTATGCACATCCGAACACAGTGTTTAACAAGAAGTTCCGTGAAGAACTATACAGCCTACTTTTCATGCCAATGATTATTCTACAGTATATGAACCTATCTAGAATAATGACGAAATTAAGTTGGTAATATCGAAATATCTAATTAGTTCAAAATATACCTGGTATAATGTAGCCTAATAGAGCACTACAGTTGGCAGCCCTGCTGACTGAATATATTCTTAGTTCCACCTCTTAAGGTACAGAATACAAAATTTGGTTGAAGTCCAATGGACGTTACATGCAGTTAGACACTGGATCTATCAGCACGCGTAAAAGCATGTTGCCAACAATACCATGCGTGTGCTGGTCAGAAATAATCTGAATTATGATATCTTGTTGTGCCAATTTTGGATGAAATCCATTTGTTAGTATAGAAGTTACATGCATTTTAAAATTGGACATATCAGCAGGCATAGAATCATGTTTGCAGCACTGCCTTGCATTAATTACTCCAAATTAATCTAGAATGTCAGGTGCTATACGTGTGCAAAGTATAGAGCTGTTGGCTTGCATACTTTCTGATATATTGATATTAGGGTAAAAAGAATATAGACAGCATTTATTAACAGTTGGCAGCCCTGATTGCTCTTAACAATACTTAGTCATATCTGTTATGGTACACATATCACATACGAAATTTGGTTGACATCCAACTGATAGTATAGAAGTTACATGTATTTAAAAATTGGTACTATCAGCAGGCTTATAATCATGTTGGTAGAACTTACGTATATAAGTTACTCCAAATTAATATAAAATGTCAGAATATACGTGTGCATAGTTTAAAGCTGTTGGCTTGCATACTTTCTGATATATTGGTATTTGGATAAAAATAGAGAGAGCAATTATTAACAGTTGGCAGCCCTGGTGGCTCTTAAGAATACGCTCAGTCATATCTGTTTATGTACAGATATTACATACAAAATTTGGTTGAAATCCAATTGATAGTGTAGAAGTTATATGCATTTAAACATTGGACGTATCAGAAGGCTTAAAATTATTTTGGCAACACTGTCATGGTTGGCCTCCTGGAAATTAAACTGAAATAGTATTATCTACATGTGTGCCAATTTTGGAATAGCTCCCATGCACACCTTGCAAGATATCCAACATGGAGCTCAAATTTCTAGTGCGTTTTTTCAGCAGTTGGTAGCACTGACATCATTTTCAAATATGGACGTGAGCTATTCCGGTGCACATCTTTACTCATACTAAATTTGGTTTTGATTGCTGCAGCCGTTTAGGAGTTGATAGGGGGACACACACACACAGCCAGACAGACAGAAGGACAGACAGACAGACAGACAGACACACATTTTCCCGGATCGATCTCATAAGTCTACTTTTTCCTCATTTTTGCAAAATGTGAAAAGTAGGCTAAAAATCTATCAATGGAAATGGTGGCAATCGTCTCCTGTAAGTTGGAGTTCGGACGTTTTGGAAATGAATCATATATTGACATACGCTTTGAGTGGCATTTATGAACATTTAAATGGTTTAAACACATCAAACACAAACTGATGCTCTACATATTCTTCAAAGTTAGCCATGGCCTTGATTTATCACGTGATATCACGAGATGTCCAGAAAACCGTCGGATTGGTCAACATGGATATAAGACACATTGGAAATAAATACCCGTTGGAGTTACATCACTTTGCAAATAAACTTAGTTCTTAGATCTCTGTTAATATGGGATATACGACGTAATGCGACTTAAACCTTTGCTATACGTTGAGAGAACCTATGAAGTTGCTTATGAAAGAAATAACTGAAAAACCGTCAATTTTGGATTTACGTCACTCTGGAAATAAGCTCTTAATTTTTTACGGCTCCTAACCTAACCTAAGCGGAATTTTAGCAGAGACAGATGTGTTAGAAATTTCCAGATTCCACCGACACATCAGTGCTTGGGTCGCTAGTGGCACGATGGCAAATTGGTGGGTGGCTTGTGGCACGGGTCGCATCCGGCATGGTCGCATCCGGCACGACACCAATGTATTTTGTGCAGCCCTATATGGCAAAGCGTTTATTGGAAGCTCAAGTGAAAGTCAGTCATTCTGGTAGTACAATAAGAATACCTTCGGTTTTGGGTTTTTACGATGGTAGTGGTGGGGGACGGAAGGCAGGGTGAAATCACCAGAAGAACCAGAACTTGGTCTGGGGCAAATGGCGTGAAAGGTCTGTGCGATGGAATGACAAGATAAGAAAGATAACGTCGGAAGATTAGCTGGCGCAATTTTCAAACACCGTGAAAGAATGTTGGCAAAATCAATTCTGTCAAGAAAGTGGATAAAGGGAATAAACTTGCTGGTGCTGGTTCAAGAAACACGTCTGTTCACTTCCCTTTGTTTAATGAAACATATGCTGATATTTTCGAAGTACGTAAACCACTTACGACCACATTGGTAAATGTGACGCAGTGTTGCTAGGCAAAATAAGCCAAACCCCATCAATCTCACTGTTCCAGACCTCACGTTCTGTATGGAGCCATCATGTATCGACTGGAGCTCTTGCCTTATTTATAACTCGCCTCAGTTTAGTCTTCCCCCTCGCTCGAGGTGAAAGCTCTTTTATTATTTACTCATTGTTCCCTTACCCACTCTATTAGTTTAGAACTGCTAATGCTTTCCAATTTCCCCAAGACCAAGGTGAAAATTCATTGCTCAGTGCATTCATATTTTTCTGACTGTCTCCGACCTCAGGAGACGGCTGGTTCGAACCCCATCATTAGAATAGTTTTCCGTGATTTCCCATTTTCAACTGCAGGTGATTGCCTTGTAAAAGGCCACGACTGCTTCCTTCCAACTCCTTGTCAATTAATTAATTAATTAAATTTAATTTTTGTACGCACCGAGTTATTGGGGTGGACAGTTTGAACTAAAGAGGCTTGAGAAAAATCAAATGGTCAATAATGATCAAATAGATGGGACAATAAAAATCACAGAGAACTCCATCTATACCAGCAGTTCAACACCTTTTCTCCATCAACATGCACATTGAAAGATTTGATCTTAGCTTCTTCTAATACTTTTGACGTCGCCCGCTACTGGGCAAAGAACATTTGCCTCTTAGTTGTACATAAATCATTGTGTTATCTTTGTTTATATTTATGTTTTCATTTATTTTGTATCTGCATAGTTTAACTCTGTATATACACTTTTGACACGAATAAAGAAGGAAGTCAGTGATGGGTATGCAAATCTAATTATGGGGTAAATTGAGCCTAAAATGGTGAATATTGGATGATTATAGTAGTGAACCTACGATCCTATTTAGCGTGGCGTGTGTTACAATGGCAGATTAACCTACTGTATATGATGAAACTGATACACATCCTTGCAAGGCCGCGTTTATCAACTGTGGAACAGTGAGATTAGAGTACCTGTAATTAATGATTCTCTTCCTCAATGACGTTAATTCCACTCAGTATCTCGTTGTTTATCACATGCCTGTCTCGCCATATTTCTGCGAATTCAGCCGGTGAAGCGAGCAGTGTAATGGAACACGTTCAACTGTTAAAACTGCGGGGACAGTTGTATATTGAAGTTCATCGCGACTGCAAAGATTGTACTGTACATATTTTCTAATTTTGAGAGGTGCTTTCAAGAAGTACTGTTCACTCTTTGGTTCAATGACTGAATATGAGGGGAGATGACAATGCACCACAAACATGATAAGCCGCATTCTGTGGTGCTAGAGTACATATTGAGACTTCGGTCCCAAATATCACGGGTTCGATTCCCGGCTCTTCCAAGAAATTTAATTATTGTATAGGTGTTGGAACGGGGCACACTCAGACTCGTAAGGCGAAATTGTGAAGAGGTGAGTATTGACCTCAGAAGTGGGTTTCCGTGGTTTCTTTACGTTGACTCCAGGCAAATGCCGAGCTAGTTCATATCTTAAGACCGTGGCCACCTCCTTCCCAGTCCTCATTACAGACCCAACAGTAACACAGGTTATTACAGCAATAGTCAGGTACATATTCACGATGTCAAATGAAACGACAGCTACCTTGTCCATGTTGCGATTCGTCCAAATGCGACTGCAGTTAAACGCCTGTCTGATACAGTAACATTGAAGATAAAGATATTGACTGTGGTTTCATGTTGCGATGCTTCAGCAGTGCTACCCGATGCACCACGCCTGTGGAATGCGTCAACAATAATGGTCTGTCACAACGCTCATCCCCATTTGTACGAGCCGCCTCTGCTCTAAGCGACAATCAACATTACAGAATATGGGTATACAGTGGTGTTTGTTACACATGTGCTATACTGTCGTCCTCTCTAGAATCCCGGCGCTGGCAGGGGCTATCCCTAGTGTGTTTTTTCCACGGGTTTTACTGCACTCCCTTCAAGAAAATGACGGGATAGTACCTTACTTAAAGCCCAGGGCGCATACCTCCTCCCTGACCCGAATACTGCTACACATAAGTTACTACAACTGTCATCACATAAATACAGGTTAGCCTATCAGACAAATTCAACGCAATGATACCAACAACAACAATAACGTCCTTCTCTGCCAACGTTTAGATAATAAGCACCAATGACTACGCCTTTCGCACTTGAACAAAAATATCTGCACCTTTGATGGCTGTCTCAAGAGACGAGGAGAATTGAATAAGCATGCATATTAATGCTGATGGACAGAAACCTGGTATTGACTGGAGAGATCTCCTTCGCAGCTACGTCTATACACCGCTGAATTTGGCTTATTTAAGGTTGGTGTTCTTATGGCGGGCGAAATCTGTCTAGTTTCATTTACAAAAACTAACTGTGGTTAACCTACCCATGGCAGTTACGCATGCCTAGCAAAGCGGTTGAGGAAGAATAGGGTTTCTTTTTAAATTGACTAACCCTGTGTATAAGAAGCATTTGACTTTTGAATTTATTGTATGTTGTCTTTGAGTTGAAACTGCGACCACCTCATGATGTTAATTCATTTGAGGGGCTGGGGACATCTTGGTCATCAGTCCCGTGTAGTTGGGTGTACGTTGAACCTGTAATAGGGACAGAGAAATGATAGTCGCAGCGTGACTTGAAGTAAGATAGTATTCCCGCATTTGCCTGGAGGGAGCGTGGAAGGAAAACGGGAAAAAACACTCAGGATAGCCGCTGTCAGCGCCGGGATTCGAACTTGCAACCTCCAGACTTGCTGCAACTGCCCGCGCGACAGTGGTGCACGATTTAACTTAATGATGATGTGACTAGCAGCATTCTTGGTTATCACCTCTTAGGCTCGATTCCCAGCTCTTGCCAAGAAGGTTAATAATGACCAAAGGGCTGGAACTTGTACTCACAACTGAGAGAAGGTGGGTTTGGTTCCTTCCTCACCCATCCTGGAAGTAGTTTTCCCACTTCACTCCAGGCAAATTCCGAAATGGCACCTAACTTATAGCCACGACCATCTGCTACCAATCCTAGTCGCTATTACAAAACAGAGATACCCACTCATCCAAGTACACGGACCTAAATGAATCAGTTTGAACGGGCCAGTGAGTTGGATGTGGCCCACTGCTGTGAGAAGGTTGCTGATCCCTGATGGCTGCACGCCCACACGCAACTCTTGAGTGAGAGCGAGAGTGTTGGAAACGATGGAGGGTGGCGTTGGCGTGGCATTATGATTCCACAACGAGCTAGAAAGCAAACAGAAAGGTATAACATAAAGTTCTCCAATGAATGTTGATTCTTTCGCTCTTCTTGTGTTTCCATTTTCAGCGAGGAGCGAACAAGAACGAAATACGAACATCACTCGCTCGTAAGGCGAATCAAGCGAGCTTACGTTTTGATAATGTTAAATGTCTAAAGATCATCAGCCCTATGATGTCTACTGACAGTCTATTCCTGACCTAAATATATCGACTATCAGTTACTTCTACATCCCGCGTTGTGCTTGTTGTTCATCCGGCTTCAAGTATACAGAGTGGTTCACCAGCCCCTTATTATTTAGTTTTATGAAACCCAACTAACATTTCATTTCTCCCGATGGTCGATATTTCTCTGCGCTCTGCCTGTGTGACAGCAATGTAATTGAGCCATGGGTCTAGCAAGGAAAAGACGACCCTAAAGATTTTCGCTCCAAATACTAAGGATCATTCTACTAACATGTGATATATTGCTCCTTGAAAGAACACACATACACGTAATACGATCGAATTAATAGTTACGCTACGTGATCTGTAGTAGTAGGAAGTTAAGTTAACGCCATAAACAACGATTGAAGACTTTTACATGGGTAACGTTTGAGGTGGGATGCCCACTGTAACAAGTAAAGGTGCAGCGCGCAGTATCCACGTTGTAGTAGTGGCTGAATTGGTAAAGTTCCGGATGGACATGGTGGGTGAGAACGGGTAGAATGGTGCTTCGAATCCAGCCGTAGGCATACTTTTTTGAAGGACGGCCCGTGCTCTATTTTGGTGGGGATGTAATATTAAGCCACACGTAAAAATTCACATTGCCACATTTATTAACGTTCAATGTGTTCCTGTGCAGAGTGCATAGAATTTTGCTGATTTATACAGAGAGTACGATCGAATCAGCAGGTTGTGCCACGTGACCTGTAATGGCAGAATGTTAAAAAATCAGACATGGATATTAACGTAACATATCGAAGTGTCACTCCGGTGATCCGGGTTCGAAATTGAATACTGCTCTGGGTCTGGAACGGGGTACACGAAGCCTCGTGGGGAAAAACTGAGAAGAGGTGGGTTCGATTCCCACCATAGCCACCCTGGAAGTGGTTTTCTGTAGTTTCCCACTTATACTCCAGGCTAATGCCGGGACGGTTTCTAACTTAAGGCCACGGCCGCCTCGTTCCCAATCCTCAACCTTGTTGGTTGGTTCCTCAGTTTAGGGGCTGCGACGGTGGCGTTGACCCACTTGATGTTTTTTGAATGCGCGGTATGCAGTATGCGGGAAGGCATCTGTAGTTCAAATCCAGCTGTCTTTTCCTGGCGCGCAGATAATAGCAACAATAAGGCACATGTTTCCCTTAAATACACTGAAGAAAATGGAAATTGCAACACCATGAAGGCATTGGTCGTTTGTGTTGATTTTCAAGATATGGAACGATGCCATGTAGGTATGTAAACGATCAAAGTTTCAGACTATTGTATTGTTGCTACAGGTCTCCCCACGTGATTGGTCGCGGAGGAATCGACTCCAGTATACGGACTCTAGTGTAGCGTAGTTGACTTGCAGTCTGTGCAGTGAAGTGTTTCCCGTCAAACATGCCTCGACCACAGAGAAGAGCACGCTATCAAAAACTGTCGCCGTTTGAGAGGGCTCGGATAATTGGGCTGTGTGAGGCTGGATTATCTCTAAGGACTGTCGCTGCACGTGTTGGCTGACGGGCATCTACGGCACAACGTGTATGGCAGCAGTGGTCAAATGAAGGTACCTACACTCGTAGACCTGGCACAGGCCCAGCGCGACAGACAACTGTGATAGAGGATCGCCGCATAATTCGGATGGCCCGGATAGAACCCCAAGCAACAGCAGCGCAAATTCGAGCAGCTGTGGCACGCCACGTTACACAACAAACAGTTGGTAATCATCTACGTACAGCTGGCATACGATCCCGTGTCCCTGAAGAAGGTGTTCCATTGACCCCACAACAGCGACGTGTAAGGCTGGCCTGGTGTCGAGAACGATCGACGTGGGTCGACGAATGGCATAGGGTCGTCTTTAGTGATGAATCGCGCTTTTGTCTTGCCCGCAGTCATCGCCGGAATCGTGTGCGCCGACGTACCGTGGAGAGGGGCCGCTTCCCACAGCCTACATAAATGTATATTTCGTTTAGTGTAAAGGGAAGGCCAATTAATACTGTACACATTACACACATTTATTAAAACTAATTACACTGTATAACACAAATATAAATTGGACGCTGTAGTCCATGCTTTGGCGCGCTGCCACGAGCTCAAGTTCAACACATCCAGGCCAGTGCTAACGAGTGACTGACACGCGCCAGCGAGAGCGTCACCTCTCATGTCCTGCCAGGGTGAGCACAAAGGCAAGCTTAAAGGGTGCTGCCCTCTCGGAGACAAACATATAGCTAGCGATCAAACATACCGCCCACCTAATTTATACATAAATTAAACAAAAGAAGATAAACAATTACAATGTCAACACAGTCAATCAAAGAAAAAATGTCAAATGTAAGAGGAAGTTAGCACCTAAATTGTTACACATTTTCACTATTTACAGTTTCAACATCTTCAGGAAAGAAACACATTTTTGTCACTGGGCGCTTGAATGTCCCTTTGGAAGTGCGAATGGTAGCGACTCGCACCAAGCCGTCAGTTCCAGCTGGGGTATCCACTACAATCCCTGTCTGCCACACGAGAGGTGGCAAGTTGTCTTCCTTCAGGAGAACCAGAGCTCCAGGTTGAAGGTTGACCCTTCCCGATGACCACTTGGTCCGCTGTTGGAGTTGAGACAGGTAGTCCCTTGACCACCGCTTCCAGATGTACTGCCTGCAACGCTGAAGTAACTGCCACCTGGACAGACGAGAACCTGAAACTGCAAGTAAGTCTGGCTCCGGGATGGTTGTGAGAGGTTCTCCAATCAGGAAGTGACCGGGAGTCAGGAAGGAATAATCATCGGGATTATCAGAGAGTTTACTTATAGGTCTTGAATTCAAGCATGCCTCAATCTGGACCAATAATGTGGAGAGTTCTTCGAAGGTCAGCACAAGAATACCTGCAACTTTCTTTAAATGGGTCTTTGTAGATTTTATGCCTTCCTCCCACTGCCCACAAAAATGAAGCGAGTGGGGTGTTATGAAGTGCCACTGTATCCCACACTGCGATGCGAAGTCATCAACTTTCCTTCGATGTATCTGCGATCTGAAGAGGGTGTGAAGCTGTCGTAGCTCATTCCTTGCTCCCACGAAGGTGGTTCCGTTGTCACTGTATATGTTACGGCATATGCCCCGACGTGATTTAAATCTACGTAGAGCAGCTAAGAACGCGTCAGTAGACAAATCAGAGACAAGTTCAATATGGATCGCCTTGATCGCCATACAGACAAAGAGAGCGATGTAACATTTCACCTTAGCTCTGCTCTTGCGTGTCCCTTGTTTAATGTACAGTGTACCTCTGTAGTCAACTCCACAGTTAAGAAACTGTATGTTGGGTTCTACCCTGTGGACGGGGAGTTGGCCCATGAGTTAGAAGTGGTTTAGCAGCCTCTCTGTTCTTAAGATGGAAAGCACAGACTTGAAGTCTTAGAGTTCGGTTTCAACTGATTCGGTGGCGTAGTCGGTAGCATGCTGAGCTTCTATGCCCAAGATCGCGGGTTCAAATCCGGCCGAAGTCGTCGGATTTTTTTAAGAGCGTTAAAAATCCCTCAGTATGCCTTCCTTCGGAGGGGAAGTAAAGCCGGCGGTCCCATGTCATATATTTATGGCATGTTAATGAACCTTCCACTAATTACACCTGTGTGAAGCTGAATTGTTTAGGTTAAGAATGTAAACAACGCTCTTAGGTTCCTACGTTCGTTGCCAAGAGCCGACTGCGGTGACGTCTTTAGCTAGGTTCTGAACTAGTAGTCGTTGACGGTGGCGTTTGGCGGCAAAAGTAGAATCTACTTGAAAATTGATCGTCTGCAGTCCTTACTTGAATTAAAACAGATACACGCACTAATACAGTCATCACAATTATCACCGGTTATCAGACAGATTCTACACACACCCAAAGTACACGGGGCTACATGACCGCGGTGTCGCAGCCCCTAAACTTAAGAACCAACCATCCCTGTAGTAGGTAGTGAGTTATTTCAGTGTGTCGGAGAACGTTTGCTCAACAGTCTCAAACTGGCTAGCTTGTGCAGTAATAGCACGGTCATCTGCGTAGATGAAATTTTCCGTTCCATCAGGTAGAGGTTGGTCGTTGGTGTAGGCATTGAAAAGGGATGGTGCAAGGACACTTCCTTGGGGTAATCCATTCTTCTGGGATCTCCATCTACTTCTTTTCCCCTGAAATTCAACAAAAAATCTTCTGTTTTGAAGAAGGTTCCTTACCATGCAAGTGAGCTGGTAGTCTTTGGTGATGTAAAGCTTTTGCAGGAGAAGTCGGTGGTTGACTGTATCATAAGCTACTGACAAGTCGATGAATACCGCGATGTAACAGCATTGGCCAACTCAAGATTCTCATGGATAGAGTATGACCAATTAGCATGCCCGGTTAATAGAATAGTATCCTTTAAAATGGCTTCATCCCACCGCAGTCTACGCTCGCTAAACGCAGTGCTCGGCCACGGGGCCATCAGACTCGGTGACGAGTGGGTTAGAACCTCAACATCGGTCGCCCTTGGAATGATTCTCCGTGGTTTGCCATTTTTAACTCCAGACAAATGCTGGGACGGTACCTTCTAATGGGTCACGACCGCTACATTGCAACCCCCTTGAAACGAGGATGAAACACTCTAGGCACACAGTCACCCAGTAGGGACCACCTCAAGCAGTAGACGAACTACTTGGAGACAAAGTGGCCACACATGCCAGAACACCTTAAATATGTAAAATAAGAAGACAACATTCGCCCAAGTTATGCTAGAACACCATTACCATGCAAATGTGCAGAAGATAACTACTACTACTACTACTACTTCTTCTTCTTCTTCTTCTTCTTCTTCTTCTTCTTCTTCAGATGCCTATCCATTAATGGATGTTAGCGACCACATGATGCATCTTTTGCTTATGAACTGCGGTGTGTCGATAACTTCGCAACCAGAGGTCCTGGGTTCTATTCCTGGCTTTGCCAAAATAATCAATTCTTCTCTCAGGATTGGAACCGGGTACACTCAGCCTTGTGCAGCAATATTGAAGGCAGATAGGGTCGATTCCCACCTCAGCTGTCCTAGAAGTAGTTTTCTTTGGTTTCCCATTTCTACTCCAGATGAATGTATAATAATAATAATAATAATAATAATAATAATAATAATAATAATAATAATAATAATGTTATGGGTTTTACGTCCATTTTAACTATTGCGGCTTTTAGAGACGCCAGGGTGCCGAAAATTTGTCTCGAAGGGGATCTTTAACGTGCCAGTAATCTACTGACACGGCTCCCTCACATTTAAGCACTCTCAAATGCCAATTGACTGCACCAGGATTCGATCCTGTTATCTTGGAATCAGCAGGCGAGAACGTTACCGTTGAGCCAAGCAGCCAACTCAGGCAAATGATGGGATGATTCCTAACTTAAGGCCGCCTCCTCTGAAATCCTAGCCTCATTTACAAAATGTACAAAACTCAGCCATTTTTCTGAGTTTTAATTCACTGACCGTGAAAGCCAATATACAAATTGTACACTTTGCCTACAATGATACAGATTCCACTCACACCCACGTGCCTAGGGCTATGTGACCAAGATGTTGCAAAGCCCCTAAATTAATGAACAAGAACAGCTTCCTCTGATCGACCTCTCCTCAACAAAGCTTACGATTTCATGAGCCCATTTCCGAGTCACCCTTCAAGCTAATTAGACTCTTCAAGTTTCTCTTGACATGAATAAAACAGCGCTACCAACCACGGATCAGCGGAGACTGTGCTGTACTACTGATGGAATACCAAGCCTCTGCTGGTAAACGACAATATTAGATATTCTATAAAGACAACATAAAGTAACAAGAGCTTTATTTCACAGGCAGGGCACTGATATTTCCTTCGATTCCTAGGTGGAACATAGGGCCTCAACGAGATTTCTCCAGCATGTTCTGTCCCCTGCCTTCACCTCTCATCATATGAGCCGTTGGGAGCCCAAGTGGTGTAACTCCTCTAGGAATTACAGGGAAGTCTAAACCTTATGGCAAGCTGGCATAGCTCAGGGCCAGTGTGTGTGAAGCATTGGAAGTGAGCATTGCGTCTGTCAGCCACAAGGTTAGACTTGCCTGTTATTCCGAGAGGAGTTACACCACTTGGGCATTCAACGGCTCATATCTTGTTGACTCCAGCCAGCTCTCAGTCTATAGTTCTCTTCCAAGTGAACCTCGGTCTGCATTGGCTGCGACTACCTTGAGGACTCCAGTTCAATGCCTGTCTCAAGATACAAGGTTTAGCTGATCCACCTCCATTTTCTGTAACGTGTTGGAAGCCATTTTTCAGTGATCGATCGGTCAACAAGATTGTACCCAATTGTATACAAGTATGTGGGTGATGGTATTTACAATGTGTACATTTAATATTAAGATAGATTAACATATATTTAACGGCCTAAGTGTAAAGGATCTGATTATGATCGCTCGACGATCCAAACTGGTCAGCCAGGTATTTATTAATCTCATGTAAATTTTATTTCAGATTAAGGGAAACACCCATTGAAATTCGGTACAATCGTGTTTACCGACTGAAAAGCATTAATTTCGACTGAATTTTTCCTCTCATTATTTGTTGCTGTACTGAACTTTCACTTGTCTTTATTTGAAATGATCTTGGGCTACCATAATCCAAATTCCTTACTTAAAGCATATATTTATATATGTTGGTAATCTTTTGGTGTATGCCTTTGGTCACTTTCCAGGTCTCACAACCATATAGTAGTACAGATTCAAGGGCACTGGTGTGCTATAGTCACCATTCTTGTCCAAGCACTTGTTTCAGCGTTACAGCAAGGCGTTGAAGAAAACAGTGCCCAGTTCCGGAACTTGATTGTGATTGCATGCTCAATGACCGTAACGTCATAGAATTGCTTACTACCCAGGTGCATGGAGAAGAAAATCTGTGATGGATGTTCTTGGTCAGCCAGATCGTTATTCATCTGGGACATGCATCTTGCCGTTCACCAATGCCAAACGTGTTTCCATGACATGACATTCGCTTCGTGCGCTTCAGCAAGTGAATTCTCCTCGATGAGGTGCAGATACAAGATCAGGATTACACTTCGCACTTCCACGTTTGACTGCTTCCGTACCCACAGCCGTCTTTCAACTGTACTATCAGTGATCTCCTGCTTCGGCCCTGGTGGAATGTTCGAATACCACGGGTCCATATGTCACCCTAAGCGCTCTTGTTACTTCATTTTCTGTAGCTACTTGGTGGTAAGAAGAAGAAGTTGAAGATACATTATTTAATCTTATTCTGTATCATGAATATAGCTCATTATGGTAAAAAAAACATGCATTCCTCATTTCAACTAACATTTTGGAAGGCATAATAACAAAACTCATTACGAACATGAAACGCTAAATTATAGTCTATTAAATGAATTGGATACCATATTATAATTTTGATATTTTCGGACGTTTATGTCCAATACACAATAATAATAAAGCATATTCCTGAATTAATCTTATGTTTGTGAATAGAATGAATGAATGAATTCATTTTTTTCGAATAGATTAACGGTCTAGTAAAACTACAAACTTCCTTCCTTCCTTCCTTCCTTCCTTCCTTCCTGAATTTCATCAATTTCCCGTGTCAACAGCACCGAATGAAAGAAAAAAATGAAAAAAGCCTGGACTTTTTTATATTGTTCCCGAACTGTACTTTGTTAGTAATCACTGGAATAAATAATGTAGTTTACTGGGATTTCTTCACGAAGTGAAGTTTCATTTTAGCCTGGCCCTTTGACATACTTATTGTTTCGTTATTAACTGAGCTAATAAAGAATTACTACTTCCATAATTGACATTTAAATGATTAAATCACGTAATGTACAGTCCCTCACACAAAAAATGAGCGCACTCATTGGGAACTGTTTTAGCTAAGTCCAAACGACGGGTTTACACAAGACCTTCTACAGTGATATCAGGAGTGATGAGTATAAAAATTACGAGGTTCTTGACTCATTCCATTGGTTAGTTATTATTTTAAGGGGCGGAACTATGAGGTCATCTGCCCCTTCCATTTAGTTTAGGCTCGGAACTAACCTTTATATAACAGTTTATTAAAAAAAGATTAATGTGAAATAGAATTCATTAGATTCGTTCCTTTCATTGCGCAGAATAATGTTAACCATTTTGCCGAACTTTCTGATGAGCTTGTAAACCGCAGTCTATGAACTCCCGTATACGCAGATGTGCCTGCGAAAATGTTATAGAACAACATTTGCTCATTTCTTTTTAGTGACGTTAAAACTGCACGAGTTCGTTCGATCCCAGGCAGTTACAAATGTCGGTGACTGTTCTAGGTATGGTTTTTCCAGGGTTTCCCCGCATTTAACCTGGGAAATTACTGGAATAGATCCTTATTTCAAGTCCTACACTGTATTTCCGTTCCTCCCATGTTGCTACGTTATCGAGTGATTTCGGGAGAAATATTCTGTTCTTATTGTACTATAGGCTGCAGTAGAATAAACATAACTATATTGTTTCTCTTTTGTTTCAGGTATGTACTGACGGCGTTTTTGCCATAAAGTCTTCGTAACCGCCTGCTACACCAGGTAGGAATGAGTCAAGCCTTTCCTTCTGTATGGTATGATTATTTCGCTGTGGTAGACGTTACATTTTAAGAGTTCAAAATTGAGATCACCAGTACTCTCATTGAAAACTGGAGAGTTGCGAACCCAGAATAGAATACGGTTTGAAGATTGGGAAAGTTAGCATCATTGAGTCCTGCCGCATATCAAGTTTCGAAGTCAACTTATACATTTTCTATATTCTGATTTGCTGCAGTGTTCTCATAAAATAAGGGGTTTCACCAGGAGGGGATGGGAACTTTCGGTGAGCATTTAGGGTTCGTAGCCCGGTGCCGAGAGAAATCTTGAGCCAAAATTCAGGAGCCTCAATTGTTTCATTGTGCTGTATACTATAGGTTCGTTTCGTTACCAATTGACAGGATTGAGTAAATCACTCAGTATAATACACCATCATCCCGTTGGCTGATGTTTCAGATGAAAAAGGCTACAAAATGTTCACCACAGATGCTGCAATGCGTATTAGTTCCCAGCCCACACGGCGTGGATTGTGCAATAGAGGATTTAAATCCTCGGCCTACTCAGCCTCCCAGCGATTATTGAAAAGAAGGTGGTTTCGAATCTCACTCTCAGCTGTCCTATAAGTGGGTTTCTTTGGTTTCCTACTTAACTACTACTGCTACTTAAAACAGGACCACGTCCTCAAGTACAACAACCCAGGTTCAGGCATGTTCTGTTTATCCTCAAGTTCACGAAGATTCAGTTTTCCATGCTTCAGGATTGTGAAATTAGATCAAATAGTCTATATTTTACTTATTCGAAATCAACACCACTGGGGTGACTTGCATGCCAACGATCGCTACGCCCGCCGGCTTACTGTGTTTTGTTGGTCTGCTGACACGGGGGACCAAATGAAAGTTCGTTCAGGAATCAATCAGAGTGACACTTGTGATTTGTAACATGCATAGCAACTTACTTACATTCTCTACCAAATTGTTATGAACGCGTTTAGGCTTCCACTACTGTAGAGCTCATTCGTTGAGGAGGGCAAAACCTTGGTCTCCCTAAATTTGTCAGGTGGTGGTCGGGAACCTGTATGTGCAAATGTGGTTTCTAGTAAAATGGAGCTTCTAGTTTTAACTGAACTCTGACAATTATTTTAATAGCAATTTTAGAAGCCATTTTTAAATGTTGCCTTCGTAATCTAGCAAAAGAATTGAGCCTGGGAGAAATAACATGGATCAATTAGAACTACGGTAGGCCGATATAGGACTTTTCATACACTCCGCGAAAGTGGCAGGGGCTGTTGAACAAATATCTTACTAAATCTATTTAGTATGCATATTTGCACTCTTCTAACCACCTCGTAGCGTAGTGGCTAGAAGTCTTGGCTGTCGCCCCGGAGGTCCGGATTCGATCCCCGGCTTCGCCAAGATATTTAATTCTGGTCTGAGGGATGGAAAGGGGTGCATTCAGCTTCGTGAGGCAAAACTGACAAGAGGTGGGTTCGACTCCCACCTCAGACATCCTGGAAGTGGTTTTCAGTGGTTTCCCACTTCACTCAAGGCAAATTCCGGATCCTAACTTAAGGCCTCAGCCACCTCTTTCCCAATCGTCCCTTGAATTAAAAGTACACTCACTAATACAGACTTCTCGATTACAGATGTCATCAGATAAATTCTACACACATCCAAGTACACAGGGCTAAATGATCACGATGACCAAGCCCCTCAAATGAAACATCATCTGACCCAAAACTAATTGAAGACTGTAGCATGTTAAAGGCAAACGCTAGTATTATATTTACGTTCATTTTCTTGGCATAATTCCAGATTATAGGATCCGCGTTGAAAGTTTGAACATTTTTCTAGCTAGATGATAGATAAGCTCAGATACCGAAAACTACTCTTAAATACTATACTGTACAGTCCACAAATGGTGTTAAGTCAAAAAAACGACAACTACGTCCTTTTCAAGTACACGCACTCATATTTAATCAATTTACCGGCACAGTGGCCGAGAACGCTACGCGTTAACTCGTTCCTCGCTGGCATAGGAGCATGGGTTCGAATCTACCTCGGCCGTCCTAGAAATGGCTTTCTGGGTTTCCCATTATAAGGAAAAAAATGAAGATTTTAGTTTTACATGACCGTTTATCATGCGATCATGAGCCACGGGATCTCCTTTTTACCTGGAATCCGTTTACCTAGGTGAGAGGCCAACTGCTTGACCGCTGCGCCACCACGTTCCCCAGGTTTCCCATTTTCACCACCAGGCAAACGCCGGGTTGGTTCCTGTCAATAGGTTCATGGCCGATCGGGACTTGTTTTGTTAGGACATTTGTTTAATTTATTTTATATATTATTGTTATTTGTACAAGCGTGAAGAACTCACATAATTGAAGTTTTGCTTTGATGATAAATTTAAAAATAAAAAAAAAGGACGGGTCATTGGCTGCATTACTAAAATCTATACATTTAATCAATTTCCTTCTGTTGGCCACAGACCGATGGGTAAGAGCTGCAGAGTTCTGGAAAGGAAGGATCTAGTGTGTCTCCCGGACACGGATATATAATATAACTAGCAGTAGTACGTGGCTTCGCCCGGTGGATTTATTTGTTTTATGGATGATAATGAATAGTACTACTGAACTGACACATCAAACTTACAAACTAACAGAAATAAATAGCCTACGTTAAAAATATTTTTGTTGTAGTGATAAGTAAGATAATAGACGTCATATCCAGGACATTTTCCCGTAGTGATAAAGATAATAATGAACAGAGAAACAGCTATTTACTAACTACAGTACTCACACATGTAATATAGCCTACTATAAATTGAAAAACAAGTAGGGTAGAGCGGGGCTATTCCGCTCATTTCAAATCGTAAACATTATAAATCAAAAACTATTCATTTTTCTAAGATGGAACCAACAGCAAAGCACACCTTATGTATTGCTTATTACATACGAATGTTGTCAAAATACAGTTATAACAATACACCGGCTTGATGAAATAAAATATAAACCAAAGCAAAAATGACGAATCACAAATTTAGTGGGGCTATTACGCCCATGCTTGGGGCTATTTCGCTCACTGTAATAATGTCCTTTCCTCAACGGCATTTACACAAATGAAGTTTTTCCTTCCTGTAGCCCCAACATACATGTCATGATACCAAGTTTCACAGTCTTTGCATTGAATCCAATCACCCTTTAATGATGACTGAGTGGTATAAAAAAGTTACGCCACAAAATTCACATGGTGTTTCTTCCTTGTCAAAGCCTTTTGGTCGTACGGATTGACGGTCCCGGTCATTTGTCTTGCAAATGTCTCAAAAATGTTTTTGGCAAACTTTTCTCTACGGGCCTTATCAAATTTTAAGCTCAGTTTTGCCCTTCGAATCTGTTCTGGTGTGCATCCAAATACTCTTGCTGCCAAGCATTTTAGCCGGGAAGCTAAATCCGTCTCGTCTTGCATACTAAATGCTGTGGGATGACCCGGTGGTTTGTCCACTATGATTTTCTCTAATGGTTCTTGTCGTTTACGCAAATGAACACGATTTTTAAGTGTTAAATAAGGCACATTGAATAGTCCAGCTGCACCTCTCATGCTCACATCGCCTCGTAATACACTTGAAATAGCTCGGTCAATATCTTCTTCCGTCCATTTTCGAACTGGCCCTTTCCTTTTATACGTCCGTACCATCTTTAACGTAACAAGAAAGAGATTCTAATCTGCTATCTGAAATAATTTGGTTGCAATATTATAACAAGAGAGAAGTCTTGGCTGAGCGGAGTAGCCCTCATATTTCTGGGCGGAGTAGCCCCAATTACTGGAATTTACAATAGCGCGTCTTGTGTTGGCTATGACCAAGGAAACGCGCTACCTGCTATGTCCAGATGTATCTTAACCTTCAGACTGCCAGGCGCCTCACTTCCGGGAAAAATAAAGCCCTTACTCTGGACACTAATCCTTAAGTTGCAAGCACAAATTCTTAATGACGACAAATTCCACAACATAAACAACGTACCTTGCAGTATTCTCCCTTTGTTTTACTCAACACTCAAGCTGTCACTTTCAAACAAACGATGGATGTAGTAGCACAGAGACCGAGAGTCACACTGAACACAAAGGGCGATATCAGCTTAGCAAGGTGGCTGCTCAGTGCAACGTCAAGCTTATTTTGAGCGGGAAAGCCCCGTGGGCGAATTAGCCCCGCCGTACCCTATCAGAAAGAGGAGTAAGTGAAATAAAAGACGCTGCCTATTATATCTTTGGCTGGTAGAAGAGTAGAGAGCGATAGTGTCGTCTGTTGCCACATAGCGCCGTAGGAAAATTATTGGAGCACTTCAGAAAACTTCGGCTGTCCCGAACTCCTGAGGGAGCAATAGTGCCATTTTTCGCTACATAGCGCTGTAGGATAATGATCGGAGTACATCAAAGAAAATTTGAAAGCACGAACACTTATTGTATCGGATAACCTCAATGTACTGCGCCAAAACCATCGCATTCATACAGAGGCCTAATATTTTCATGATGACTGTTTTAAGGGGCCTAAGAAATCTTTTTGCACTAATTACTCCCCGTGACTGCAATTTGTAAGCAGGGTAAGATGTAACTATTTTCGCAATTCTGCACCAGAACACGGGTAGGAGCGACGTGATTCAGCCTGGCCTGCCAGCCAACAATACTCATTTAAATATTCTTACAGTTACACCTCATTTCCCAGCATCTCTGGACCTCTAATGCAACACCGAATTACGTCCGACATGGTTGGTTCTAGGGGCATCAAACATGGTTTTATGCAAATCTACACAGTTTCAGCAAACTGGCAAAATTTTACGTCCAGTATTTTGTTTCTTGCATTGCGAGGCTTAATTTGAGCCTTATTTATACAAACCTACACCATTTCACCGAACTGAGCCACATTTGATGTCGCGAGTTTTGTTTCATGCATTGCGAAGCTTAAAATGAGCCTAGATTGATCTTTCGACAAATTTGATATTTCGTCCAAACGGCCTAAATCTAGGGAAATAAATGAGGGCTGTCCAAGTTTCTAGTAAACCGTGTAATCCGCAGTGTTCCAAAAGATATGTACGTAAAATTTGGTTGTGTTCGGTTAAACTGTGTAGATTTGTGCTAAAGGGCTTAAATGTAGGGAATGTAGAGGGCTGTCCGAAATTTCAAGTGGACAGTGCTACCTGCAGGAATTCAAAGGCTAAGTACGTAAAATTTGGTTCAGATTGGCGAAACGGTGTAGATTTGTGCCAAAGGGTCTAAATGTAGGGAATGTAGCGGGCTGTCTGAAATTTCAAGTGGACAGTGTTACTCGTCGGGTTCCAAAGTGTAAGTACTGTACGTACATTTTGGTTCAGATCGGTGAAACGGTGTAGATTTGTGTCAAAGGGAATGGAGAGGGCTGCTTGAAATTTGAAGTGGACAGTGTTACTTATCGGGTTTCAGGGGGTAAGTATGTAAAATTTGGTCCAGATCGGTGAAACGGTGTTGATTTGTGCCAAAGAGCCTAAGTGCAGAGAGTGGAGAGGACTGTGACAGTCCAAAATTTCAAGTGGGCAGTGTTACTCGTCGGGTTCCAAAGGGTAAGTACAAAAGTTTGGTTCAGATCGGTGAAACGGTGTAGATTTGTGCCAAAGGGCCTAAATGCAGGGATAGGAGAGGTCTCTTAAGGATGAAAGGCAGCATATGTGTTAAACTAAGCCCCAGGGTGTAGTTATCTCCATTTCAAATGTCATCCAAATCCGTCCAGAGGTAACAAACACACACTCACAAAATCATCCATATAATATTATTTCAGTAGTATAGATCCCTCCTTCGGCAGTCACAAGCGACCGATCGTGACAAATGAGCATTGAAATGAAAGAGAATAGACATTAGCAGCGACGAATTGCACTCTAATTTCTTAAATATCTAGAATTTCTTTAAAAATTACTTTTAAAAAATGTACGAAGTGTGCGATTTGCAGATACTGTTGCTGTAGGAAAATACGCTCCATAATTGCTGTTTCACATTTTGGTCGCTGTGACGCCTGTTTTATGTCATTTTAACATTCTGAGGTATTTCGTTTATCATTTTGCATGGATTTCAGAAACAGTAAATCAAAGGAATGAGTACTCAAATCTTATAATTTCATAAATATCGAATAACCGGTGAGTGTTATGATGTTCCAATTTTCAGTGATTGCCTTCTTAGGTTTGGGAACGTAGAACTTGGAATTCTGACTAAAAATATAACAACCTTTCTTCTTAAGTGTCTCATTGTAAACCTATTGGGGAAAGTGTGGTTTATGAACATGCGAGTTTTCTTGCACGGGTCCGCTAGTATAATATAAATAGGGATATATATCAATTTCTGAAAACAGAAAAGAAATACATGTGCCCTCCCCTGTAAGTCGTGATCACCTTTCTCAGTTTTGAAGGAGCTAACGTACATTAGCACTCGTTCATCCTTTCATCTTCTCTCCCCAGTGGACTGAAACAATAGATTAAAGCTTCCCTGTCGAAAGCCTTCACTCACAAGTCAGACGTCGCCCGCGCCGCTGTGTTTGGGCTATCTCCACTGCAGTTTTAAATGCGCATTACTTTTAATGCATTGTATTTCTGAAAGAAGGAAACAACACAAGTTCAAGCAAGTCGCATTCCCATCACCCGAGTTCTTGAAGCGGAAGGGAACGATTAATGGTCACAGTGGTGGAGAGACTGTTGAGCGTGGTATACTGCCGATATAATTCAACTTGACGGAGTTGGCAGCTAGATAGGATAAAACATGAGCAACTAAAACTGCCAGATTTTACACAGAGTGGCGAAGCAAAATGTGACTGATTCTCGTTTGTGGTCTTCAAGAATTTATTGTTAATTTTAGATTCATAAATCAATCGCTTCAAGTTCGCACAGTATGGCGAAGCACACGTTATCGATTGTAGTAAAATAGTTTCTAGCTGGGAGACTATTTAGTCCATGTTTATGATCGATGTGTCTCAAGAACTTGGTTTCAGAATAGTATTGTCACAGTGGCTTTTCTGAGTCCTCTGATAATTTTGGAGTATCAGCTCCCGTCAAACTACGATGTCTCCGTTTATTTGTTAGTCTACTGTAAAACTGGCTCCGTAGTCTTGTGTTATCATTAATGCGACTCTGAAGACAGAATCACATTAGAGGGGTGCAGTGCAAAACCTTGAGGAGTGGCACTTTCTGCCCTCTCAAATTATTAAGCAAAGAGTATCACCCCCATTCTATAATATTACTGTAGGATAAGTTTCTCATATTTAAATTATTATTAGTTATTTAAGCCCATGACTAGTGCTTCTGCGACGCTTTCTATATTTTCCAATTTCTCCTCAGTCTAGCCAATAACTTGTCCTTCCTCTCCTGTGTGAGGGGTGGTCGGGTCTCTTCTCTTGCCTTCTGTCTGTCTTTCATGGATCTATTTCTTTCCGAGTCCCTCAGTCCCTAATCTTCGAGGGTTGAGGGCATCACGTTCCCCTGTCGTTAATTTCCAATCCTCCTTTTTTTCTCCTAGTTGGTTCGTAGTTAGTTTTAGTCTAGTACTGGTGAGTGTCGATAATCCGGATTTATTGTGACCGGACCCTGTCCGGATTATCAAAATGTCCGAATTCCGAATGGAACCAAAATATGATATTATAATGTATTTTATGAAAGAATGTACATACATATGTAATGTACATATTTACAGAATACTGTACAGTTTATACATTGACAGAGCTCTTTAAAAATCTGTTATTTATTTTTGAACTGCAGTAGTGGTTCGCTTTTATTCGGCCAAGTCTTCGATTCGTAGCGGGAAGACGACCCCGCCCGGCCTGTCGCATCAACGCTTTTGTTTGACAAATATGTATGTATTCACTTCAACTTTGTTTTCACGGGAATTGAATCCGGATTATCGGCGGCCCAAATTTTTGATGTCTGGATTATCAACGCTCTACTGTACTTCTTTTCATTATCTCCACGATCAAACCATTACTGGCCGATAGCCTAGATGTTATGCCCCTTAAAACAACAAGTATCATCATCATTGTTGCTTACGTAATCTAATCAAATAATTGCGTTGCAGTCGGTCAATACGCTGATATGCCCAATAAAATTATGTGGTAGATAACACTTATCAACTCACACCTGCTAACCTCGAAAAAATAGCGGCTTCGGTGGCGTTGTTGGTAGCATGCTGAACTGCTGTACCCAAGACAGTGGGTTCATACCCGTCCGAAGTCGTCGGATTTCGGTATGCCTTCCTTCGGAGGGGAAGTAAAGCCGGCGGTCCCATGTCATAGATTTATGGCATGTAAAAGATCCTTCCACAGACTAAACTTGTGTGAAGCTAAATTGTTAGGTTAGATTTCGTAGGAAAGCTCTATCAAAATTCCAACGTTCACTACTAGGTATCATTGATATCTGGTAGCGAAAGTTGGAACTACTTGAAATTGAACGGAACTTGTAGCACACCCTAAAGGTGTCCGCTGGAAGCAGCTACAGACGCAGGCGAACCGAACATGTCTTCGGACACTGCCGGCACTAAAAGCCGTACGATAAATAAATAAATAAATAAATAAATAAATAAATACCTCGAAAAAATGATATGCCTATAGATTAATTATACACTTCTATTGGCGCAATTCCAGGTTCCTGTCACACTCCTTCATCCCGCCTCGTGGTGTAGTGGCTAGCATTCTTGGCTGTCACTGCGGTGGCCCGGGTTGCATTCCCGGCTCTGTCAAGAAGTTTAATTCTGGTCTGAGGGCTGAAACGGGGTACGCTCAGCCTCATGAGGCAAAACTGGGTTCGATTCCCACCTCAGCCATCCTGGAAGAGGTTTTCCGTGGTTTCCCACTTCTACTCCAGGCAAATTCTGGGATGGTACTGTATCCGATAATCCGGAAAGGATCCTGTTGGAATATCCATTGCCCCCGCTGGATTGCCTATTTCTAACAGCTCCGGCAAATACTATATTAGAAATCGCTTCCAACATGGCCTTTAGGGATTTTCAAACAGCAGTTACAAGAATATTGTGGATCAACAACCAACTACACGGGACACTACCTTTACTTACCTCTCTCGGGGACTGGGAATTCAGCTTCGCCTACAATACATCCACAATACTCTTCACCTTATATTTAAAATGAATCACACTCCAACAACAATGGAAAACAAACTGAACAGCATTTATTAACAATGGGGTAAACTAATCTAGTATAAACAAAATAACAATAAACTAATATAACAATAGAAATTAATATAAAAACACGCAATCATTCACACCTCCTTTCAACTCTACATCTTACTACAATGCTGTATTAAAAATTATGAGTATAAATCTTGGCTTGGTTTAGGCCTGCACAGCGTAAAATAAAACCGTTTAATAAAGTCTCTTAAATTCGTGGCATTCCAGACACCTTTTTCATTCACAAGTTTGCGTTTGTAGAACGCACGTGCATTAGCTTTGTTTCATCAATGAAATATCAGCACCACGCCGTACTCGGAACTGGTTTTACAATTTATATACAAGGCGGTGAGTGAACACCTGTTCATATTATGTCATCGCTCTCCAATGCTAACGGTGAATTATTCTCGCTAGCACACATAGAGACTGCTTGTGTGTGCGTTCATTAAAAACACGTAAAAATTAACATTTAGATCTTACAAAAGTTCACATAACTACTTTGTTTCTTAAACAATCATTCTAAACATGTTTATACACTCTTTCATTTGCACCCCGTAATTGTTCATGACCAATTCGGTTCCACATTTACTCTTAACAGTGAACAATCATTCATACCAAAAACATCCGCTCATAAAACACACGCTATTTCAAAACAATTGATTAATAAATCCTACTAAATTATTTAACTAATTAAATAATTTTCAAAAAAAATTACATGTAATATGTTCATAATAATATACATTATTTAGTGCTGCTAACGCGACACTTTCGAGATTCTGGTTTCTTGGTTACAATACAATTCTCAACTAACTATATACACTGGTTTTTCACATAACCCTTCTCTAACGTTCCGTAGTTTTGATATACTGCTTCCACATCGTCTTATATAGGTTTCATTACATTGTCGGTATAATACAATCGACTAATTAAAGTTAACTGTACGTAATTACATAACTTCGGATTTAATAAAATTTAATAATTGTATTATAGACATGAGTAGACAATCTT
Source organism: Meconema thalassinum (assembly GCA_946902985.2). Taxonomy (NCBI): domain Eukaryota; kingdom Metazoa; phylum Arthropoda; class Insecta; order Orthoptera; family Tettigoniidae; genus Meconema; species Meconema thalassinum. The sequence goes on along the minus strand of OX336388.2, from coordinate 1,202,622,039 downwards.
TCTCAAGTTGTATTTCCGCTGAAACCCTCCTGTTAACACAGCTAAATCATTAATTCACAAGAACTGGACTACTTGTATACAACGGCTCTTATCATGATCCATGCCTTCTTATCAAAGACCAACAATACTTTGACTTCCCTTAAAATTGCGGAACTCCCTCGCATGAGCACTCTTCATAGCTCTACAAATCCTCATATAACAGTACATATATGGCATAAACAATTATCATCTACTATGTTAAACAATAACCAAAAAGGATTAATTGTTATTAACATATCTTATGTAGGAATTTCTCTCAAATAATGGCATGACCCTCAGTATCATTACACATGATTACTGTACTACAATTATACATGCTTAAGTTCTTCAAACGAAACTTCCAATTGTAATGAACGATATTAGACAGTCGTGATTAACCTCCTAAAGTTTACTCAACAACAAGATAATTAACTGTTAACTCGTCTGTCGCAAATACATGTAATAAAAATAATACTCCTGTTTCACATCACTTGTCAAGCCTTAAATTGTTTATCGTTGTAATATCATGTCCACAAATGACATGATGTTACACAAATAGAATAAAATAACACACATGTTATTTATAGTGTCAGATAGAATTCAATCTTGACCGGGATAAACTAGCTTTGAATTCCTAGCCAAACATTTGAATAATCTTCTATCAAAAGGTATTTTCTCTAGCATATTAAATGAACAAAGCTCTTAGCTTTTCAAATAATAAAAAGGTGTCAATGTCGTAATGTTTTTCCAATCTACACAAAGAATGTTCATAGGGATTAAGACTTCGGTCTTATCAAACGACTAGTATTTCATAGATCGTCGACAGTTTATGTATAATGATATAACAATATCATTCTATGTTTCTTCTGTTCTTGAAGTTAGATGTTGTTACATTAAAGTGCTCAAATTAAATTTAATAAGAATTTAATTTGAAGCTATGACACAATGTCAGAATACTTGGTTTAAATGAAATTGTTAAAATTCGAGAGTTGAAACGACTAGTCTTCTATGAGGCAATATAATTCCTCAAATAAAATTTTTAATGTCAGTTCCACAACTGATCCGTAGAATAAAATTGAAAAATAGATGAAAGGCAATCATCTCCTAAATAATCTTGAAGAATAAAAATCTCAACACACATCTGAAGTGTAAAATACATGAAAACACTGGAATACATGAAATGTGAAAATATAAAAATATGGAATAAGATCGCTGGCTCAGAATGCCACTAATCAAGCTGTATACTACAATTGAGATACACTGATACCTTATTTGGACGAAAACTTGAAGATCTATGTAAGTATTCCCACAATACTTTAGATGTTTCCTCAGTACAAGACACTGAGATGGATCTGCATTCGAACCTCGGATCTGCGACCTCAGAGATAGGAAACGTCCCTCTCTGGAATTCACCAACATTCGCCTGGGCTCGAACGACATCCTTCTGGCAAATTCTTCTGTGTTGCTGGGCTACCTTTCCCTAGCATCTTGGCAAATCTCTTCTGTAGAGTCTTCATTCTCCGTCGTAAATATGTATCAGTTTCATCATTGGAATATAATTATAGAAATATTCATATAAATGGTGAATGAAATATTTCCATTGCTAATTGATGTTATATTCGTGTTCGTAGACTGACGAAAATGCACAAGATGGACCGTACACTACGTCTGTATTCAAGAATACGTTGTCTAGCGAAGCTCCATCGTTGTATCTTAACTCCTGTTATCGAATATGTCTCTGGCGCATGACTATTTAGTTCATCATATCAACAATGTTACTTACGTTGAATGAAGACATTTGAAGAATAATAATAGTCATTCTGTTAATGTTTGTGTGTTGCGCCAATATTAAAAGTTCTCCGCTACTGTCACTTGAACTGCGTTCGCCAACTTCACGTTGCAATTTAAAATGATATTCGGCTTTATTTCCAACACATTTGAAAATCTATCTTAACAGGCTTATATTGTCGAAACGGTAAGTTTTAAAACACTCGACTTTTCGCAGAATGTAGTATGCGACATGTTCTTCATATATATTCGCTTATTTATATTCAGATCTCAATTATATATGAGATATAATCATTTCAATGTTCCTCGCAACTTCACGTAAAATGGGAGTGCGGTGATCTCCTACGTTCCACCTAGCTATCCTCGCGTCTCCACAAGTCGACAGTCGTCGCACTCGGACTAAGCCTTGGGATCTCCGTTAACCCAGTAAAAACACTTTCTCACTCTTCAAAGACTGCTGGAATAAGAACCTCGATCCTTGGATCTCCCCCTCCAAGTCGAATTTTTGGCGGCCATATCAATCTCCCACCATAATTTTAGCGCGTAGATTACTAATGCTTATTACTGCGTAGATTAACCGATCTGCGGTTTTTAAAGTATCAGACATAATTTCTCTTAATATTCTCTTCATTACCAAATAAGAAAATCTTCTTCTAAGGGCCTAAATGCATAATTTCATCATATTGTGTAATTAAAGTTTATCCCGTCTTCAATAAGACCTCTTCTCATTGGCTCTGGGCTGGGATCCAATAGCATAATTTATAACAATATTTATAATATTAATTTCCAAACTCGCTGTTGCTATGCCAATAAGAAGCGTCTCTTGTGCAACATATCACGTGATCGAGCTCTCCCACAGCCTCGAGCTTGTAACACCACCCTCCTGTGTCACACTTCCAGAAATTATATTTGCTGGTTAAATTTTATCATGGGGACGGAAAATACTCTCATTTTGTCCCGAAATAATTCAATTTACGGGGCAGTACTTCGCCCGAAATTTGGATAATTTATGATGAAAATGATATTATCCGAGCCCATGATACAGTTTAACATTGGAATATAAATCTTCGAAGATGGCTCAAGGCGAGATTTGTTAGCGAACGCAAGCTATGGGAGAAAGCCATCACGTGATCAGAGACACCCAGAATATTCTAGATAATTGGACAGTGCATAGCAACAAGGAATTAGCGCGAAATATTACCAGTTAATTGTTATAAAATATATCATTGGATATATGCTTTCAGCCAATGAGAGGAGGGTTTATGGAAGCAGACATGGATTTTTACCTAGTTAATGTGATTAACTATGCTATTTAATCCCTATGTAACAATTCTGTTCCATTGAAAACATGAAAAAAATAAAAGAAGATATTACTACTACTTTGAATGACGTTAAACGGAAGAATTTCACCGTAATAAGGAGTATTAAAAGTACGCGCCACTCACTAACTGTGCGGGACTAACAATGGCGTGAATTTCAGACGAGTTGAAGGGGAACGACAGCCAAGAGGGTTCTTCTCTCGACTGACTTCATAGCGACAAGACGTATCTTCCGTAGGTAGTTCATTCCCATAGACGTGATACAGAGTGAGGTCCTACGTGACACAAGAGGCAGCGGTGTTACCGGCCAATAGTTTCGAGAGCCCCGCATGAAACTAAGTGAAGTTGAGCGGTGGATATTTTGCTTAATAGCGGACAAGTGTTCGACTTAGTCGAGATATAAGAGTTTTCATTTTACTTATCCAGTGATAAGGCTTTACCACAAGTAGATACATTAAAATCCATCGAGTATTTTCAGAGATATTAGAGACTTAGTGTTAGACAAAGTTACTCAACTCCGAGCGGAGAATATCATTTTAGTGCCGTGCGACTTCAACCCAAGCAAGTCCACGTTGCAGCACGAAGTAAGTACAGTGATATTGTATGAACATTGTGACTTTATTGTGTATGAACATTATGATGGCTACAGACAATTATGAAGTGGAATTGGTTTATGGCTTTTTAAGTATGTGTGTGATGATGAATTAAACTATTACGCGTTTGGGATATATCAAGACAAGGTTGTGATAGCAACGATGGAACAACGTTAAGAAACAATGAGAAAATCTATAACATCTAGATAGATATAAGGCCGAGACAACATGATGCATTATGTACACTTCCATCCAGTACATTTAATGTATTTTCATGTACATTCATTCTCGACTATGAGCAGATATAATCTTTCATTGACCAACCAAATGAACTTTAACATCTTCGATATGGAATCGACATTGAACTTATGAATTTATTTTGTAACGATGATGCTATCCAGAATATATTGCTCAATAATGATGGAGTACCTTCAAGAGATGTCGGCAATTGAAGAGTTATCGGCGGAAGACAGAAGATATCAGCCCGATGATTCTTCGAGATTGAATTCAAGTCCGAGGAACGAAGTTCGATACCAGGAGGAGACGAATATGCCGAGAAGGAATCCTTTCCATTCTCGAGGTCGCAGCTCGTATACGATGGAGGGGACTGGGTTTGATTTCAGCAAATCATACCTGGATGACTATCCAGTTAGGTATTTTCTGATACCCAACAATGAACTTCAATTTTCTACAAGACCAAAGTAGAGATGTTTTCCATTATTACATTGTTTGAGTGTGTTTGATGGCATTTGGAAACACCAATTCTCCATATTTGTTTCATGTATTTTCACTTCGATGGTTAGTAATTTTTATTCTTCGAGTCTGTATAAGATGAAAGTCAGTTTATCATCTATACTTGTTAAATATTTTATGATTCAGTTTCTGAACTGAAGTCATTGTTTGAGAAATTTATTTTCCATTGGGAAAATCTTTAAGGAAGTCTTGATTCAACGATTTCGATTTTATTCAAGACTTCAGACATTTAGTCTGGGACATTCAATAAATTCATTTTGTTTAAAATGAACTTGGGTGTTCTTATTGTAAAAAGAATTTATAATTAGGAGAAGAAATCTACGAGTGATATAATGTGAAATATCACCTAATATTATAAACAATTTGGTGATCTAGCAAGGTACATTCGTTATGAATACGACGTGAAAGTGAATAGTTATGAACATTCTTTGTGTAGAATGAAGATACATTCAGTTTATGTCAAACCAATTTTGAATTGAAGGAAGTCTTCGTAGGCTACCTAGCCTTCTTCATTAAATGTAAATTATTTGAGACTTATCTTTGAAATATAATTTATTCGATCTTAGGAAAGTTTAGTTAAAACCTTTTCCGGTTGTGATCGATCCTTATTGAGCGATAAGATAACATGAGGTGTTATCAAGGCACACGATTAACACTACGTTATGTGTCAACGTCGTTTTGCAACCGTGCATTTTTTTAGAAATGACCAGTAAGAGGAAACATGTATATTTTTATTAAATATTTGGAGACATGGTGTTTTATGTCTGAGTAATTTTGTTTAGTAAATCATGAAAGATCTATTAATACCATCGTTTAAGAACGATCAATGTTATTGTAGAACATATATCGCTGTTCATTGCTAAGTTGTGGGAGTTGTAACAACAATAAGATCTAAGCTAGGAGAAAGCTATACCAGATCAGTGGAACCATTGTCGAGAACAAGTGAGTTAATGCCATGTGAGTTTTATAGTGGAGAATTATGGAGGTTTGTGCCATAAATAGTTGTTAGGAATACGAAGGGGATTACCGTATTCATTGTCATGAATTACTGAGGATTGTATAAAAGTGGGATTGTTGTGTTTTAAAGAGAGTCAGTGAAGACTTCTCATGTGATCAGATCTGCGACACGAAAGTCGTTTATTGGTGACACTTAATTGGGAAAAGACATAATGTCCCTGTTCTCTAAATTATTATTAACTATATTAAACTGGAGTTGTAATAACAATTAACTCATCTTGAATGATCGGTCATTGGTATACCGATAATGTCTATTAACTTGATATAACAGAAAGTGGTCAAGCATTGTGTAAATAGAAAGCTATAATAATTGATACTATGAGAAAGGAGCGTTGATAATGAAACTAACGCGGTCGTATCGCTTAATAATGAGTCTTAGAAGCGATATACACTTGTATATAGTGTATAAACATTTCTATTTGTTAATATTAAGGGTTTTTAATTTTTGCTAATAATAATAAATTTTAAATGTTTTTGACTTATGTTATAGCTAGAGATCGTGAATATTTTCAAATGAGTGTTTGAATTTTTATTGTTAATATAGTGTGCATGTTAGCATCGTTGGTCATGAACAACGATAGCGAATGTAAGAATGATTGTTTGAAGTATGAATGAGTTTCAAGTAGAATTACCTGAGATAGAACAGTTTTTGTAAACTTTATTTTATGAAACGTGAGAACTGCGTTTAGCGTGTTCGTTGCTCGCATTGTGTGTCTAGTGCCGACCATGCCAGCTGAGAAACGAGCAGATCCCTTTTCTGACAGGGTCGAGAAACAAATGAAGTTCTCACACCTGCGTTGTGAAGGACGGACAATAAGGCTATGACATAACCAGTCCAGTTTTGTTCACAACACGCGACTGAAATATGCCAGTAATTTAAATGGAATGCTCGCTTTGAAGGAGCAGCAGTAAACTGTTTAGAGATTTCTTTTTAACACCTGCAGACGGCAGAGCGTCTTTAAATTTCAACAGTTTACGCTTGTATGAATGTGAGGAGTTTTCATTTGAGTGTCAGTGGCGTATATGTATGTTTAATTGTAGGGTGTTATGTAGATTATTGATTGTTATTTAATTATATTAATAAATTTATATTTTTCTTCACGTTTGTTCGGTGTTCCTTTATTACTCTATAAATGGAGACATGTTATGGAACAGCCTAAAATAGATAGGATGTCTTTTCCCCTCCGACAAAGCCCCGAGAAAAGCAGGTAAGATTGCACACTTACGTATAGAAGCTAGTTTGTTATATCCATAACATGTTTCAAGCTTGCTGTATATAATCTTGGAGAGCCCACTGGTGGGACTGTGATATGATCTTCAGCCGGGACTTTCACTTTTCAAAAATCCAGCTTCGCTTTGGATGACCAGCGAGTACCTCCTTGATTTTTACGGGTACAGTACCTAACTTACGGGTACCTCAATTACAAATACACACACTACTACAGTCATTAAAGTGACACAGGTTATCAGACAAGTTTTACACACAGCCATGACAACGGAGTCGCAAAGCCCCTAAATAATAGGGGCAGATGACCTCGTAGTTCAGCCTCTTGAAACCTCAAGAACTAACTCCCCTAAATAATAAGGTATCACTGCGACAGTGGTATTTTTCTTGGTGAGGCACGGGAAACTTTTCTTCATTCCCGCTATTGTCTTCCATCCAACTTGACGAAGACTTGTTCCTTTCACATAACTCAAACGGCTAGAGAGAGAGAGAGAGAGAGGGGGGGAGGGCAGGGGCGGATTTAGGGGGGGGGGGCGGGGGGGGGCGACCGCCCCCCCTGACTTCAGATAAGGCGGAGAAAAGGGGAGAAAGAGGAGAGAAAAGAAAGAAAGAAAGAAAAAAAGGAAAAAAAGAGAAAAAGGAAGGGAAAGAAAAGAGAAAAGAAAATAGCCTATCCGTGGCGAGTCGAGCCTGCGCCTGTACTGACAAGTCTGCGCTGGAACCAAGCCGAGCCGAGCTTCGCTTTCGAAGTGTCCAAGCGTTTGGTGGTCAGTCTCAGTCAACAGTCAGTGCGCGGTGCGCGTTCTTACGATAGTGTTGGCAAGTGCGTTCGCTGATATTTTTGTGCGGATTCTCGAAGGCATTAGAACCATTATGGTAAGTGAGGTAGTCGTGGTGTGCTGTGTTGTGATTTTTTGTAGACGGAAATACCCAAACCCCCCTTTATCGTCCCTCCCACCTGAAGGAGTAAACCAAAGCTCTAAACATAGAATCGTTCAAACTCACTATGTTGCAAAATGTATTTTACATTTTAAGCCGTGCAGAATCGGCAACCATAAATGTACAGAACGTGCGTTATTCACGCCTTATTGAATAGAATTTATGTATAAAATTTAAATTATTAAGTGACTAAGTTTGTATAAGTGTGAGCATTCGCGCGTTTTTTTATATATTTTATTCGCTCGTAGGTTTTGTGTGTCCTGTGCGTCTGAAAGGACGGAAAATATAGTGCTTTCCGTTTATTACACATGAAACACATGAAATGAGGTAATTTCAGAACACCTCCAGACGCACAGTGAGGAGAAGAAGAAGTTAACAACAAACGTATTCGACAATGACGCTTGACATTATAAGATATGAGTTAGGGTATAATATCGAGTAAAATATTAATAGAATGAGGAGTTACTGGTGCCAGCTTGTGGAGCAGTGAAATGAAGCAACCTATATTTGGTTTCTCTATTCCTAAGTAGGCTACACACAAACCTGAGCACAATGTGATGGGGTACGCGGAATAAATATAATTGACCGACGCTAAATTACATTACAAACCTATCAACGTAAATGTAAACTCAACTTACTGCACGAATATTATGATATTGGCGGAAAGAGGATGCTGTGAGTTTCTGAAAACACAAGACAATAGTTTGCCTCGCGTTACAAGTAACCCACTTCAAATGAAAATCATCCAAAGTCCTTCATAGAAGTCCAATTATTTTGTCTTGAAATACTTATACTTATCCTAGTGAAGTACTAGTTTAATTTTAATCGGCAATTAAAAAAGAATTAAAAAGGACAAAGTTGAGGTTCCGGTTTAAAAATCTTAGACTAACTAAAATTCGCGAGATAGAGGAATACCTCTTACGGACTGATCAAAAATAAAATGCAAAACCGCTTTAGACACGAAAATGCCTCGGTCCCTTGATTATTATCTAGATTGAGTTTTACGGAGGGCCTATCTGAAATACTTTTGTGATCAAAGAAGCGCCTTCTTAGCATTGCCTGCATTTTTATTTTAACCCACCGTTCGGTTTCTGTTCTAACTTGGCTACGTGCAATGTTTTCTTTGTACGATACAGACATTGACGTTGACATTTGACAAGCGAATTTTTCAAAAGATAAATTTCATTAGAGCAGTAGTAATTTATCTTTTTTGTTTGATTCCTTTCAGGCTAATCGCGAAAGTGGGGGAAGGAAAAGGAAAAGCGACCGCTGTGGAGATTTGAGAAATTATTTCGGTGCCCCTAAAAAAGTGGTACAAATCCCTGAGCACTCATCCTCGTCCCGTCCCGAAGTTGACTCTGAGGGTGCTTTCAGTTCCGATCATCGTGGTGATGGTGATGACAGAGGAAATGACTGTGAAAACGGAGGCGCTAGTAATGATGCTGAGGGTTGCAGAGCTGGACTGGGTACCGGTAGTGATTGCGGCGTCGACGGTGGTGCTGAAATTGTTGGTGGCAATGTTGGGCTCGACGGCGACGTACGCGCTGGAAACTTCGCTGACGGCAGAGGGCTCGGTGACGGCGGAGATGCTGGAGTCGGCGATGGTGGTGGCAATAACAAGAGCAAACAACCTATGCCCGGACCCTCACATTCACTTCCAACGGAGCAACTGATTTCACGTCCGTCAAAGGATTCCTGTCGAGATACTGCTGCCTGTGGCAATCTTGGAAACGACGTCGGCTTGTATATAGGTTCAGGAAAAAACAGGCCTGATGACGGAACACTTTCTACCCTTTTGACGAGTCACTGGCAACCAAACGCGGGTTATTGTTTTCCTTTCTCCGTTCACACCAAGGGCGGAAGCGAAGAGAAACGACACCTTCACCTGCAGCACTTACAGAAGTTTCCCTGGGTCGTTCTCTCTCCATCACGTAGAGGACTCTTCTGTTTGTTCTGCCCTTTTTTTGCGAAGTCTACCGGTGGCCAAGGAAGAACGATTCTGTTGAAGACCCTGGTCAAGGAACCTCTGATGAAGTTCGCCAAGCTCCTTGGGAAAGACGGTGACCTACAGAAGCATGAGGCGACGAAGTACCACGAAGAAGCTGCCTTGTGTGCTGAAGACTTTTTGCGCAAGCAAAGAAATCCGCACGAGCAGCTTCCCAACCAAATGGATAGCTTCCGCCTGGTAAAGATCCAAGAAAACAGAGCAAGACTTGCTCTCATCTTGATGAACATCGAGTTTCTAGGCCGACAAAATATCGCCTACCGAGGTCATCGTGATGACGGCCCAATTGCTCAAGAGGAGTCTTCACAAAACGACGGCAATTTCCGGGCTCTGCTTCGGTTCCGGATGAAAGTTGGAGACGTCAAACTGGCCAAACATCTTGCAACGGCGGGACCCAGAAGCCTTTTCACTAGTAAAACGATCCAGAACGAATTAATTGAGCTGTGCGGGGAGAACATTCGCGAGCAGATCATAAGCCGCGTTCAAGAAGCCCGATTTTATTCTGTTGGATTTGACGAGACAACAGATGTAGCGCACATCTCTCAGCTGACTTTGTTCTTGCGGTATCTCTGGAGGAACGAAATCAGGGAGGATTTTGTGGGCTTCCTAGATGCTCGCAAATCTGCGGCGGAAGAGAAAGAGAAAGATACTCAAGGAAGTGAAGAAGAAGGTGATTTCCCTAGTGAAGACGACGATGAGAATCCTCAAGCAGCGGCAGAGTCTGCTGTTGAACCAAAACTGACTGGGGTAAAGCTGGGAGGCATCGTTGCCAAGAAGATTGATGACTTCAAACTAGACCCCAAAAGCTGTGTTGGCATCGGAACTGACGAATGTTCGGTGAACATATCGGAAGCTGTAGGGGCAGTACAAGAGCTGCAGAAGACTGCAGTTCATGCTGTTCGGGTGCCCTGTTACAACCACCAGCTCAATCTGACGCTTTCGAAATCGTCCAAAGTGCAAGCAGTTAAAAATGCATTTGGAACTGTGGAAGAGGTGACGAATTTCTTCACAGCGTCCTCGAAGCGTAATTTTGTGTTGAAGAAGACTATCAAAGGCCAGCTTGTCGCGCTGTGCGATACGCGTTGGGTTGAACGGCACGACACAGTTTTGAAGTTCCTGGACCAATTGGACGACATTGTGAACGCGTTGGGAATCGTTTCTCAATGGGATGAAAATCAGTCAGCGCACAAAGCCGAAAGTTTGCTGGCCAGCATCACTAGTGGGCAATTCATCGTCACACTGTGCTACATAGCAGAAGTGCTGACTCGGACGGAACCTCTCAGCCGTCTGTTCCAAAGCGAAAATCTGGACGTCCAAACCGCCTCCGAAACCACTCGGAATACGATCCAAATCTTCAAAGAAAAGCGGTCAAACGTCGAACAAGAATTTTCGTCGGTCTTCGACAACGCCAGCAAGCTTGCGCGTGAGCAAGGCACCGCTATCGACCTGCCGCGTCTTGTCCAGAAGCAAAAGAACAGGGCTAACGCGCCGGCTGACTCGCCCGAAGAGTACTACAGAAGGAACATCTACAGTCCTCTTCTTGACTGGATCTTGGAAGACCTCTCAACGCGTTTCACAGACGACGTCTTAAACGCATATCAGCTGAACGTTTTTCTTCCCCGCGTCGTAGACCCAGGATTGAACATGGATCGTCAAATCCACTGCACTGAGGAGGACATCAGCATCCTTTCCGAGCGCTACGCTCCTCTACTTCAAAAATCGCAGTCGGAACTCCGGGCGAAGATGCATGCCGAGACATCCCTTTGGGCGGCGAAATGGAGAAGAGAGAGCGAAGCTGGACGCCCAATCCCTTCAAAGGCGGTGGAGGTCTACACAGCTTGCCATCCACAAGTTTTCCCTACCATCAGAACAATGATTCATATTCTTATTACTTTGCCTGTCAGTATTGCGACCGGGGAAAGATCATTTTCTGTTCTGAAGTTAGAAAAAACTGAGAATAGGTCAAGATGTGGCGAGGAAAGACTAAACGGCCTAACTTTAATGTATGTACATCGAGACATTAAATTAGACTACGATAGAATCATTAACCGTTTTGCTTCCAAGAAAGCCCGAAAGCTAAAACTTCTGTTGTAGTGTTACGGCAGGGAAGGAGCCTAATGTGAGACCATTGGGAACTGTGAGGCAATAAATATTTTTTTCATGAGATGTGCTTTTGATTAAAGTTCATTCCCAAGACCTGTTTTTGTCGTTGGTTTGTTTTTTCGTTGAAAGCATTTTATGATGTTTAGAAGCTTATTGGATCGTTACCTTCTTTTAAAAGAAAAACAAAAGGATCAGTGCCAGTAAAAAATCGTAATGAAATATGAAATAAAAGTACCGGTGCATATCTTTCCAGTAGTCTCGATTACTAGCAAAACTATTATTTTATATTGACTAAGGTACGTGGTGATAAAATACAAAAAAAATAGTAATAACTAAAATAACAAGCGAAACTGCTATCTGCAGAGATGATGACGGTCTACTAAAAATGGTACTGCCTTCGTGGAGACCTCCTACAAATTGTCCTGATGTAGCCCCCGGAACATAGGCAACCTGATTAAAAATCATTAACCGCCCCCCCCCCCCCCCCCTGAAATACCCCCTAAATCCGCCCCTGGGGGAGGGAGATAAAGAAAAAAATGAAGGCGGCGGGCTTCATAAAGAAAATGTTGGTTAACAGTTGGTGGCGTAACTGACGGGTAATTAACGTCACTTAAAATATGACCCACAACAGCTCCCAACCCTCTAACCGGGAGATCAGTCGCAAAGGACATAGTTATTAACAGTGAGGGTTCATTTAACAACGGAACTTTTGAGGTCTCAACCCTGCCCCAAAACAATCATTGTGGAATGGTTTGTTGTTTTTCTAGGATCGAGTTTCTTTGATGTATGGGTACATATTGACACTGCTGTCCATAAGATCCTGGGTTCGATTCTCAGTTCTACCGAGGAATTTAATACACGTTTGAGGACTGAAACGAGGTAGCCTACGCTTAGCAGCGTCAAGTTAATATCTAAGAGGTGGGTTCTTTTTCCATCTCGGGCATCCTTCATGTGGTTTCCCACTTTTCCTCCAGGTAGTGGCAAAGATCTTACCTCAGAAGTCATCCCATTATCAGCGATAACACCAGATTTCCAGATAAGTTCCACTCAAATCCTGCTTGCTGCAACATATTGTAATAAAAGTGAGATCAATCGTAATTTCACGTAGATTCTATATGATAAATATCGATTAAATCGATAATCTGGAAGCAAAAATAAATTGCCAAGAATGGGGTTCGAACCTGAGTCTCATGATTCCCAGATCAAGACGCTACAATCGCGGCTATTACAACCACATAAATATTGAGCACAAGACGGTTAATTAATTTCATGTATCGGTAATATGGAAGTAATATTTTATGCTCCATTAATATTTTGCTTTTCTTCGATAATGTTCCTGCGTGGAATTGAGTTTTAAATTATTTATGAAGGAAGCTTGTAGTTTAACGTGACCGTTAATCTTGAGATCATGAGCCACGGGACCTCCTTTTTACGTGGAATCCGAACCACAGGACATGGCATTTCACTTCGAAAATCTCACATGCATTCACCGGGAATCGAACCCGGACCGCCTTGGTGAGAGGCATACAGCTAGACCGCTGAGCCACCACGCCCCCCAAATTATTTATGAATCGGCCTACTTGGCAGTAAAGGGTATGCGTCCATTGGTCCATGAAAGGCTAGCCCAGTTCCCGCATAAACACATTGATATATATTATGTTGATAACTGCATTACCGCGATGTGGGTTAATATCTGAATAGCCATTGTGCAGAAACATAATACCGGCATTGCTGACTAGTTACAATGTTTCATATTAAAGCATATAATCATTTCATTACTGATACGAAGACTGGAAGTCTCTGTTTTGGTGGAGACGCAGGTCGCGCGAGCGGAGCGAGACCATGTGGTTTGTGTTTCAATTAGTTGACACCAGAACTTTTACCATTCAGAATTCAATTTTTACCAATCACATAACCCGTACTGTAGGCGTTCGGATACTTCCGTCGAGTAGTAGCTCACCGAGTAACTTTGCATTGAAAAACACGTTTCGAGTGCCGAATGGATAAAAGTGTTGAGCAAAGTTACTCGGGGAGTGGATGCCCATCACTTTTATCCAGAGATTGAAAAACAAGACCCTTGGTGTGACTAGGACTGCGAGGGTCTGGCGCAATGTCATATCTAACGGCTGTATCATAAAGCTGTGGGCTCCTGCTTTGTCCCTGGTGGAATATTCGAACATGATGGGGAATAAGTCACTCGTGAGCGTTCCTGTTTCATTATTTTTGAAGTAACCTCTTATTGCACTAGTTTTCTTTCTCTCATACATTGCTCCTCTCCGGGACACACTGTAGGATCCGAATTCAACGCCACAAAGAGTGAAGGGATGTGTGAGGCATCGAGGTGTTAAAAGAAATCAGGCTTGTTAATATATAGCTGCAGGGAGTTTCTTCCAGAGCTTTTACAAGGAAATAAACAAGAGAGGTGAAATAAGTAGATGACAGATATTTCCCCTTGACCAGTAGATCTAAGGCAGTATTGGTAGCATTGAAGTCGTCCAGAAGAGCAGCGATGCGATAGTTGTTGTTTCAATTGAGGGACTTATATATCGTGGTCATGGAGCCCTGTGTACTTGGGTATTTAGGCATAGAATTTGTCTGATGACCTGTGTTATTGTGGTGTCTGTAGTGATGTATTTGGTAGGATTGGGAAGGAGGCGGCCATGACCTTGTTACGAACTATCCCGGCATTTGCTTAGAGTAGAAGTGGGAAACCATGGAAAGCCACTTCCAGGTTGGCAGAGGTAGGAATCGAACCAACCTTTTCTCCGTTTTTCCTTACTAGGCTGAGTGTACCCCGTCCCAACACCCCTCGTGGCAGAATCAAATTACTTGGCAGAGCCGGGAATCAAACCCGGACCTCCAAGAATATGCTTTATGAGTTATTCAAGGATAACTGTAACGTTGGTGTTGACAACATTTAAACGAAAAGTACAACGTTCAGCAGTTGGTAATTAGAACGTAATTCGTAATAGATTTGGTCCAGAATTTAAATCCAGAGGATATACTTAACATACAGGCCTATTCATTTTGACATACCAACACACATCTCTACAGACTGGGCCACAAACGAATTTTGTATTAGTATAATTAGACTATTATTACTATTACAGTATTATTATTGCCCATACTAATATATAACAATGGCTGTTTGTTCTGTATGTTACTCTTTCAGACAAAAAAATGCCCAACTGAAATTTTGTATAAACATAGTTTATATACCCGAAAAAGAAAACACGTAGGACTATTGCCGTTTCGAAATATAGCATATTCTTCTGATTTCGACTCTTTGACACTCGACAGGCTACATTAGGCAAAATATTGAGGTTATCGTACAAGCACCACACACAGCTCATTTTTCACCCCTCAGTACGAGAAACAATACTACATATTACTGCCCTAAAACCAATCATTTATGATATATTAACAGAAAAATATTCGCGGTCTGGGAAACTCATCAAGGAGCGGTCAAACGTAATCATATCAACACCAGCTCAGGATGTCCCATTCATCTTTCCATCTATCTCTGTAAAAAAATGGGACATGTGACCTCGCTGTTCCGCCCCTACAATAACAATATTTAGCTAACTATGTAGGAGATAATGCATATTCATTATTACTATAACTACGGTAGTAGTGTAATGCATCTTGGGGCGTGGTGGCACAGCGGTCAAGCTGTTGGCCAAGGTGGATCGGGTTCGATTCCCGGTCAATCCATGTGAGTTTTTCGAAGTGAAATGCCATGTCCTGTGGTTCGTATTCCACGTAAAAAGGAGGTCTGTCCCGTTGCTCATGATCGCCTGATTAACGGTAACGTAAAACTAAATGCTTCCTCCTTTTTTATGGTATGCATCTTAGCGGCCATCCGTCTTTCAAGGCGTTTTCCAGTTTCAAATTACCATAATTATAATCATCATCGCGATTTATTTATTTATTTATTTATTTATTTATTTATTTATTTATCGTATGGCTTTTAGTGCCGGGAGTGTCCGAGGACATGTTCGGCTCGCCTGAGTCTGTAGATGCTTCCAGCGGACACCCTAAAGGGTGAGTTACAAGTTCCGTTCAATTTCAAGTAGTTCCAACTTTCGCCACCAGATATCAATTATACCTAGTGATGAACGTTGGAACTTTGATAGAGCGTTCTGACGAAATCTAACCTAACAATTTTGCTTTACACAAGTTTAGTCTGTGAAAGGATCTTTTACATGTCATAAATCTATGACATGGGACCGCCGGCTTTACTTCCCCTCCGAAGGAAGGCATACTGAAGGATTTTTAACGATCTTAAAATTCCGACGACATCGGCCGGGTTTGAACCCACTATCTTGGGCACAGCAGTTCAGTTTGCTACCGACTACGCCACCGAAGCCGCTGGGTCCGTTTATCATCGTGATAAAAGTAGGCTAAGGATCTGTAGGGTAAATGTCGATGTAGTCGCGTGTATTGTATTTGAGCTCCAGGAACAAGTGCTGTGTTTGCTCCTGTCGCACGTCACTCTCTTGGAGTCCGTGCACATCATTATTTCTCCAGAACCTCCGCGCTCTTTTATCGATATCATCTTCACACCTTGCTTGAGCACACATTGGGAAACGAATACGAAATTCCGCTTGAGCTAAGCTGTGCACTGTAGTTGAGAGTAAATGATGTGCTTCTTGATATATTCTTCCACTTCAACAGTGCCGTACCTATTTTGCAGCTTAGTTCGTAAATGCGTGTAACTTTCCAGCAGGTTTGCTGAAAATGGCTGAGTAGTAGTCAAACATTGCCATATTCCCGTTGTCAATAATATTTCTCTCACTAAAGGGACATTAAAAATTCAGTAAATCACTAATTCCAATAATACGAAATTCATAATATTTTGCGCACACCTTGTGGGGTAGTGGCTAACAGTTATGGCTGTTGCCCAGGAGGTCCGGGTTCGATTCCTGGTTCAGCCAAATAATTTAATTCTGGTCTGAGGGCTGGAATTGCCACACTCAACCTCGTGAGGCAAAACTGAAAAGAAGTGCGTTCGATTCCCACCTCAGCCATCCTGGAAGAGGTTTTCCGTCGTTTCCCACTTCTACTCCAGGCAAATGCCGACAACGGCCACCTCCTTCCCCTCTCCTTAATTACAAATAAATATACTACAGCCATCAAAATAACACAGATTATCAGACAAATTCTATACACACCCAAGTACACGGAGCTTAATGACCTTGTTGCCCAAGCCCCTCAACAATAATGTTTATTTACACCCACGATTTTCCCTCGTCTTCTTTACGAGTTGGCTAAAAGGGGAGGGTTTGTGTGGCCCACCTCACATTGTACACGGTGGATAGCACTAAGCGGTCCACCTCTCTACAGATCACGATTGATAAGCACGGGAATTGCTGATCTCGATGGAATCCTAATCTGGGTCAGTTTTCCTTCTCTCCAGTGTCTTTGTGCTTAGCCCTCCCCTGTTTGCTTTCTGTCCTTTATAGTCCTATTTCTTTCTCGAAGGTTGATTGCATTTCTTTTCTCTATTTCATTTAATGTCCCTTTTTTTAATTTTGCGTTTCTTCTTCTGGTATGCAAGTTTGTTTTTAAATAATTAGTAGTGGTAGTGGTACGTATAGTAGTGACTATTTCATTATCATTCTTATCATTAGGGACCGGTCTCTTTAGCTTTAGTCATCGTCGCATAGCCCACTGTTTCATTAAATCATGAAAATACGGTAACTAGGCTATATAGTAATGATAATCTTTTATGGCAGCCCTAAGATGTTCCACAGTTTTGTGTCGCTGGCCGAACTCTGTTTTTGTACGGAAATTGACGGCTGGTTTCCTTCCTACCTCCACGTGGGTTCACTATCATTTCCTCAAGGTGTGCGTTAGGGATTTGGAAAGGAAATAGCTGTAATATGTAGGTACCATCTCGGCATTTCCCTGGTTTGAAATAAGCAACCTTGTCTGACAAATTGCTGTAGGAACTACAATAATAACAAACAGATAAATACCGGTTTTTAATTTGTGTCCTTGACTCTTATGGAAGTCACAATGCAATGTGTTGTGCAGTCTCTGTTATTGCTTTCAGGTTGCACGCTTGCACACTCGGTACAACAATGTCTCCTGTTTTACCAGTTTATTATCCAAAGATGGCAAATTGTCTCCACAGGATACGCCCTTCAGAAATTGTCACCACCTTTCTGTAACACCCTGTCACGCAGATTGGGGGGTGTGATGTCATTATTGTCCCTGAACCGTAAATAAAGTAGAATAAGTTAACAGCAGCAGTAACTGTTTAAATGCAGGTAATTAACTAATTAAGCCGGCCCCGTGGTTTTGGGGTAACGCGCCTGCTCTCACCCTGAGGCCCCGGGTTCGATTCCCTGCTCCGTCAGGGAATTTAGAAACTGACGTGAGGGCTGGAACGGGGTGCACTCAGCCTTGTGAGAACAATTGAGTAGCTGTCTGACAGTGAGGCAGCGCCCCGGTCACGAAAACCAAGATTAACGGCCGAGGGGACCCGACGCGCTGACCACGCGTCACCCCAATATCTGCAGGCCAAATGGCTGGGCAGTGGTCGCTTGGTAGGCCTAGGCCTCACGGGCTGTAGTACCAGGGGTTACTTTATTTTAATTAACTAATTGAAGGTCAGATGGGCGGCTTCGGTGGCGTAGTTGGTAGCATGCTGAACTTCTATGCCTTAAGATCGCGTGTTCAAACCCGACCGAAGTCGCCGGTTTTTTTTATTGCGTTAAAATCGCTCGGTATGCCTTCCTTCGGAGGGGAAGTAAAGTCGGCAGGCCCATGTCGTAGATTTATGGCATGTAAAATAACCTTCCACTAACTACACTTGTGTGAACCTAAATTTCCAGGTTCCAACGTCCGTTGCAAGGAGCGGGTTGCCGTGGCATCTAGTAGCCAAGTTCACAGCTATGTGTCGTTGACAGGAGCATTTGGTAGCAAACGTGTGAACTACTTGAAATTGATCGTCTGGAGTCCTTACTTGAATTAAAAGACAGATAACACACACTAATACAGCCATCACAATTAACACCGGTTATCAGACTGATTCTACACACACCGAAAGTACACGGGCTACATGACCGCGTTGTCGTAGCCCCTATACTTAGGAACCAACCAACTGAAGTTCGGATGTACCGAGTAGTCCCTCATTTCTGGACAGTGGGGCTAATTTGCGTGTGTCCCCACCGCCATTACATACGCTTATTGGTTTAGGTGGTGACAAGGTACTCTCATATGGGGGGGGAGGTGATGCTATGTTACAGAAACCTTGCGAGCTCCAAGTCATTTCCATCAGTCATGATGGCATTAAGGAAAGAGTATAATTATGTTCGTAAAAGGTTGATGTCGCTCACCCACTAACAAACAGTGAACAGACAGCAGGATCTGAAGTAAGAGAGATATTAGTGGGACTTTAAATTCACTGCTACACGGATAACGTTACTAGACTGAGAGTATAATAAAACTGGGAGAATAGGCACTTTAAGTATTATTATTAGAGGAATATGGGAGAGGATATTGTGAGAGAAGCAAGCAAGCAATACGATTGGAAGCTATACATGAGATGTATCTTAGACTGTATAATTTGGTTCACATCCAGGATAATTAACAAAGTTTGGTTAATTAATATGGAACTTTTTTAAAGTAGATTATACTTAGCTCTGTATTAAGCATATATTTTGGTAGCTTGTGAAATATTACGGTCTTTCTTAGCACTGTATATTTATTATATTAAGTATTAGACTACACTATAAACCACCTCGTGGTGTACCGGCTAGCGTTATTGGCTGTCGCCCCGGAGGTCCGGGTTCGATTCCCGGCTCTGCCAAGAAATTTTAATTCTAGTGTGAGGGCTGGAACGGGGTACACTCAGCCTTGTGAGGCAAAACTGAGGAGAGAAGGGTTCGATTACCACCTCAGCTATCCTGGAAGTGGTTTTCTGTGGTTTTCCCATTTCTACTCCAGGCAAATGCTAGGATTGTTCCTAACGTAAGGCCAAGGTCGCCTCCTTCCCAATCCTATCCCCAGTTTACAAATACACACAGGTTATCACACAAAATTCCACACACACCCAAATATGCGGGGCTGTACGGCAACGATGTCCCACAACAACATATTTCTTTCCTGAGAACATGTATCTCTTGTTAAATTAAAAGTATAACTGCTCCTTGTCTAGTATTATTAACTTCCATTACCTGTCGTTAACTAGTTCACACTGTAGGAAACCTCAAATAAATGTGTTTACTCCTTGAACTTCAGCATTTCCACGATTGGCCGTAGCTGACGGATTCAGTGGATCCTTGTCACTCTATCAATCATGTGAATTTTTATTCTTACCCTCGATTTAATTTAAAAAAAGTGCTGATTAAAAAGGATGGATTGATTGACTACAATAAAAAGATGAGAGTTTAGAATAAATATATACATTACAATCATTCAGCACACACATGTTTTAAGTGGATTTCTATCCCTTATTATTCTCGCCCAGAGATGAGGTAAGATGAGTTTCAGTGTGACAAAGATTCTTACGACCTGACGCCAACCTCATGCGAGGACTGAATTAGAAATGCAATGAAGATTAATTAAACATGGCAAGTGGTGGTTGAAGAAAGTGGCCGCCGTCTATTGAAACCGTTCCGGCATTTGCTGGAGTTGAAAAACGGAAACCACTTCAACCATAAAAAAAACGGCCGACAGTGTGTTTCGGACTCACCCGTCTTTCGGGTCGGGAAACAACCTGATCCGATGACCTTGCACATCAATCCGAGTAACAACCCCAACCGGTCAAAACTGATTTCTTGGGGGAAAACTCTACCCTTACTCCAACCTCGGCCGTCCAGATGAAGGACAAGCAACTACTCCACTGCTCCATCACGTACCCTATCCTCCTTACACACACTGAAATTCTTAAGTATCTAAGAGAAGTTCACTAGGTTACTCCTGGCCAAAGATAACTTGCCGACCTTCGTTTGTGTGTCAAAGCTCTGTCCATCTGAATGGTTCATTGCCGTCTTGCTTACACCTATTATCCCTTGGAGGTGTGGAATGAGGAACAATCGTGGTGGCCTACTGATGCGTCATCTCCTGGAAAATATCCAATCCTGGCCAAGGTTTCGTTCGAACAAATTATTATTTGGCTTAAAATTAATTTACAATGAGTGACCTTTGTCCTCAACATTCACAGAATTAAACCATTCGTTTAGAAGAGAATAGCGAAAAACGATTGAGAGATTCGTCTTAACCCACTCATCCTTTCGGACTATTATCGCCTAGCTTTGTTATAGGGATGCCTACTGCTTCATTTCAGAAGTTATGACACCATCCATAACAAACGACAAACAGGCAAACATTAATTTGAGGGTATATTTGATCGTGATACACCTCATGTGGGATAAATAACTTTAAAGGTTTCAGCCGAAAATACAAAAATTTCAGATATGTATCTTACTTCATTTATAGAGATACGTGCGGTTATCAGCAGGAGATACATTTATATTCTCCGAAATAGAGAGAGAAGGGGTGCGCTTTATTCTAGTTGAAGGATATGCACTTTTGAAACAATACACATCGCAATGAGTGGCGCGGAAACCTCTCTAATATCAAGATTGCGGGCCTGATATCTTCTCTTTCAGATGGCATTTAAGGGGATTTAACAAACCTTCATAAAATCAACACATGACCCACTACCTAAAAGAATTATTTATAAAATTAGGTGGTGTCAGTACATTAACTGCCATGTTAGAGACCCCCTCCAGTGAAATATTCCGTCACCCCGGAGTCACTAAAGCCACAGTAGACAACTCATATAATTATTGGGAAGATACACTACACCACACATCACCGCGCAATAGGCATGGAACAAGCTATAGAATTAGTGTTTCATAGGTTGTATCGATTTGTGCGATTACACGGCCGAGCAGTGAAAGTGACGAGTGGCCAGCAGTTAACCTAACCGTGGTCAAAGGAAATATTCACGAGTTGTGGAAAGAATCCAGTAGTCATGAGTCTGTTGCTACTAGAGACTGACAGGTCAATTGCTCATTCAATATAGCCTACTGTACAGAATGTTCATGGTTAATGATGAACTGAGCTACCTGGCTCCGGAAATGAAGCGTTCGGCCATTAATTAATGGCCATTTCAGACTAGAACAAATGAGGTCTTCTCATCGAGTGAGGTGATCAATGTATATATAGAGCATTACTATTTGGGTTATGTGTATTGTGATTCATATTTCACACTAAACACTGTATTTGGATGGACCTCTTTTGTTAGATCATGCGATAACTGGGTACATATACTGTAGAACTTCTATATGAATCTCCTACAGGGAGTCCGGGAATATTCTCCGAGGTGCCTACAAGCTGCTGCGAGAGATTAGGTCACCAGTTACGTTGGCAGCACGGTCGTCGCTTGTATCATAACAAACAAACAGTAAACTTTATACTCACTGCAGCCATTCATAACTGATGCTAGAAGTGCTGATGACACACATGCTCGCTTATTGCAATACACATTGACGAATTCGACAGCCCAAGGCCCACACATGTGGCCTTCACCCTATCAAGGACACTGTGCTGCCAACTAAACTGAGGACGCAACCACTCGCAGCTACACGTCATCACTGCGGAGAACTTCCCGGACACCCTGTATGTAGACTTAAGACAAAGCTGCCCTACCATCGATTGCATAATGATCCCAAAGTTTGAGTATATCATACTATTTAAGAGAACTGGGAATTATGGAACGACCAAAAATAACATTTTTTACCTGTGGGCTCAAAACATTCTCCTCTCTTTCCCTACTAGGCCTACTTATCAGTACTCTATTGTCTTTTTGTTAATTTTATGTTCTATTAGACAATAGACTTTAAATATTTTTAAGGAAGCAAAACACGCGTTACGTTGTCGGAACGTACCCCGTCCTAAAACCAATCCTTTCACCAATTCTCAGCGGGCTATCTTTAAATCACGTTTACTCGATACTACATTTTTAGCCTATTTTCATTTTATGAAAAAAAAAAATAGGCTTATGAGATCACCTTTTGTCCGTGTGTCTGTCTGTGAGTGCGTGTGAGTGCGTGTGTGTGTGTGTGTGTGTGTGTGTGTGTGTGTGTGTGTGTGTGTGTGTGTCCTAATAAGTTCTAAACGGCTCGCGCGATTTCAATGAAACTCGGTAAGATCATAGCACCATTCTGGCCGACCTTCATTGTGTCTCACCAATCCAACATGTACGGTGATAAAGGGAACTACTAGAAGTTCACCTATGCGACTTTCAAAAACCTGACTAAAAAACCAACAAGGCGGCCAAGCAAAGTTGAGACTTTTAAATGAACTTTTCTCGCGATTTAAACAACCAAACGTAATGAAACTTGGTACAGCAAATTTGTATACACATTGTAATGCACTGGCGTCTAATTTAGTTCAATTGTTTACATAACCTCAAAATGACGGTTGTGCGAAATATTTCCCTGGCATTCTCTATCTCCGAAACTATTTAAGATATCACCCTGAAATTATGTACGATGATACAGGGCACATCTACAAGTTTATCTATGCAATTTTCAGAAACCTGTCAAGTACAAAACGAACATGGCGGCCAAGCGAAATTGAAACATTTTAATAGACCATCTGAGCGCAGTGAAATGTGGTACAGTAAATGATTATACATATTGCAATGCACTGGCATCTAATTTAGTTCAATTGTTTACATAACCTCAAGATGGCGGCTGTGCGAAATTTAATTTTTTTTTATTATTTCTTGTGTCGTTATCATGCGATCGAAGTGAAAGTTTGAATAATGAAGCTACGCAATAATTTTCCTTTAATGGTACCTAACTCTATGGCGTATACATATAACAATCCAAAATAGCGTGCATCCGAAATATTTTGACGGTTCTCAATATCTACGAATCTTTTACAGCAATCAATCTGAATTTATTTATATTCATAGAGGCCATGAACATAAGTTCACCTATATGACTTTCAGTAACCTGGTGAGCACAAATCCTACATGGTGGCGACGCGAAGTATAAATATTTAAATGGACGTTTCTCGCGTTTTAACCAGCTGAGTGCAGTGAAACTTTGCACGTTAAATGCTTATACAAATGTTAATCCACTGGCATATAATTTATTTCAATTGTTTTCATAAGCAAAAGATGGCAGCTGTGCGAAATTTCAAAATCTCGTTTTTACTTTTTGTGTCCTAAGCATGTGATTGAAGTTTGAATACCACACGTACAAAATAATCTTCATGATATACATAAATAAAAATCCAACCTGGCGACCATCTGAAATATTTAGACGATTCTCAATATCTACGAATCTATCCCACCAGTCGAACTGAAATTTTGTATGTTGATTGAGGCAATTAACATGAGTAGGATATATGAAAATAGGCTGTATAGTTCTTCACGGAACTACTTGTTATAAACATAGGTAAATTTTTTTCACGAACTTTTAGATATAGAAATTTGGACCATATATTTTACATGTAATAATGAGTGTTGATAAGCAATGTTATGCAGTTTGGTCCAATAGATTTTGTGGTTTTTATTTTAATTTTGAAGAATTTAGCAGATATTCTTATGCGCAAAATAATTATTTATGTTCGACGATGTCGAAATGTAATTATTATATGTCAGAAAACTGTACTATAATGAGGCTCATTATAGTACAAGTTTTCATTATGAAACTGTTTCTCCCACCAATCAGAGCTCAAGAAACAGTTGTTTGACCAATTAGGTAAGGATATAATCGCACCTGCGCTGAGTTCCAAGGCCTTCTAATTTAAATTTCACTGCCTGGCCTAGTGTCACAGTGGGATATCGAGGAGACCATGGTCAAATACAAGGTATTCTCTGCGTCACATGCGCTCTGTCCAGTACATAAAACTGGCGAAATCTCAATAGATATTTATGAATATTTATGTTCGAACATAAAATAGTTATAATAATTATCGTTGAACATAAACAGTCGTATGCAACTCGCCTATAATGGTAACTAAGACACTCATATGGAAATTATAAAACTCTCATACGCTCGTTCTAAAAACATACTCGTGTCTTAATTATTGCCATTATAGGCTCGTTGCATAATGTACTATTTCTTTACTGAAATGTTTTTAGTTAGGAAGTTTAATCTACTCTCCAAGGACAAATAACAATGATAGAAAAATATGTAAACATATTTTGATACACTTTCTCAGAAATTTTACCTGAAATATCGGAGATTTTTTGAATTTTCAGTAAGTTGGTGTTTTTTTTTTTTTTTTTTTTTTTTTTTTTTTTTTTTTTTTCGCTTAGAAATATGTTATCTACAATAATGAAAATGTGGAGGCACGAATAACAGGCTTTGATAAATTTGGGCAATATCTATTAAAAACTTTTTAAAACAATAATGATAACACCAAGATTAGTATTTTTCAGCATGGAACACTTCCTAGTTCCTTTAATGAATTGTGCAAAGACTGTGCAAATACGAAGAGAGTTCTGAATTAGTTACTTCACCGGGATGCTATATTACAATCAGAAAACACATCGTCATGACAAAGGACAATCGTTCCTCAATTCCTGACGGGTAGAGCGAGAGCAGAGGAGCGCATGTGCATACGCTGAGTGCCGAAACAGAGAGAAGCAACAGATCGGTGTGTCCGAGAGCAGCAAAACGTGTTCTGGAAACGTGGTCAGAATGGAAGTGCGTGCTGTCATGTGCTATGAATACGTGCGTGGGTGTAGTGTTTCAGATATTCATCGCGTCTATGGAGGTGACGTCATGTACTGTCTAGTGTTGAATGTTTACTGAAGGAAGGCAGAGTGTGGAAGATGAAGACTGGTCACTATCAAGACGTCACTTTGGAACCAACGACGAGGTGAAACAGGCTATGAAGTACTCCCCGAAATTTCTAGGCACCTAGGAGGTTTCTTGAAATTGATTTCATGGTACAACAAACATATTGATGCCGGTGGCAACTACTGTATGTGGAAAACTAGCAAAGAGTTATGTCAGTAATACAGATAAAATGACGGAATGTATATTCGGAAATCCCCTCGTGCAATGGGTTTTAACTTTGTTTTATAGGAGTACAGGTTTCCCGTTTTCTACATTCAAGGGTGTGCTAACTCCCACATAGAATTCTGCATAGCCTTTCGTCTCGCAGATTTTAGCTATGCACCGCCAGAGACTTCACAATAATTATGTCGGAGCTCTTGATTAGTGTCGATCCAAGATAGCTTCTTCATAGTCTCCGTTGAATAGAATTCCAGCCAAATATCCTTCCATGTGTGTGCCATCTTCTTTAGAAAGGAAAGTTACATGATAAGAATATGCTTTCTGGATCATTATTCAATCGGTGGAGGCAGATTTGGCTTCATTTTGTTGTATAGGAACTAAAGAGATATACTGTAGTCCAAATAGCAATGTTAGTGGTTAGACCAGAGGTGGCCATACTGCACACTGGCTTCACGCAGGCGTGCTTCTGGCGCGGATGGCCTTGCTGTTGGTTGGTTGGTTGGTTCCATAGTTTAGGGGCTGCGACAACGCGGTCATGTAGCCCCGTGTTCTTTGGATGTGTATAGAATTTGTCTAACAACCGGTGTTAATTGTGAAGGCTGTATTTGTGTGCGTTTGATGATGGGGGAAGACTATATACCTCATAATATATATCTGTCTCTCTCTCTCTCGCTTTCCCGTCTTACTCCCTCCCGTACTGCCATCGCTGTGTGAAGGTCAAACGGTCGCGGTGTGGTGTTAATTATCTTGCTAGCTGTAGTGACAATTGGCATTATTTGATCGCAGGGATAAGTAACGATTGACTATGAAACTAACAAAATCACGGCACCGCACTCTAATGTCTGACGATAACCTGCGAAACAGATTCCGGTTGATTGTCTCACAAACAATTGTACCGAACATTGAGCGTATTGTAAATATGAAAACAAATTGAAAACAAGGAAAATAAAAATGTGACCAAAATTGCATTTTCTTAAATGAGCCCCATGATACCTTATCAATATTTATGATTGTTTTAATTCTGAACACTTGGCGGTGTAGCGGCTAGCATTTTTGGCTGTTGCCCTGGAGGTCCGGGGTTGAATCCCGGCTCAAATCCCGGCTCTGCGAAGAAATGTAATTCTGGTCTGAGGGTTGGAACTGGGTACACTCAGCCTCGTGAGGCAAAACTGAGAAAAGATGAGTTCGAATCCCATCTTAGCCATCGTGGAAGTAGTTTTCCGTGGTTTCCCAGGCAAATGGCGGGATGGCTCCTAAATTAAGGCCACGGCTGCCTCCTTCCCAGTCCTCATTTGTATTACAAATACACACACTAATACAGCCACCACAATTACACAGGTTATACACACACACAAGTACATGGGGCTACATGACCACGATGTCTGAAAGCCCCTAAATCAACAACCACGAAATGTTTAAATGATAAGCACGTAATCTCTTTAAGTGCCGGTACGCGGAGAAATGCGCGAACAAAATGTAGATATTTCGGACAACCAGTACATTGTAAGAACAGTTTGTTTGTTTACATTACGTCCGGTGTGCCAGCGATGCCGCCACTCAGAGCTGGCAGCCCAGCCAAGAAAGGCAGAAAGAAGCCTGCCGGCGTGCGGCACATTATAGCTGGCCGCCCCAGGGTTAGACCTTTCAAAACTGTTGGAGGAGATGAAGTATTTTGGGGTTAGAATAACTTTCTAGACCTTGCAGTTTTAAGGCTCGGAATTATTCACTGTTAGAAAAGGCAGTATAACTTACTGTATGCGCCAGTAAGCATAAATTACCTCTTAATCATTATAACAGGAAAGTTCTTACTGCGGCTTATTCAGGGGCGATGGGATCGGGCATTCACCTTGATTACACACATCTTTCCATAATTTCTTCTGGGTTTGTTAGTTTCAATTAAACAGATTATATGGTTAGCTAAAGTGCGTCCCGTGGCTTATAATCACAAGATTCACGGTCACGTTAAACTACAATCTTCCTTCCTTCCTTCCTTCCTAAAGTGCGTGTAGAAGCGTTTCAGCAGCAATCTATGTGTGGCCTGTGTATTGAAAGGTGTAACCGCTAAGGTTGACAGTGTCTCCGCTATATATCGCAAAAAAGTCCTGCTTACAGATATAAGTTAGTATTAGAATTACGTTCTCTTGAGTTCGCTTGGTAGAGAACGAGAAGTTCTAACCCAGCCAGCATTGGTATGCCAGTTCATCAGGTCTGACCAAGCCCGAGAAACTTGCCTGCCTGCTGTGAAGATCAAGGCGGGACTTGATCGATGTTGTTAATTCGTTTCGGAGTTTGCGACATTGTGGTCATTCCGTCCCGTGTACTTGGGTATGCAAGGATTATTGTGGTGTCTGTAGTAGTAGTAATAGTAGTAGTGTGTATTTGTTATCAAGACTAGGATTGTGAAGGAGGCGGCTGTGGTCTTCAGTTATTAACCATCCCGGCATTTGGCTGGAGAAAATGTGGGGAACCACGGAAAACCACTTCTAAGAAGTCTGAGGTGTGATTCGAACCCACCTCTTCTGAATGTACCCCTTCCCAGTCCTCAGGCCAGAATTAAATTTCTGGCAGAGCTGACAATCGAAACCAGGACCTGTGGGGTGACTGCCAGGAATGCTAGCCACTGCGCCACGAATTGGTCTGTTTCATTTAAGGCCTTGGTTGGAGTCGAGTATTTCTCTCTCGAGTCCAGAAGAGCATCCATAACGCAATTGTCGGGCGTAGATTATGTTATCTTTAGTAGTGGTTGTAGTTGTTCAATAACTGCTGTGGTTTTAGAGACATTGGGATGCCGGGATTTTGCCCTAGATGTTTACTTGAACTGACGTGGGAATTTCATGTTTATCATCCTTAAATGTCAACTGATTGTGGCAGAATTCAATTCCTGAACCGTGGTCACAGCTGGTACTGTGTTTGTGGCGATTCTAATGACCTTAGGTAAATAGCGTACAATAAACGTAACGTGCTGGACACAGTTGGGCTGAAGGCGGCATCTCAGAGATCGATACACAGCACTCCATGGCAGTTACCATTTGTGGGGGTGAAAATTAATAAGACAGAGAAAGTCTATATGATGAAAACTGGAGATAGATATTAAATTGGGTTCCTGCATGTCGTGTCAGTCAGACTTGGGATCTTTCTCACTTGATAGAGCAACCAACGAAACGCCCACTAGCTGAGTGGAGGGAGAAAGCTATATGGAGGGTAGATACCGTTCATTAGTTTTTTCAGATCATCACTTACATGTTTTGCTTATATTAGAAGTAAGGTATTGTGCATCATGTACACCAACAATGTCTTTCAGTGCACGCCGTAAGTTACGACACAATATGCTGACTGACGCAGTAAGCTGGAAACGTTGACACCTATTATAGTTCTAGCTTCAGTAGCCGATACACAGATTTCTGATCTTTCAAAAATTCCTAATTTTTATTTGTCAAGTTATACGTTGTCAAATTTGGTAGCCCGCAATTGTAAGAAGTTCTCACATAAAAATATTACTCTACTGTATATTTGAAGGATAAATACTATTATCACAATTGAATTCAGCACATATTTTATTTCGAAACTATATTAGTGTCGACAATCACAATTTGTTACAGATACCGTATTTTTAGTGATGAGGATTCAACTGAATACAGCTTGTAGCAGCGGCAAAAGGAATAGCTAAAATTTGATTTTATACCAAAATCGAATGTTAGTTATACCCTTGTGGTTCTCACCCATTCATTTTATGTTAACAGTTTTAAAACTTGATTTATGACGTGCCTTCCATGATGAAGAAAAGGGTGAAATTGAAAGTCTCGTTTGTTTTTAAATTATCATATTTTACTCTTCTATACCTTGACTTAATAGTTGTAATTGTACGTATCTATCCACAGATGTATACGGACACTATGTATACATATATTTGATGGAGCCAAAATACAAAAAGGAAATCCATGATTTCAGAATTATTTAATTTTTGTCCAACTCTCCCTAATTGAATTTGAACGCATGTTATTTTCATGTAAATGTTTCCCTATTTTCTGTATGATTTTGTTAGGTATGAATACGCCCCTGTTTAATGTGTGGATATATTCTGTTTATTCAACAATGCCGCTGCAAGGGAATTTATTCCCTCAAGTCAGGGGTGTGATGGCACAGTGGTCAAACTGCTTGCCTCTCATCAAAGTAGACTGGGTCCGATTCCTGGTTAATGCATGTAAGATTTTCGAGCTGGAAAGTTACGTCCGGTGATTTGAATACAACGCAAAAAGGAGGTTCAATGGCTTTATAATTGTGAGATTAAATCTACAAACTTTCTTTCTTTCTTTCTTTCTTTCTTTCTTTCTTTCTTCCTTCGGCTATTTCTATATTCATGCGAATAACGTGTAGGGAATTTCTTCAAAGCTCTCAGTAGCCTAAACTAGGTTTCTGTACATAACATATTTTCAGAGCATGTCGCAAAATCTTTGGGGTCACATATTGTGTGTCGAATAAACAAACAAACAAAAAAAGAAACATTTGTTGACACTTTTCAAATTTATGAGCATAATTTTGCGCGCTGCTGTTAAATAAAAAGTTATTAATTTGTGGCGAACACAATGGACGTAAGTGAGCAAGTCCCAGTATATTGTGTTAGCACAGCTGAGCTAGTCGTGAATCTGCATAACCAACGCTACATCCCACATGGAAATTATATTCGTCTTTTTAATAATATAGCACGGAGAGTTAGACATTGGTTAATCACCGCCTGGGGTTGGTTAGAGAATAGAGTACAATGAATGTTAGATGTCAGCCCAACTGTTTAGGGTCACTTCAAATGTTAGGTCTTTGTACTTTCATGATGAAACACATATGGTTTTAATACTTATTTTCACCTTCATAAAGGCTGCAAGTTGGCCGACATAATTTTAGGTGCTTAAATGTGTCAATTAGAGCAATATTCGTCTTCTGTTGGGTAGTCAGCCCGAAGGCTGGTTGGATCCTCAAAAACCATCGCCGTAGATTAGCCTATGTAGGTAGAAACCCACAAAAACCCAAGGCAGCACTAGAAAGAGATATGGTGAGGAGTGAAGTTGTTTGCTATTGCTTTCCGCACTGAGTCAGCACAGCAGTACTGACCCTATGAGTAGAACCTTTCTCAGCATTCACAGACACTGGCTTTCTTTACCCTTAAGGCCTTTACTCAGCACCACCCATACCCTAGTAGCTTCTACACACATGAATGAGACTTAGACATCGGTGGAAAGCCACATTTTACTCTAGCCTGTGCCAAGAGACAAATGCAAATATAATTCATTCATCAAGAGGTGGCAACAAGGCAAAGAGAGTATCGGAGCCAACGGCACGTGGTGTTCCCAAGTGGTCACCCGTCCACTGGCCACGCCCAATGTTGCTTAACTGAGGTCATCGGATGAGAACCGGTGTAATCAATATGGTATATCCGTTACCATGAGTAGAACCTTTCTCAGCATCTGGGGCTGACAATCTTAATAAATTGTATTATAGGCTACAGTATCAACTTGGCATTCAAGAAGAAAATCGTTCCATGAGGCACTAATTAAAAACATGTAAGTAAATGTTTTATCAATCTAGTGTAATGTAATTTTGCTGCTATACATTCTTATAAACAATTAATTACGGTACTGTACTAATAAATTGAACAGTTTTTTCGTTACTAAATCAAAACAAGCTTAGTGTATTTCATCAGGTTCATTTTGATTTTTTAATTTTCCCATTCTCAGGTATTGTAGAAAGGAGAGTAGGGTCTACCACTATTGGCCGAGAGTATGATTTATGAATAGCAGTGTAGCTTTAGACCACAACAAGGATGTCAGAACCAAAATTTAATTACGCGCAAAGTTATTGAGAACTACAAGGAGAGGAATATACAGTTGTGTTACTGTTTTGTAGATCTAGAGAAGGCGTACATAGGGAAATAATCTTGAGCACGCTGAGGGATTATGGTATCGAGGGAAGGTTGCTATAGGCAATCAAAAGTATTCATGTTGATAATCAGGCTGCAATGAGAGTTGATGGTAGGATAGTTCTTGGTTTAAATGTATCACAGGACTCAGGCATGGCCGTAATCTTTCAAGGCTACTGTTTATTTTCTACATGATCATTTGCAGAAGGCCATCAACTGGCTGGGTGGGATCAAATTAGGTGGAAACCAGGTAAGCAGTCTGGCTTATGCTGATGGCCTGGTTGTAATGACAGCCTCTGTTGAAAGCTTAAAGCCAACATGTTACTACTTGAACAGAAATGTAGGGAGTAGGGTATGAAATTCGACATTTCAAAAACGAAGATACTGTCGGTAGGGAAGAGACAGAAGAAAATAGAATGCCAGGTAGGAGGAACTAAATTGGAGTTGGTGGATTATTTTAAGTACTTACGAGGGAGCTTCGTGAAGTTGGCAGACGAAATACCTAATGATATTTGTATGTCTGTGTAATTATTTTAGTACCAAACATGGCTAGTAGGGTCTAATTTTTAGCAACTCGTTCCGAAGGGCGTAAGTGACGTCCAAAGTAGAACGTTCAATCGTTGCAGCCGCAAAACCCCACACGGCATGGAGCTGACTAAATTTCTTGGTGTGGCGCAATCGGTGGAACATAACTACACATACATATAAATATCATTTCGTCTGCCAACTTCGGGAAGGTCCCTTGTTGTGTATTCAGGTTGGTGGTATAGGGAAATGAGTGCAGAAAAGCCAATGCAGAGCGTTATCAGTTGCGATATACAGTATTTTGCAAGAAAGAAGTTATTGTAGCGACGAAACGCTCCCTACATCGCTCAGTATTTAGACCAACTTGGCTGTATCAGAGTGAGAGTTGGGACAAATAGATAGGAGCAATGGCAAGAGGCTACTCGTAAAGAAGAGATAAAGGCTAAGTTAGAAATAACGAACACTCTAGATGAAGCTATTTGCATGAACCGATTCAGATGGTGGGGTCATATGATTTCATGGGGGAGGAGCACTCACCAGTTCTGATCGGAGGAATGGAATGGGATACACTCAGCCTCGTGAGATAGAACTGTGAAGAGGTGTGTCGATTCACACCTTGGCAATTCTAGAAGTGGTATTCCACTTCTTCTACATGTACTGTAAATGCAGGGATAGGTCCTAGCATAAGGCTACGGCCGTCTCCTACCCATTCCTACCCTTGTTACAAATACACACTCTAGTTTCTAGTAGAACCATCACCATGACACATGTTATACATTACACGCTAACCAAAGTATCAGGGGCTACATGACCACAATGTTGCAAAAACCGCTAGCAACAACGCACTCGATCCGGTTTGAATCTCGGTGGTGGCAGAATCCTATCTTTCATTTGCTGACATTGGCTCTCCTCATAAACAGCTAACTTCAACATTTGTTTCATGATTATGGTCGCTAAATATTTAAAAGTAATTACACAAATAATTATTATCTTACGATAATAAGATGTGTGTATTATGAACAACACCCGCAGTGTGTACAATGTTCGCTGAGTGGCGAGCGATCCAAGTGAAATGAGGTGCGACACAGATGAGTGGAGAGAGGTTCATTGATCAGACTGACCCAATTTAATATTTGTGATGTGTTGTCGGATACAAAACTCAAGTTTAATGAGATTACAAGCTGCCGACCGGCATGGATCAATAGCGCATTGCGGTCGTTTGTTGGCGCGGTGACAGCGCGAACCCCGTCTTCTGTCTTCCGTCTTCCATGCTTGACTTGGCTCTACTTCCGCTCTGGGATGTACATTGACACTTCTTGTGCACTTGGTTGTTCATATAACGGGCGTGGACAAAGTATTAGAACATAGATTCATTTTCCTAAGTACGGCGCCAAGTGTTGTAGAAGGAACTGTAATAGGGTGATATTGGGTGTACGTTATCGTTAGTCTATTTTTGCGCGGGAGGGTGGGGGGTAATATTAAGAGATAGACTTATTTCAATCGTCAATGATACGAACCTTGTGTAGATTCCTCTAGTATTTTGTTGCGTTAGCTGAATGCGTCTGAATCTTTGATACGGCTGTTCTAAGTTTGTTGCATTTTCACGGGTGCTTTGTGCATAACTGTGGGGTGTTGATAACGTGACACAAGCTCTGTCATTTCACATATCGCAACGAATAATTCGTGTTTCAGGGGGGGGGGGGGGATGTTCAGCAGACTCTCAACTACCCGGCTTGCGACTATACGGCCTCCGCGGTGTCACAGAAGGAGAAGAAATCCCAGGATGTCAATTTCATCTGACATTCCGAAGTGTTCAAGACTATTGGGCCAGCATTGCAGTAGAGTACATTAGTTAGCAGGAGAAAGTGACGCCAGCAGATATATTTCCTTCACAGAGGAGACCGAACAGGAAGAAGAATTCATCTATCAAATATATTTAAAAAAAAAACAACTAAAAGTTGTCATGTATGATTCCTTCATCTTAGGCCTACGGTAATCTTTTATCAGTGAACAGCAAAAAAAGTTCCATTAATTTCTGTAAGAAATACGCCTACGGTTTACATTAAAGTTTTGCTTATTTTTATTCTATTTCTATTTTCTGTAATACTTGTATACCGTACTAAGAGGTCATAAAACATTAATAAAAGCGGATTTTAGTATACGAAAGGGCAAAAATTGAGTTTTATAGAGCTCCGGTCTGTCCAACTATTTTGTTACCCAGCCTGCTCTTCCGCCATTGTACTAACAGTTCGTGAATTTGATGTTTGGGATTCGACACTCTTTACAAGACTGCTTGTTTAAACATTTAAAGATGATTGAAAATACATTTTGTATGCAAAATCATGGATGTAAAACATAGAGGCGTTTTCTTGTCATTAAACCTACTTAGGGAGATTGATTTTCGCTGGCCTGACATTCCCTCATTGCTGGTTATTTCACATATATCCCGCATTTGCTAAATCATAAAAATAAAATGTTGACCATCCCTCTTGATTGCAGTGGAACAAACATCGTGGGAAAGATAACTAGGCAAACGAGGAGGATGCCATTTCCATTCGGACCTATAAATTATAGTTATAACGGGAATACTGAAATCCGTAAATCATAGTATTTTGGTTACGTATGTGTACTATTCTGTTGCAATCGTCCCATATGTATCCCCTGCTCATTTGTAGAGTCTAATTAAAAGGTTCGTTAAAATGTAAACGGCACAGCACGGCATGGCACGGTGGGGCAGCACACGCCATTAGTGGGTGAATTTCGTTATTGGGACATGGCGGCAGACTGGGCTCGTTAATAACAATTAGCGCCGGCCGTACACTTTAAGAGGCAATTAACCCCGAGCAGCCTCAGGGATGGTTTACGTCCATCAGCCACATCTTACATGGTGTGGTCACTTAGCGTCTCACGTGTTGCTACATCTTACAGCGTCTTTCAGTATTGGTAGATGCAAGTCCACCCGAACTTTATAACAGAAGCCTGCACATTGCGGAGCTCCGTCGTGTGACTAGAGTTGAATACGCACAGTAGAAGTAGAGGAGAGAAACTACTTGGTTAACGTAGCGTTAGATGGTGATTGTGATATGTCCTAAAATCTGTTAACTGATATTGATAATGATAACCAATCGTGCTGTCAAGCCCGGGGCGAGCCGGTTTTCGTGGGCATCAACTCGGACGTAATATTTCTGTCAACCACAATAATTCTGCATGTCCTGGGAAAAGGAGAAACCTCATCTCCTCTTCACTCAACATGCCCCTGCCAGCTTACTGACTTCATTAATCCATCACTGATAGAATCACTGTTTGCCGACTTCTGCTTTATAGCACAACTGTCCGCTGGGCAGCTCAGAGCTGCTAAACTGAGGATGAACGAACCCTCTGCTCGCTCAGAGAAAGTTATATGTTTCGTGAGGAGGTGCAGAAGCTATCAGAACGGACACCAATGAAGCAAGCCTGTCCCATCTGATGGGAAGAGGAGTGTTCGACACTCTGGGCGCAAACTCGAGAGGACTGCTTCAAACCAACATTACTTGATCAGCAACAGTGTCACCAATTTTAAGATTTTGCCACTAGATCTAGTGAATTTAAAGTATCTTTGAAGGTCGAAGTATAGTTATGTATCTTAAAGCATTCTAAACTACTAAAATATAAATATTTTTCTGTTGATTAGAAATCCCCTCAATTTGAATTGTAAAATTAGTTTATTTCCTAAAATTGAGTTGGCAACACTGATTAGCAGACAATAGTATTTTTATGTATTTTGTCTGTGTTCATTGTATTAACTTATTTGTTTGTTTTATTTTAAGACTGGTTCCGTAGAGCAGTGGTAATGTTTTAGCCTGTTGTGCCCAAGGTTGCGGGACCGAATTCTGGCGTAGTCATTTGATATTTGAGGGTGTTTAAATGGCAAGGCACCCGCGTCAGATTTACTGGCATGTTGAAGATCCCCTTCCGGGTAGAATTCGGGTACTTAGGCGTCTCTAAACGCTAAAAGTAATTATAAGAGACGTAAGACCCATAACATTATTTATTTATTTATTGATTATTTATTTAGTACAGTTTAATTTTTATTTTGTTTTATTTCATTTTTATATATATATTTGGCGAACAATCTCTGAGTTCTCTTGACTCCCTGCTACTACTGTGAGAGCCTTCCCTATAGATCGGAACTTTGCCGACCAGGGTGACGGGCGGAGAGTGATTAGTCAACGCTAGATAACTAGCATTTGCCGATAACATAAGAGCAGGACGGGAAGCCCCAAATGCTGGCATTGCATTTCTTACATACGGAGCTGGCAAGATACGTTAGTTGAGATAATTACGACTCGTGAAGTTCTGTAGGCTATCTCGTATCCCATAAAGCATGGGTAGGTATGGAACAAAATTTCGAATATTCCTAGTGGAAACTCATCTTTCAGTAAATGTGTTCGTAAGTTTCAGCGCTGTGCGATTTTTACTTGTGGGGGAATCTCTAACAAAATCTAGGCCTAAACAAAAACTATCCGCGTACTCTGGAGGCTCTCGAGAACTAAATAACTGCACAGATAAGAAATATCAGTGAGGATGAATTACTTCCTGCGGCGTTGGTGCAATGTGTGTTTAGAAAATGAAGGACAGCATTTCCAGCAACTACTCTGAAATTCATGTAAGTTAAGTAAATATGATTATTAAATACGTTAAAAGTTTAAATGTGTTAAACTGGTTGGGTGCTACGCTGCTGCTAGCACCAGTGTCTTGCTCGACAGTGGTCTGGCAGTCACACGGCGACAGTGAGTCCCCGCTCTAAAGGCAAAACTGTATGATGTGATGCTTTGTAGCAGTGAGGGATCACAATGATCGATTGTCTTCTTGTCGAGTGGGAAATGTAGGGAAGGGGCTTAATGCCACCATTCATCAGCAGAGGTTGACATGGCGACAGGGTGGGGACGTGTACAGTCTGTCAATTGCGGAACAAAGACGTTGTGTTTCTATGTGGGCTAATCGCTCTACAAATGCCTCCTTATTTAAACTAATTTAAACTCCTTTCAGTAGCCTACTTATTAATATAATGGTAGGCAATGGACATCATCAGTTCTGTCTGATCCCCACCAAGCTACTAAGCCCTCCCTAGCTACTTAAAATGTTCCAATTCATTTGTATGCATAGCGTTATCGTAGTATTTATGCTGGCGTCTTAGCGCAGGTCTGAAAATAAAACTCTGCATTAATGTAATAAATATCCGATTTAAATAAAGAAAGGAAAGAGAACTTGTTAATGTTGGCATTAATTCTTGACTTAACCAACAGCGCTACCCTTTCCACATGCATGGCCTCTCTCTGCCTTCGTAAAACCAGCAGCTTTCTCACTTAAAAATGAGGATAGAGTATGTGGGAACTGTGAGATAAAAAGAGAAGGCAATGTTCTATTTTTCCATGATGAT
Source organism: Meconema thalassinum (assembly GCA_946902985.2). Lineage (NCBI taxonomy): Eukaryota > Metazoa > Arthropoda > Insecta > Orthoptera > Tettigoniidae > Meconema > Meconema thalassinum. The sequence continues at coordinate 1,202,584,427 of OX336388.2, read as the reverse complement.
CCAAGCGGCACATCCTCTTTCTATGTCGCTAATACTGCATTTAATACGGTGTTCCACAGCCACACTTAAAAATAGGGTGGGCAGAAGAAAGAAAAAAAGTATTCTTTGGACAACTACCGTGGCTCTGGAGCTCTTTAACTTGAATCGAGCTTTATTTTAGTTATGAGTGCTGGATTTTGGTCACTGTGTTGTTACAACCTTGAAAACAGATGCATTTTCTTCTCATTAACTACTGACTTTCTACGCATGCAGTTATGTTACCTGATGTGTCGTTTATTATGGGATACTTATCTTAAGGTGGAATTATGTCAAAAATTCTACATTTTATCGAAGAATTGTTTTTTGCTATGCACTTACATATGTCAGAAAGGCTGTGTGGTGCAGTTTGAAAATGGGAAACGAATCACAGCCCATAAGCCTGACATTTTACAAGCCTATAACGGTTCTGGTTATAAGCTTCTAAGTGCAATCCCAACCATAGGGACGTGCCTTTTCATTTCTGACGACTGCGCGTCGCAGCGGTAACGTTCTTGCCGGCTGTGTCCAAGGTTTCAGGATTGAATCCTGGCACAGCCACTTGGTATTTGAGGGTGCGTAGATGTGAAGGGGCTGGGGGGCATGTCAGTAGAGTTACTGGCACGTTAAAGACCACCTTCGGGGAAAAACTGCGGCACCCCAACGTTTCTAAAAGCCGCAGTATTGAAAAGGGACGTAAACACAATAACATTATTTTGTATTACTTTTCATTTTTACAATATTACATGCATAGACCTGGATTGGAGCTCCAGGCCTTCTTGGTGAGAAGCTACTGATGATATCGCTGAGCTCTCGTGCCTCAGTGATATGTTAGTGGCACGGGAAAAAGCGTCCGAAAGGAGGTAAATGGTACAAATTGCAAAATATAGTTTCATTTTATGAATTGTGAAATCTCTCTAAAGGCCAGAGTAGTTAAAAGGGACGTAAAACCAATAACGTTATTATGAATTGTGAAATACGTGAAAAAAATGAAAATCCACAGCCTGCTTCCAGTCTCCGACTGGGTCAGGAATGGAATGAATGAAGCCCCTGTCTAGCGGCGAGGATATGAACTGTGCCGGCTGCTGAGGTCTGACGCACTCCTCTGGGGCAATGATTAAATGGATGACAGATGAAATGAAATGATAGTGGAGAGTGTTGCTGGAATGAAATTTTGACAGGGAAAACCGGAGTACCCGGAGAAAAACCTGTCTGCCTCCGTTTTGTCCAGCACAGATCTCACATGGAGTGACCGGGATTTGAACCACGGACCCAGCGGTGAGAGGCCGGCGTGCTGCCGCCTAAGCCACGGAGGCTTATTGTGAAATACGTACTCTTCAGAATTAAAATAAACAAGAGTGTTTGTTCACTGATTGGTAATGTTAAGTAGCCTAATGGAGGTAAAACATGGGAAGTCGTGTTTTGGTATGGTCACAACACACATGACTAACCGATAAATGTGCAAGGTCGATATACTGTATGCGCGTCGAGATTATGAAACCCGCCCTTCCTTTTTCCAGGGCGACCTTGAAACCATGAAAAATGTGCACTAGAACTTGACATAATATACTTTTATCTGTTTACTACGACTTGAAAATGAAACTGCTGTCTGAATTTGAGCAAGAATTTTGTGCTGTTCGGACAAGCACGCTTAGCCACGTAAACCGCTGTAGCTCACGCCTCGACCAGGACCCATTTCCAGGCCTCTGAGTGGAGACTTCCTTAATATCGTAGAGAAGGCCGTGTTTAGCCTTTGTTGTTACGTTGTTCCATTTATGGGCCTCAAAGATCGAGGTTATGAATTCCGAATTTCTAACACTCTTGTATAATAATAATATCGTATGGCCTCGGGCGCCGGGTGCAAGCTTTGTTTATTTGACTCCCAGAGGGCAGTTTGCATGTCGAATTTTGTTGTTCCTTGGAGCGCTATAAAAGTCAGGGAGGTTAGATATCTAAGCTCCTTGACATTATAGCGCTTTCTAGTAGAGAAACGAGGAACTTTTGAGTTGGCGGAAAATCCCGAGATTAATTTTGCCATTATGAACACTGCTTACTGAATTCAAATGCGTTCTTTAGCATGCCTACAACGTACGACATGCGTGTCGTGATTTTTGTCGCCTTTCAAAAATCGCTTGCCATGGCCAGGAGCGAACCTGCACGCTGGGGGGTTGGCAGTCCGACGCGATAAACTTACCCACCGCGGCAAGATAAACACTCTTGTGAAATCTGTCTGATAACATTATTTTGGTGTATGCCCTGGTGGTGTATATAGAGCCTTGAGAAAACCAGTTCCAACATTTGCCTGGAGTTAAAATGTGGAACCCACGGAGAGTAGTTAGTTATTGTTTTTTTAAGGTGCGGGACTACGAGGTCATCTGCCCCTAAGCCACGGAAACTCAACGACTTCATTTCTGTGGGTTAATTTGTGCCCTACATGGATTTACATTGTATCGATGTATACCGTCAAGCAATATCAGAGTATGCATAATGCTAAAATTGAAAAAGAAATAAAAGCACAAAATCTTGATATGCACGTGTAAAAGACCCTCTAAAATTTGAAGAAACCAAAACGAAACTATCCCGAGAGAGATAGTACATATGACAGAACAAGACAGTGCCGGGTTCTGCGGCGTCGGCGGCTTCGGTGGCGTAGTTGGTAGCATGCTGAGGTTCTATGCCCAAGATCGCGGGTTCAAACCCGGCCGAAGTCGTCGGATTTTTAAGAGCGTTAAAAATCCCTATATATGCCTTCCTTCTGAGGGGAAGTAAAGCCGGTGGTCCCATGTCGTAGATTTATGGCATGAAAAAGAACCTTCCAATAACTAGGCCTACACTTGCGGAAGCTAAAATTTGTAGGTTAGTTTGATAACGCTATATTAGTTCCAACGCTCGCCGCCAGGTGCTGACTGCGATGGCATCTAGTAGCCAAGTCCACAGCTAGGTGACGGTAGAATTTGGTAGCAAAAGTAGGAACTGCTTGAAAAATTGATCCTCTGGAGTCCTTCTACCTGCATCACAGATAACATTCACTAATACAGCCATCACAATTAACAACGGTTATCAGACAAATTCTATACACGCCCAAAGTACACGGGGCTACATGACCGCGTTGTCGCAGCCACTAAACTAAAGAACCAACCAAACCATCTGCGGCGTCATTTTTGGACTATGTCACAAGGGAATATTGCAAACATCAATCTACCGATCTCGCTGGAACTACCGGTACATATTGGTCCGATTACGAGAAAACATTTGTCTCGCGCGTGTTTCTAGCTTATTAGACTTGAGCTAAACCCTACCCGTCACCTTGCCATGAGAATTAAAGGTCTACCGCATTAACTCAATTGGTAGAACTTTGGCAGCCAAGCCGAAGGCTGCGAGCTTGATCCCAACATGCATCATTCTCGTGTCATGACGTCAATTTAATTCTCTAGATAAATTTAATTTTCTGATCTTCTTTGGTCAAATTGGATTAGAAAGAAAAACTTGTATGAATATTTGCCTTCTTTTTAACGTTCCCCCAGGGGCTCACATCTTGTGGGACGTGGGTTGGCGACCACGGGACCCCAGCTGAGTGCGGCATTGCTTCCACTTACTTGTGCCGGGCCCCTTTCCGTCGTCTTTCCTGTCGACCCTGGTCAACTCTTGTTCTTTTCCGACCCCGACGGTATTAGGGTATCCGAGGCCTAGGGAGTCTTTCACTTTTCCGCCTTCATTGGCCCTTGTCTCATCTTTCCTGATCCCTCCTTCTTCTTGATTTCTTTTCATTGTACTTCCTTTTCTCTTTAAGATTCCCGCACTGTTTTTGTTACTTGGCTCCCCGTGTATCTTATTTCCCTTTAGCGATTTTTTTCATCTACACTACCGTACATTTTGTAGGTATTTTTTAATCTACGTTGCATTTTGTAAGTTTTTTCGATCTAAATTGCATTTCGCGATTATTTTCACCCCCAAATGCATTTTGTAAAGATTGACAATCTAAATTGCTATTTAGTAAGTCTTTCAACGTAGGAGCAGGGCATTTTAGTGAGTATTTTGAATTTCAATTGCATTTTCTAAGTATTTTCAACCAAAACCGCATTTTGCAAGAATTTTAAATCTCAATTGCATTTTGTGTGGTGGACATTTTGCAAGTAATTTGATTCTCAATGGTATTTTGTGGGTATTTTGAATCTAAATTACATTTTGTCAAGTATTTTCCATCTAAATTTCATTTTGTAAGTATTGTCAATCCAAATGAGTAGTTTGAATCTGCAGTACATTTTGTAAGCATTTCAATTTCATTTTGTAAGTATTTTGAATTTCAATTGCACTTTGTGAATATTATGGGTTGGAAATGGGATCTTTCAATCTGAATTGCATTGTGTATTTTCAATTTCAATTACATTTTGTAAGTATTTTGAACCTCAATTGCATTTTGTACGTATTTTCGATTTCATTTGCATTTTGTACGTATTTTGAATTTCAATTGCATTTTGTAAGTATTTGGACTCTGCATTGCATTTTGTACGTATTTTGAACCTAGCCTACATTTTGTGCGTATTTTTCAATCTATTCCTTTTGTGAATCTTTTCGTTCAAAATTCCCTTTTGTACGAACATTTTGTGAGTTGTTTCAATCTGAGTTCCTTTTTGTAAGTATTTTCCGTCTCACTTAATTTTTGTTCTGGTTTCCATTTCATTGTCATTTTCGCTATCACCCAGATCATTAGGGGCCGATAACCTAGATGTTAGGTGCCTTGAAACAACAATTATCATCATCATCATCATCATCATCATCTTTTTAACGTACTATTCACGTTTTCGGAATATATTTAACAAGTTCTTAAACTCAAACATTTTACGAACCTCTCTCACTTTCAACTCCGAAGGCAATACTACAAAATATATTGTATTCACGAAAAATTAAACAAAAGATACAGTTTGTGTAAACGCAGGCAATGCAAGATCGCTCATACATACTGTATTTTCCGCCTCGTGAGGCCATCTTGGAAGTGGTTTTCCGTAAATTCCTACTTCTACTCCAGGCAAATGCCGGGATGGATCCTAAATGAAGGTCACTGCCGCCTCCTTCCCAATCCTCATCTGAATTATAAATACACACACTAATACAGCCATCACAATAACACAGGTTATCAGACAAATTCCACCCACACACACACACCCAAGTACGCGGGGTTATATGCCCACGATGTCACAACGACTCCAAAATGAATCAACAACATATTTGCCTTATATTTGAAACGGTCAGTGTGATGACTAGTGGTTTCATTATTTCATAGAAATGATTTGAGAGAATAGTTTTTGTTCCATTAAGGGACTTATCAGCTTCGTGTGGAAGAGTGTGTGGGGAATCTGTCTGATTTATTTATTTATTTATTTATTTATTTATTTATTTATTTATTTATTTATTTATTTATTTATTTATTTTATTTTGAGTATGGCTTTTAGTGCCGGGAGTGTCCGAGGACATGTTCGGATCGCCAGATGTAGCTGCTTCAAGCGGACACCCATGGGGTGAGCTACAAGTTCCGTTCAATTTCAAGCAGTTCCAACTTTCGCTACCAGATGTCACTGACATCGAGTGGTGAACGTCGGAACTCTTAAAGAGCGTTTCAACAAAATCTAACCTAGAAATTTAGCTTAACACAAGTTTAGTTCGTGGAATGATCTTTCACATGCCATAAATCTATGACATGGGACCGCCGGCTTTATTTCCCCTCCGAAGATGGCATACTGAAGGATTTTAACGCTCTTAAAAAAAATCCGACGGCTTCGGCCGGGTTTGAACCCGCGATCTTGGGCACAGCAGAACAGCATGCTACAAACTACGCCACCGAAGCCGCTATCTGCCTGACGATCTGTGTTAAATGTAGTGGCTGTAGTAGTGTGTATACTCTTAAGGCTTGGATAGCGAAGGAAGGGGCTATGCCATTAGGTTAAAAGTACCTCCCGTCACTTCCTTTGACTAGAATTGGGGAACTTGTTGAATGGCTGGGGAGAGTATCGAACTGACCCTTTCTCAGTTATACTGTACTTGGACGATTCCAGTCTTGAGACCAGAATCAATTTTTTTGACAGTGCGGTCCTCCGCTGGAATCGTTGACCTTGGCATGTTGACAGTCACTAAACAGAGTAATGTTAACCGACAGCTGCGAGCATAATAGTAGGCTATATTACCCTAGTGGCTATTCCAAATGTCCATGGCTTGCTGCATAATTGAAAACGTTGCAACGTTACTCAAGGTGATGTTAGTAAACAGTAAACACGTACTGAGTGGAATATGCATCTTGGATTGCAATATGCCAAACTTATTTGTAAGTGTGTTTTATTATTATTATTATTATTATTATTATTATTATTACTACTATTATTACTATTATTATTATTATTATCGAACTAATTTGTCTAGTACTTGGTGGCTTCAGTGGCGTAGTTGGTAGCATGCTGAGCTTCTATGCCCAAGATCGATGGTTCAAACCGGCCGAAGTCGTCGGAATTTTCATGAGCGTTAAAAATCCCTCAGTAGACCTATGCCTTCCTTCAGAGGGTAAGTTAAAGCCGGCGGGCTCATGTCATAGATGTATGACATGTAAAAGAACCTTCCACTAACTACAGTTGTGTGAAGCTAAAATTGTAGGTTATATTTGATTAACGCTCTATTAGTTCCAACGCTCGTCGCCAGGTGCTGGTTGCGGTGGCATCTAGTAGCAAGTTCACAGCTAGGTGTCGTTGACGGTAGCATTTGGTAGCAAAAGTAGGAACTACATGTAATTGATCATCTGCAGTCCTTACCTGAATTACAGATAACGCACACTAATGCAGCCATCACAATTACCACCGGTTTTCCGTCAGATTCTACACACACCCAAAGTACACGGGGCTACATGACCGCGTTGTCGCAGCCCCTAAACTGAGGAAGTGAGCTGTTTTCGGGCGTGGGCCCTTTGTGACGTGGATGGAATGAATCAAATACTTGTTCGAATCCCGATAGTAGTCTCATTTTGAGTTCTTATTAAAAATAAACAGGTAATTTCAGGAAAATAAATATAGAAGTTTCTCTTTTATCTCTGTAGTTCAGAAGAGTTACAACTAACAGTCTTGTATTGAATACGGTTAGTAATAATGTCTCGCCTTACACTGAACGAGCAGTAGTTTTATACTTCATAAGGCTAAGTAGCAGCACTCAGACCAGAATTAATATTTTGTTGGCAGTGCCGGATTTGAACCCGGACCTGAGGGGTGGCAACTAAGAATGCTAGTCACTACAACACGAGGTGGTCGAGATGCTGATGTTAATGATGGGTGATTGATTTCCTCCGAAGGGATCAGAAATCGGCTCATCCCATCGGAAGGAGCTAGAATCACATCACGGCCCGTGAAGTGCCCACTCTCGAGGAAATGGAATTAGTCCCGTAATGCTATTCTAGAAAATGTAGCACAGGAACAAACTCTTTATGGAACATCGAGGATTTGAGATGCTGGTTTCAATATGTATGACATTGAGGACTTTGTAGTAAGGATTAACGTGAGCAGTAGGTATACAGTAGATTAAATACCCTATCGTAGGCCTAATTATACTTTGACTCTTCGAATAAATCTTCCGGCTCCATGGTGTTGGGATAGTGCGCCTGCCTCTCACCCGGAGGCTCCGAGTTCGATTCCCGGCTCCGTCAGGGATTTTGGAAACTGACGTGAGAGCTGGAACGGGGTGCACTCAGCCTCGTGTGGACAACTGAGTAGCTGTCTGACAGTGAAACCAAGATTAAAGACCGAGGGGAACCGACAAGATGACAGCGCGTCACCCCGCAATTTGTAGGTCGAATGGCTGGGCAGCGGTCGCTTGATAGGCCAGGGCCTTTCATGGACTGTACTGCGGCGAGGTTTAATTTGAACAAGACCTTCTATATTTGGTGGGAATTGTGGCAAAGGACTAAATTGAGTACGGACGGCGAGAAGGGTTCGCCATTCTTACAACCCTCTAGCCCTTGTAATATCTGCATAACAAGTATTCATTCATTCCAGACACTTACGTCTTTCAGCATTTGTTTGCGAACGAGTCGTCTCCATGATCCCTCATTATTAGTTTGTCCCCCCCCCCCTCAGGGGTTCACATCTAGTAGGTCGTGGGTTGGCGACCACGGGACCCCAGCTGAGTCCGGCATAGCTTCCACTTACTTGTGCCGGGCTCCTCTCCGTCTTCCTTCCTGTCGACCTCCGTTGGTCAACTCTTGTTCTTTTCTGACCCCGACTGTATTAGGATTAGGGTATCCGAGGCCTAGGGAGTCTTTCACTTTCCCGCCTTAATTGGCCCTTGTCTCATCTTTCCTGATCCCTCCTTCTTCGAGGGTTCAGACCTCTTGTTTTCTTTTCATTATATTTTATTTTGTCTTTAAGATTCCCGCACTGTTAATGTTAATTGGCTCCCCGTGTATCTAAATTTCCTTTAGCTTTTTTTTGCATCTACACTCCATTGTGAGTATTTTGAATTTCAATTGCATTTTGTAAGTATTTTCAACCTAAACCGCTTTTAGCAAGTATTTTCAATCTAAATTGCATTTTGTATGGTGGGAATTTTGCAAGTATTTTGATTTTCAATTGCATTTTGTAAGTATTGTCAATCCAAATGAGTAGTTTGAATCTACCGTACATTTTGTAAGCATTTTCAATTTCAATTGCATTTTGTAAGCATTTTGAATTTCAGTTGCACTTTGTGAGTATTTTGGATCTAAAATGTGCGTTTTTCAATCTGAATTGCATTGTGTATTTTCAATTTTAATTGCATTTTGTAAGAATTTTCAATCGCATTTGTATTTTGTAAGTATTTTGAATTTCAATTGCATTTTGCAAGTATTTCGACTCTACATTGTATTTTGTACGTATTTTGAACCTAACCTACATTTTGTGCGTATTTTTCAATCTATTCCTTTTGTGAGTATTTTCGTTCTAAATTCCCTTTTGTCAGTATTACCGCTCTCCATTTTGTGAGTAGTTTCAATTTGAGTTCCTTTTTGTAAGTATTTTCTGTCTCACTTAATTTTCGTTCTGGTTTCCATTTCATTGTCATTTTCGCTATCACCCAGATCATTAGGAGCAGATAACCTAGATGCTAGGTCCCTTAAAACAACAATTATCATCATCATCAGTAGTTTGCACTGCGATCTTCTCTGCTTCTACATCTCTCACCAAGGAACGACATAATTCGACATGCAAGGTGCCCTTTGGGCGTCAAATAACAAAGCTTGCACCCGGCATCCGAGGCCATACGGTATTATTATTATTACCTTTAAATGGATAATCACTGAATGTAAACATCGCTTCGTCTACTTCTCTTAACCTCTAAAGGGAGTTTCCTCCCCCCATCAGAGTCTGCTCATGCGAACAGCTTCATCTAACGTGTTCATTTCTAGTTTAGCCTTTATCACTTCGTTACGAGTACTTCCTGCCATTGCTCCCATCCATTCCCCCCAGGGGCTCACGACGTGTGAGACGTGGGTTGGCGACCATAGGACCCCAACTGAGTCCGGCATTGCTTCCACTTACATGTGCCGGGCTCCTCTCTATCATCTTCCCTGTCGACCTCCATTGGTCAACTCTTGTTCTCTTCCGACCACGACGGTATTAGGGTATCAGAGGCTTAGGGAGCCTTTCAATTTCCGGCCTTGTCTCATCTTTCCTGATAACCCTCATTCTTTGAGGGGTCAGACCTTTTACACACGGCCCTAAAGAAGGCAGGGTGTGTGTAGCCCAACTACTTATGGTGCACTCTGGATCGTGCTTTAAGGGCTCACGGCTGGTGAGTTCGGGAGTTGGTGACCCTGAAGGATTCCTGAGCTGGGTCCGGTTTTTCCAGTACGTCTGCGGCGGACCCTCTCTTCTTCCCCTTTCACCCTTTCATATCTGCCTTTCATGGCTCTTCTTTCTTCAAAGTCCCTCAGACCACATTTTTTGAGGGTTGTAGGCATTCCCTTTTTCCTGTCTTTTATTTCCCTTATTCCGTTTTTGTCCAGTTCTTATTCTGGTCTGTAAGCTAGATGTAGATACTGTAGGTTAGTTGGTTGTTTTCTTTTCATTTCCATTCTCAATCATATTATTAGGGGTCGATAACCTAGACCTAGATGCTGGGCGCCTTAAAACAAGAATTAACATCATATAAAATTCGCTAGACGTTGCGACTTGTTCCCAATCAAAAATGACTGCAAGGATTAATGAGATGGTGCAATAGAGCTACTGTTCATTAGGTCATGTAATCTGCGATGTTGATCTCTCGTATGTGTGTGTGTGAGTGATCACTCCCAGTGCTGCTGCGGTCACTGCATGCACGATGTTGCGTGGTTTGTTTTGCTGACCTGCACATGCACAAAATATGTTTTATGATACGCCCCTGTTGGGCGGCCAATGTCTGCGGCTTTGTAATGAGAAATGGTTATAGCCGCGGCAAGATTCATACAGAATGTGGTCAACAGTCCACTACATGGCGGGATGGAAATTTCAATCGCCATTTATTGATAAATGACTGCGTGTTGGGTATATCTCAAAATATTGGATGAACAGAGAGATACGAATGATAGGTGGTGGGAGAGAAGATAAATTCCCCTTGGCTGCGCTACGAAATTATTTGAACAATATATTGGTTGAGATAAAATATACACACACATTTACAAAGGACAATCACATTTCCACCTTACCATTTCACGCAAATTGTTTCTCTGGCTATGATGGCGCAGGAGCCTAGATGCCAAGGTGGACTGGGTTAATGCATGTGGGATTTTCTACGTGGTTTGAATTTCCGGGGGATAAACGGTTACGTAAAACTACAAGCTTCCTCCCCTTTTGTTTCACTGTTTTACCCAAAGTATTGCGCCTCTCGCAGTGGCGGATCCAGGCCTTGCGGGGCCTGGGCGATATGATAAGGTGGGGCCCACAACAATAGCAAATCCAATAAATCAAATCAAATGGAAAATAGTTTGGTAATAATAATAAAATCAAGAATAGTTACAATATTCTGAATACACTACAGTACATGTTTTAATAATATGAAAGAAAACTTTAAGTCCCCTTGAAGAAGATTATGTAAACTATGACATATTAAAATATTACTTTGCGACTTTTTTTCCCGGCTGAAGTGTCCTATTATTTCACTGAAATCTAAATTTGCTAAACTGTCACGGGAGGTCATAGCTGCACTGAAAAAAGGAATATGAATTATAAATTAGTTTGGAAAGTATAATTAATTAATTAATTAATTAATTAATTAAATTTAAAAAATCCCCCCAAGACCGCGGGGCCCTGGGCGGTCGCCCTCCTCGCCCTCCCCTAGATCCGCCCCTGCCTCTCAGGAACGTGGTAGTCTTGATAATGATCTGAGAATAACAGTGATATAATAATAATAATAATAATAATAATGGCAGTGTAGATCTGAACCCCACCGTTGGCCATCCTTGAGGTGATTTTCCGAGGTTTCCCATGTTCAACTCCAGGCAAATGCAGGGTCGGTACCTTAGAATAGAACCGGAAGCTTCCTTCCAATTCTTTTGCCCAATTTTATTCATCTTCATTCATTTCAGCTCTCATTAATCCCATCATAAAGTTGGCTTCAGGAAGGGCATTCAGTTGTAGAAATCGCTCGTCACATACAATTTCATCACATCTTAAACCCGACCCCAAAGAAACGGGAATAATGGGGTTAAAACACATATTATTATTGTAAATATTATTTTTCTTGTTGTTGTTGTTGTTGTTGTTGCTGTTGCGTTTCGGCCAACTAAGGACCACGTCATTTCAACTGGTTTCTGCGTCGAGCTTTAATATTCGCCCAGTACTGTCCGATGAATTCTTATGTTGTTGCTTACTTTCTTCCGTCCATTTCATGCCTGTTTCAAGCTTAGGTTTTTCCAGAAAACCCCGGTGAGCTGTCAGTTTCATCTTAAATGGCACACGCTCCTGCACATCGTCACATGAAATCCCAATTTCTTGTAAATCTCTGCCTGCCTCAGTGAACCAAGCCCCATTAGTTTTCTTCTCTAGAAAGTAGGTAAAGATCCTGTTTGTCAATCTCACAGAGCTCATTCGTGTCATGTGTCCATAAAATATTATTGTTATTATTATAAATTATTATTTATTTTACACGTTACAGGCCTATTAGATCACGCGAAGCAAGTATAGTTGGTTGGTTCCTCAGTTTAGGGGCTGCGACAACGCGGTCATGTAGCCCCGTGTACTTTGGGTGTGTGTAGAATCTGTCTGATAACCGGTGTTAATTGTGATAGCTGTGTGGTATCTGTTTTTAATTCAAGTAAGGACTGCAGACATTCAATTTTCAAGTAGTTCCTACTTTTGCTACCAAACGTCACCCTCGATGACAACTAGTTGTGAACTTGGTTACTAGATGCCACCGCAGTCGGCTCCTGGCGACGAACGTTGGAGCCTAAGAGCGTTAGTTAAATCTAACCTATAATTTAGCTTCACACAAGTGTAATTCGTGGAAGGTTCAATTACATGCCATAAATCTATAACATGGCACCGCCGGCCGAGGAATTTTTAACGCTCTTAAAAAATCCGACGACTTCGGCTGGGTTTGAAGCCGCGACCTTGGGCATAGAAGCTCAGCATGCTATCAACTACGCCACCGAAGCCGCCGAAGCAATCATGACTACGTGTTCTTCCTGTTTTTCCAGTAGGCCTACTCTTTCATTCGTGCACTAAAGGCCCTCTTCCTTTCTTCGGTCCACTTTGGTCTTTGGGCTGTAGGTGCTGCTTTCTCTGACATCACTTCCCACTTGTATACCTTGTGTCGAAAGATGATTTTGTCTATGACGTCTTCTGGGTCGACCTGTGCTTTTTCCAGATCAATTTTGACTTGCATCATCCAGGGTGTAGTAGTCTTGAGTCGCTGTGTGTATCTAATATATTATTATTATTATTATTATTATTATTATTATTATTATTATTATTATTATTATTATTATTATTATTATTATTATTCAAACTTCGGACCACCTCACCGTTACTTTCTGCTCTCCAGTGTGACACTGTAGCCCCCAGAGATATGTCAAGGGCTCTTAGAATGGTAAATGCCTCTTCTGGGAACTAGACCTTACATATGGGTCAGCAACAGCATGTGTAATATATTTTAATATATTTCCTTTTCTTGTTCTCGGTGGTAATGTTCGCTGAAGTTCGGCGTTGTATTCTCTGTGCGCCTATGTGTTATCATTGTCCCCTATCTGCAGACGTCTGTTGGCCCTTGCCCTGGTCCGCTGAGGGAAGCCATGTATCGACCAAACACTTCTTATGACATTTTACACTACCTCTTGAGAAGAGAAATATGTCTGCTATTTCCTTTTGTAGCCAAGAGTTACTGCTCCATCTCGCATTGAACATCTTTGGGCTGCCTTGAGCTCTGTATACCGCAATACGTCATCTGTATCTCGCCGTATTGGACCCGGCTTGAAAAGTGTTTATCATGAAGTAATATTCAGGATAGCAGAAATTGGGGGTAAATTACAAATGTACGTACAGTATGTCTACCCCTTATTATTCCCGTTCTCAACGGGGTCGGAGATGAGATGCGATGAAAGTCTATGTGGCGAATGGTTTTTACGCTGGCGCTAACCTCATGACAGCAATATTAGTGAGAGATGAAATGAAGATGAATGATACTGGGCTAGGATGTGGAACGAAGCGGCCGTGGTCTATTAGAAGGTACTGTCCCAGTATTTGTCTGGAATTGAAAATGCGGAAACCACCGAAAACCATTTCAAGGACGGCCGACGGTGGGGCTCGAACCCACTCCGACCAAGTCAGCAGATAGTTTGGCCCCATGTCATTAGCGACCGTAGCTACCGCTGTCGGTGGGGTTAAATTACAATTAGGCTACTACATGGAATTTTTTATAAGTTACATGTTGTTTTTTCTCGGAGCCGCCTTTTATGATCTAGAAAACGCATTGAGATTCCGTTCCCAAGGGTCGTGGATTTGCTTCCAGGCTCTGCAAGAAATTTAATTCTGCTTTTGAGGATTGGAACGGGTTGTACTAAGCCCTGTGTGGCAATACTTAACTGTCCTGGTAGTGTTTTTTCGTGGTTTCCTACTTCTGCTCCAGGAAAGAGTCGGGATGGTTCCTCATTTAAGTCCACGGCCTCCCACTTACTAATCCTAGCCTCAGTTTCACATATACACACTGCTACAGGCACGAGAATAACACTGATTATCTTCGCACACCCAAGGACATAGAGCTAATGGCCACGATATCAAGTCCCTGAATGGAACTACTACTACTAATTTTATAGACAGTGTACTCTAATTACAAATAGTAAACTAATTGGTCTTCTAAACTGGTGATGCAAGTCTTGGGTAGCAATGTAGCATCGGAGTGGTGTTTCCAGGCACGAGTTCCGCATGCAAATGCTATCGCCTGGATCCTCTCTACAACCCCTATAAGTGTGTAACAGGGCCCTGTATAACACTATCATGTCGTATTGTATTTCTACCTCATGTTACCGTTTGTACAGTGTCGCGGGTGAAGTGTGACGTATATGTGACGCATTGTTTTGTGGCGTAGTCGGTAGCATGCTGAGCTTCTATGCCCAAGATCGCGGGTCCAAACCCTGCAGAAGTCGTCGGATTTTTAATAGCGTTATAAATTCCTCAGTATGCCTTCCTTCGGAGGGGAAGTAAAGCCGGTGGTCCCATGTCATAGATTTATGGCATGTAAAAGAACCTTCCATAAATAAAAATTGTGTGAAGCTAAATTTGCAGGTTAGATTTCGTTCAAACGCTCTATCAAAGTTCCAACGTTCAGCACTAGGTGTCAGTGACATTGAACGGAACTTGTAGCTCACCCCATGGATGTCCGCATTGAAGCAGCTACAGCCTCTGGCGAGTCGAACATGTCCTCGGACACTCCTTTACACTTAAAGCTATACCCTAAATAAATAATAAATAAATAATTGTTTTGTGGCTGGATACCCTTCCTGACGCCAATCTAACCTTAGGAGTTAATAAGTAGGCATGGGTTTGGAAGATGGTGGCCGTTGCCCATATGGTATCGTCCAGTATTTTCCTGGAATTAAAGTAGGAAGACCAGTTCAAGGACAGCCGACGCGACGGCGTGTTTCGAATCCATTCGTCACCCGAACTCGGAGCTAGCCGGTCCCGTGTTGATACACTGAGTTACCCATTATCATAAGTTATTGAGTACTATATCAACAGCCTGACAATAAGAAATAAGATTTGAAATAATTGAACATAAGCAACGATCACCGTAAACTGTTTTTCTATTTTAACCTTGTAGTATAATTAACCGACAAGGAATATACATTTAGAAAAACAATGTCTGAGGTGGATTTTAACATTTCTAGTATCTGTTCTGTTCAATAAATTTATCGCTACTAGCGGACCATTGCGAGAACTCGCGCATGTGTATAAAGCACCCGCCTGGCTTTACTGTTATGCGGGCTTCTATAAATATGTTTATAAACAAATTGTCGACATTTATGAAATCAGAGAGCAATTCATCACTGCTGCTGGTTGCACAATGGGTTGTGTGCGCCCCATGTGTACAGACGACCCGCCTGGCTTTAGTGCTATGCGGCTGTACGCGACACAGTTCTGCCAGGGGCTATCGTCTTGTTTATTGGTTTAAAAGCACTTTATAAACAAATAAATATATTTCCGTTGACTTTTCAAGAAATGCAAGATTTTTCCTATACAATTGAGACGATGTGGAAGATTTTGGTACAAACCACTCCTTCTAACTTGAGTTTTGTGAAACGTACACCTTAGCGTATTATACATATATAGATAGATAGATGGTGCATCTTCCATTGCTGGGGCAAGCAAATATTTCGGAAATGTAACAGTTACAGGAACGTAACGATTACGCTACAATTTCTTGCAAATGTATCAATTAAAAGTTAGAAACTACGTAACAGTAATCGTTGCATATAGCTCAGATTTATTTTCCACCGCTGCTAATAATGAACTAGGGTGAGATAACCCGTGTAAAATATGTTCATTAAAATTTCACTGATACCATCTCTCCGCGAATGGAGCTCAGGCAGCCTTTTGTTGATTTTAATTAACGAGGAAGCTGGTTATGCAATTTTTGAGCTCGACATGTGTTCAGTTTACTGGCAACTTATGGTCTCAAAGAGATTTAATTAAAGTTCTCATCCATACGAAGAGCCTTGGGAAAGGAGTAGGTCCAGTTGACACTGCACCTACAAGTGGATCAACATGAAACATGCAAAAGAGTGAAGGTTTCAACTCGCGATAACTCAGGAACTATAGTAAACACTATGATTCAAAATGGTAGTGCTCCCATTTGCGGACATATATGACTAAGGCTCGGATAGTTATGTGTTTAAATATTTTCTATTTATTTACATATTTTTACGGGTTTTATAAATAAATACATATTCTGGCGTGCTTATTGATAAGCACATATTTCTATATTTGGTGGTATGTTGTACTTATGGATGGTTGCTGCCCACATTTGCAACCCTTTGAAATTCTAGTAAGAGGCTTCTATATTTGATCAGTGCTCCATTGTTTCCGTACTGTAGTAGTATTTCAAGACAGGAATTTCCCGGTCATGAAGTACAGCAGGGGGGCTGGAGTTAACAGGCCCATTAGCTTCCACTAGTCCTTACCTAGACGGGAAATTTTAGTTGAAATCACGGTGGTCTGCGAAGCTTGTGAGTATACTGACAGTGGCGTTCTCGTTTCAACGAATGCGATGCGTCCCAAAAGTGCGAAATGTGTTACTTTGAATCGTTTAGTGCGGGAGTTCGGAGACGTTTTTATAACTGGTGGAACTGTTTTATTTTGCAACATTTTTGAGAAACCCATAGCAGCAAACATGCGTTCACAAGTTACGCAATATGTTGCGACAGCGAAACACGTGAAAAGTGCATCTTTAAAGAAGTTGACACAACGTTTGCTTCCCGAAATGCAGGATGTGAGATCTGGTCCAGCAAATTGCTAGTTCTCACAAGACATTTGTCATGCATTTCTTGCGGCTGATATACCACTGAACAAACTGCAGAATCCAGTACTACGTGGCACGTTAGAAAGGTACGTCAAAATTCCTCTCCCTGACGAGTCAACACTGCCTAAGAACTATTTATCAAAACTTTACTCTGAGGCAATGCACAGAATTCGTAGTGAAATTGGCGACAACGCTGTGTGGATTACAATGGACAAGACGACCGACGATACTGGCCGTTACGTAGCCAACATCATAGTTGGTGCGCTAACATGCGATCCATCACAGTCATTTTTACTGACAGCTGTTCATCTTGAGAAAACCAACAGTTACACAATAGCTAAAGCTTTCAATGATGCTATGGTGCTTCTGTGGCCTGATGGCATCCGATATGCTAAAGTGCTTCTATTAATTACAGACGCTGCACCTTACATGGTTAAAGCATCCCAGGGGTTGGAAATTCTGTACAGCAAGATGATTCATTTAAAATGTTTAGCGCACGGCATGCGCCGTGTTGCTGAAACAGTAAGGAGTATTTTTCCAAATGTGAACAGAATAATAGCATCCGCGAAGAAAGTGTTTATTAAAGCACCCAGTCGAGTGAGTTTATTCAAATAATGTGCCCCTGATTTGCCGCTACCTCCACAACCAGTTTGCACCAGATGGGGTACTTGGCTGGAAGCGGACAATTTTGAGGTTACAAAATCAGTCCTCGAAAAACTAAACAAGGATAATGCTGCATGCATCAGTGAGTCTTTAGAAGCTATGAGTGCAAAGGGAGTTCAAGGTGACTTGGTGTACAATAAATCTAACTTTGCTTTTTTAAATTCCACAATCTTGAAACTTGAGAAGAAAAACGTACCACTTTCGTCAGCTCTGCAGGACATTCTTGAAGTCTGTGAAAAGCCTGAAAATTCTCCCGGGGAGCCCGGATAACAAGTTATGGCCAAATTAAGGAACGTACTATCAAAGAATCCGGGGTACAATAAACTTGTGGAAATAAGTCGTATCCTTAGTGGCAACGGAGATCTGGAGCCCAACGAAGAAGATTTTTCAGTGTCAGACATTGCATGTTTTAAATATGCACCAGTAATCTCGTGCGATGTGGAAAGGAGCTTTTCGCGGTACAAGAGTGTATTAGCTACAAATAGGCAGAGCTTCCTTTTCGAAAACTTGAAAATGCTGCTTGTTGTGCATTGCAATGCTAAAACCTAGAACGAAGCTTCGACCCGTGTAGTGTTTTCTTCTATTGTACTTAAATTCTTAAAATCAAAACAATTTGTTCTTTCTGTGTGTATGTGTATGTTACGTTCCAATAAAGTAGTTTCGTGTAGCCCATGGCTTCGAGTGGCATAAGTCGATTGATTTTCTTCTATATAATATTGTTCTAGACATTGACATTCATCCGGTGGAATAACTGGAAAGTTCATTGCGTACCGGTATATGTTACAACTTGGAAATTATAAAAATCTGTTTATTATTGTGTGTATATATCTAAGTGTCTTGCACCTTAAAATACTGTTGTAGTTGCTGATGGAAACCAAATAGTGAATTTTAGATCATCTGAGGGCTATTGTTAATGGTGTTGCTGTGTTTAGCTGTCTAACTGTGCGTTTGTATAGCTGTGCCGGGGACGACATTTAATTTACTTTTCACGTCAATCGAGCAGATTTACGCACTCAAGTATCAGTATAAGACAATGCAATCAGTGCTAAAAAAGTTTATTAAGTGACTTTTTCTTCCATGCTTTAGAATGAAATTCGAAAACAGCACATATATGACTTCGTATCATGCATCTGCAGGAAGTATTGTAGGATTCGGAAATTGAGGCAAGACCCGATCTGTTAAGCGGGAATATTTGTACTGTGGACGTTTCAACTATTTTTAGAGTAACTGGGGGACATAAATATGGTACAAATTTAAGAACATATTTTGAACCTTAATCACATATTTTCCCACTTTTAGGCACATAAATACATACATTTCTGAAAAGTTAAGCACATAACTATCCGGGCCCTATATATGACTAACTCTGAAATCGCAGTCTCCACAGGCACTTTGTAGCATCGTTATGAGGCTCCAAACATCTTTTCACGTTGGTATTGAATTCTGAGTCCCTTCTGAGTAGACTAATACTGTCCTTTTAAATTACACAAAATGCATTGTGTACTACTAGGGATCACTGAGATGTACTTGTCAAGACTTCCAGTTTGAAAAGTGATTCTTTATTGTTGATTGAGTGCGTGGTACCATTCTACCGCGTCTGACAAGGGTCAAATATATTATCCCATGGGAACTAGACTACTATAAGAAACCTTGATTCATAGGAAAGTCACCATGCTATGTGATGTGCAGACTTGTTTGCTATTGCAACCAAGTTGATCGCTTGCACACACGGTGCAGAAGAAACAAGTTCCCATTTTAGTGACGATGACTGGCATAGTTTGAATGCGAATATTTATTGAACTAAGAAGAAAAGCGCACGAAGAGAAAATTAATTTAAATGATCTTCAAAAATAAAATTCAATAAAATTATCTACTTACCGTCAGCGATTCATACATAGGGTGGGGATTCTTATGATTCTACAAACATTTTGTATCAAGAGCCGCTCAATGTACCTTAGAAAGTCGTTTGAAATGAGGTGGCTTCGGTGACGTAGTTGGTATCATGCTGAGCTTCTATGCCCACGGCCGTGGGTTCAAACCCTGCCGAAGTCGTCGGATTTTTTAAGAGTGTTAAAAATCCCTCAGTAGGCCTATGCCTTCCTTCGGTGGGGAAGTAAAGCCGGCGGTCCCATGTCATAGATCTATGGCATGAAAAAGAACCTTCCACTACCTACTGTACACTTATGTGAAGCCAAAATATGTAGGTTGGAATTTATACCGCTATATTAGTTCCAACGTTCGCCGCCAAGTGCTGGCTGCGATGGCATCTAGTAGCCAAGTCCGCAGCTAGGTGTTGTGGACGGTAGCATTTGGTAGTAAAAGTAGGAACTACTTGAAAATTGATCGTATGCAGTATTTACCTGAATCACTGAACACTAATACAGCCATCACAATTAGCACTGGTTATCAGACAAATTCTACACACACCCAAAGTACACGGGGCTACATGACCACGTTGTCTCAGCCTCTAAACTAAGGAACTAACCATAGTTTGAAATGCCACGAAGTCGTCAGTGTTTACTACATTCTGCAATGATTGCGTTCTTTGACTTGTCGGTGTTTGTTCCGGCGCTCCTCGTATGCAATGTGGTGTTTGTCTCCGGAGAATACAGGGCAGTAGTGCGAAAACCCGCTAACATGCGGAGGACCTTCGTCAAGGACAACTCGATAATGGAAAGATCGTGCGATAAACTGAATATAATTGCAGAAAATCGTTCTCAATGTCGCACCTTTGTTGCAGCCCTATTCTGTATGTACGTACGTACCCGAAATATTTATTTATTTATTTATTTTTATCATCATAGATACGATATAAACCCAGATAGAATATAATTGCCTGCTTCACCCGTAAACTGTAATATTTAATTACCTGTCATGGATATAGGCCTACAGTATAATTACGCTCGAGTTGTAAAACTATGTGTTAGGCCTCTATGGAATTAAAAATGCTCAATAGGGCAAGCTAATTAATTGTAAATAAATTAGTTTTCCGTGGTTATGATTTCTTTTGAGATACAATAATTATTTAATCACATTCGTTTGAGAGACGTCGAGCTGGTTAGTTCGCTTGCAGTTACTAGATAATATAAAGGAATATAAATAAATGTACGCTACCGTTGCTCTTCTCGTCATATTTACATCAACTGTTGCAGATGGTAAAAGCTGTCGTTTTGGTTGTAGCTAACCCGCTTTATTCTCTGGCTTGTCATTTCCCGCTGCTGTGACCTGTCCTCTCTGATAAGGCTCCGCCACAAACTCCAACAAATGAGTTTTCATCTCAGGTTGCTGTTCTCTAATGATTACAGTAAAGAAACTGTCCTTTTTGTTGTTTGCTAATAATTGAAACTATCATCTTCGCCAGTGCCTCCCCAAGAGGTCATTGGCAGACGACATTCACTAGATATCGCCTAAATCAATTTAAATACGCTGTGGGTTAAGTTATGAGCCTGGAGGCTGCTTGTATCCTCGAACATCACTAACTCGTGATTAGCGTTGTTGGCTGCCATCCATAATTCCGTGTTCAATACCCGGCTGTGACAAGAATTTAATTCTGATTTAAGGTATTGGAGCGGTATCGTTGACGTGCAAGTCACCCAGGTGAGGTCGATTTCGAAGGCTTGCACCAGGCTAGTGGGTTACACGAAGTTACGTGGGTAGAGATTTAAACTCAAGGCAGCACCGCGAGACCTACTAGGCAAGGTGAGGAGTGAACTAGTACGTGATTGTTTTCCTCATTGAGACAGTGCAGCAGCACTGACCCTGTAAATATACACTGAAGAAAATGGAAATTGCAACACCATGAAGGCATTGGTCGTTTGTGTTGATTTTCAAGATATGGAACAATGCCATGTAGGTATGTAAATGATCAAAGTTTCAGACCCATTGGATTGCTGCTACAGGTCTCGTAGACCTGGCACAGGCCCAGCGCGGCAGACAACTGTGAGAGAGGATCGCCGCATCATTCGGATGGCCCGGATGGAACCACATGCAACAGCAGCGCAAATTCGAGCAGCTGTGACACCCCACGTTACACAACAAACAGTTGGTAATCGCCTGCGTGCAGCTGGCTTACGATCCCGTGTCCCTGCAGAAAGTGTTCCATTGACCCCACAACAGCGACGTGTAAGGCTGGCCTGGTGTCGAGAATGATCAACGTGGGTCGACGAATGGCATAGGGTCGTCTTTAGTGATGAATCGCGCTTCTGTCTTGCCCGCAGTGATCGCCGGAATCGTGTGCGCCGACGTACCGGGGAGAGGGGCCGCCCAGACCTTATTGTCGAGAGGCACACAGGGCCAACACCAAGCATTATGGTCTGGGGAGCTATTGGCTTTGATGTGAAATCACAAATAGTGCTTGTTGAGGGCACTATGACTGCTCGACAGTACGTTGATAGGGTACTCAATCCAGTGGTTATCCCTATGATGGCGAACATTGCTACTGGGATGTTTCAGCAGGACAATGCCCGGGTTCACACTGCACGCATCTCCAGAGAAGCTCTCCACGACATCACAACCTTAGAATGGCCCGCTAGATCCCAGGACCTTAGTCCTATTGAGCATGTGTGGGACATGATGGGACGACAACTGGCCAACCGTCCTCAGCCACCCACAACTCTGGAACAACTGACCTGTGCAGTGCAGCAAGCATGGGCCACAATTCCTCAGGAAGCGATCCAAGGCCTTATTGTCTCCATGCATCGATAAATTCATCAATGTATTGCAGCTCGTGGTGGGCACATCCTGTATTGATTGTTGCCCAAACTTGTGGTCAGAGGGACCTGAAAGTGTAATCATCGAATCACAACCGAACACTCGTCCTGCATGTTCAATTGCAGCAATCACCACTCCTTCTGGGTGTTGCAATTTCCATTTTCGTCAGTGTATCTGCGCGCTAGGAGAAGTCAGTTCGACACGCTGCGACGGGAAGCGGAGGTTCGGCTGTACGCATGCGCGGTCTGTCTATTCCTGACCTAAATATATCGACAGTCAGTTACTGCTATCTCCCACACTGTGCTTGTTGTTCATCCAGCTTTAAGTATATAGTATATCACTGAAGGCCCGTTTCCACTTTTCCCACTTGCAGAGTATAGAGTACTAATAAAGAAATAAAAGGAGGGGTGAAAGAGTGAAGCTAGCAGTGACCGACTTGATGTATTTGAATGTGCGGTATGCACAACGTGGAAAGGCGTCTGCAGTTCAAACCCATATGACTTCTTCTGGCGTGCAGACAATATTTTCTTAGGTTCCACAGGCACTAGTTGTGCCCCTGTCAACACTTAGCGCCAACCATAGCTTCCTTGTAACACTGACAACTTGGCATTAGCCAGTGCCAATAGATAAATTCTTCATTGCACGATAAAGCTTCAATGTTTTACATCCCTTTTGACGAATCTGCAATCTTATGTTTTGAAGGTGAGCTCTTTACCAATCGATAGCTCGTACTTTTGTGTCACTACTGAGGGTGTCCAATGTGAGCTCAGTGCTCTGTCTCGACAACTACAAATAGTCAGCGCAAATTGTGTTAACTTGTGTGTCTGTAGAACCCGGTTTGTAACTTTGAAGATAACATTTATTTTTCCCTCTTTATCAATTGTAATGTATTCTTGTCTACAAGGCTGGCATTACTGACAAAGCTTACCAATCTTCAAGTAATTTAGACAATGTTTATTAAAAACAAAAATAATTAAAAATAACAAAATAAAACGAAAAATCGAGAATGAATGATTAAACTGTTGAGAAAACGAAACCCAAAATATCAGCCATAGAGATAATGTCTTCAAAGCTAGGTGGAGTACGGTGGAGTTAGGGATTCCCAGTCACGTGCACGCGTTCACGAAGAGAAATAGAAAGCCGCCTCTGGTCCCTACAGTGAAACCGATTGCTTCTATTTGGCCATATATCAGGAATAGGATGAGGATAATTGTCGTTTTGAGGGGCCTAACATCTAGTTTGGTTGATATAGAGCCTGTTTCTCCGCATGCACTTCCTGAGGCTGAGTCGAGTGAGAATACATCCTCACGGTCGGATCGAGAATGTAAGCAGTGGTAGAGATAGGTTTGTCAATACGCCGTATACTGCCTTGATCTGGACCTCTTTGTGGACGACACAATTGAGGGGCCCAGTCGAAAAAGGGCACATGCCACCTGTGCAGTTATGTGATTTTAGTACAGGAAGACAGCCGATGCCATCTAGTATCATCCGTAGGTACTTCTAGCACAATGGGATGAGCCCATTCTTTGAAAGAGAGCATTTTATTTGCTATTCCTATTACTATCCAACATCAGAGTTCCTTAATTCCTTTCTCCTGACAAAACACACGTTGGTGGCATGTGCCTCTTTTCCACTGGGTCCCTCAATTACAGGCCCATAGATAGCTTATTATCTTTTATATGGATTTTTGTAGTGAATGAAAAACTCCGCAACCAAGTATCAGCTGTACATCGCTACTCCGATCGTCTTATGGCAGCAGTTATCGACACCCCAACTCGCCGTATACATATCTTTTCAGCGTATGCCCCACAGACAGGCTATGATGAGACAGCTAAAGACACATTTTGGAACGAACTTCAAGACGCCGTTACAACGTGCAATGAAGAAGACCTATGTCTACTTTGTGGAGATCTTAATGGACATGTTGGCAGTACTAGCGAGGGGTATGATTGCCATGGAAATTTTGGCTACGATCTCAGAAATGAAGACGGGAACAGGATCCTTGAATTTGCTGAAGCAAATGATCTCATTATCACTAACACATTATTTAAGAAACGCACATCACATCTGATCACCTACACTAGCGGAGGGCACAATACTCAGATTGACTATGTATTACTTCGCAGGCGAGATTTCCCAAATGTCATAGACACTAAGGTCATACCATCTGAATGTTTAACCCATCAACATAAACTGCTAGTTACCGATCTTAGAATGAAAGGTTACATAAGAAAACCCTATGTGAAAGATCATGCCAAAATCAAATGGTGGAAGCTACAAGACCATAAAGTGGCATTCAGTGAGAAGATTGTGTTCCCTCCAGTTGATTCTGTTAATACGGATTATACTTGGGCATCATTCAACAACTGAGTAACTAGTATAGCTCAATCTGAGCTTGGTGTAACACAGCCAGGTACACGCAGAATTGATAAACAGACGTGGTTGTGGACAGACAAAGTACAGGAAATGGTGCATGAAAAAAGCAGCTTTTAAACAGTTGCGAACATCCCCAACTGAGGAGAATCTTCTGAAATACAAAGCCACCAAGAAGGAGGCAAAAAGAGCAGTTGCTGAGGCTAAAGTAGATCACTACCAACATTTATATGATCAACTGACCACTAAAGACGGAGACAAAATTATCTACCGACTAGCCCGAACACGATGTAGAGCAGGTCAGGATAGAACACTATATGTGTGTGAAGTATAAGAATGGTCGACGACTTCACGATAGCAAGATGATTCTGCACCTTTGGCGAGGGTATTTTAGTGAAGTATTGAACACTGAATTTCCTCACTCACAAATACCAGACAACAATGTTACGGCTGGATCAGTCCCTTGTATCACTGAAGATGAAGTCAAAGTTGCCATTCGTAGCATGAAAAATGGAAAGGCCCCAGGGCTAGACGACCTTCCTTCAGACATCTGGAAAATTGAGGAACTTACTGACAACGCGACCACCTGGCTGGCAGAGTTCTTCAATTCAGTTATTCTCTGTGGTCAAATACCTACAGATTGGTAAACTAGTATCACAGTACCTATCTTTAAGGGTAAGGGTGGCCCAGCTGAATGTACCAATTACCGTCCAATCAGACTTCTCTCCCACACTATGAGAATATTCGAACGTATCCTAGACAATAGGCTGAGGAACATCGAACAGCTCTCAGCAGATCAATGTGGGTTTGTGAAGGGATGTGGCACGATAGACGCAATCTTTCTGTGCGCCAGCCGATGGAGAAATTCCCCGAGAAGAGGAGGCCACTATATCTTGCTTTCCTTGACCTTGAGAAGGCATTTGATCGGGTACCACACCAGATGATTTGGTACGCCCTCCGAGATCATCAAGTTCCATAAATGTATATAAACTGGGTAAAAATGCTGTACAACAACACCAAAAGCCACGTGCGATGCCCTGCAGGACTGACTGACAGCTTCCCTGTGACAGTTGGGGTTCATCAAGGCTCAGCTCTGTCTCTCCTGCTCTTTGTTATTGTCATGAATTCCATAACGCGAGACCTGCAGAAGTGTGTCCCATGGACATTGCTATACGCTGATGATGTGATGCTAGCGGCAGACTCCAGGAAGGATCTTGAAACCCAAGTGCAGACATGGCATGATTGTCTGCAAGGATTTGGTCTTCGTTTGAACATCCACAAGACTGAATACCTTGAAAAGATTCCATCCCCTGGAACTACAGGTATTAATGAAGCTCTTCTTACCAAGGTAAATACAATCCGATACCTTGGTTCACGATTGCATAGCGACAGCTCTGTGAATGAAGATGTGCGAGCACGAATCAATGCGACTTGGATAAGGTTCAGAGATGTCACCGGTGTTCTTTGTGATAAGAAGATGCCTATCCGCCTAAAATCAAATATATACCGCACAATAGTGAGACCAGTTGCATTATATGGTACAGAGTGTTGGCCAGCTCCTAGAAGTGCTGAGCACTCACTTCATGTCATGGAAATGTGGATGCTGCGAAGATCTTTAGACATTTCTCTGCTCGATTATATCCCCAACACAACGATTCGACATATAGCTGGCGTGGCTCCAATCAATGAGAAATTTCAGGAATGGAGACTCCGTTGGTATGGACACGTTGTCCGTGCACCACAAAGTTCAGTCATCGGTTCGTCCTACCATCTTAACGGTCGACGGCCAGAGACAGCGTGGGTGACCAAAATTGCGGTGGCTGGACACTATTAACGCAGATTAACAACAATAAACTTGAAATCGCAGGAAGCATTAGATCGCAAGAAATGGCGTGCATTGATCCAAAAAGCGGACCCCGTTGTTACGGGATGGCGCGAAGAAGAAGAAGAAGAAGAAGTATTTTTGCAGGATACAATAAATAGCTGTAAAAGGAAGCTAAACTGTGCTGCATTACAACTTCTAGAAGCCTCTTATAAATATTGTTTCGCAAATGTGCGTTCTGTTCTCATTAATTGGCTGAGAAGAGACCCGTATAATAACAAGTGGTTCCGTGAAGAACTATACAGCCTATTTTCATGTAACCTACTTATGTTAATTGCCTCTATCTACATACAAAATTTCAGTTTGATTGCAGTGATAGATTCGTAGATATTGAGAACCGACTAAATATTTCGGATGGTCGCCATGTTGGATTTTATATATGTAGGTCCTAGAGTTATGTATTGTTACATGAAGATTATTGTGTACGTGTAGCATTCAAACTTCAATTGCATGATTAGTACACAAGAAGTAACAAGGAGATTTTAAAATTTCGCACAGCGTCCATCTTGTGGTTATGGAAACAATTGAAACAAATCTAATGCCAGTGGATTATCATTAGTATAAGGATTTACTGTACCAAGTTTCACTGTACTCGGTTGGTTAAATTGCGAGAAACGTCCATGTTAATATTTATAATTCGCGTCTTCGCCATGTTGGATTTGTGATCACCAGGTTATTTAAAGTCCTATAGGTGAACTTACGTTCATAGCCCCTATGAACATAAAAAATTCAGTTTGATTGCTATAATAGATTCGTAGAATTTCAGAGCCGTCTAAATATTTCGGATGGTCGCCATGTTGGATTGTTAAATGTATAGGCCATAGAGTCATGTACCATTAAAGGACAATTATTGCGTAGATTCATTATTCAAACTTTCGCTTCGATAGCATAATTACGACAAAAGAAATAAAAACTTAATTTTAAAATTCGCAAAGCCATCTTGAGGTTATGTAAACAATTGAACTAAATTAGATATCAGTGCATTACAATGTGTATAAACATTTTCTGTACCAGATTTCATTGCGTTTGGAACATTAAATCACGAGAAAGGTCTATTTAAAATGTTCAAATTCGCTTGGCCGCCATTTTCGTTTTGTAGTAAACCGGTTTTTGAAAGTCTTATAGATGAACTTTCAGTAGTGCCCTTTATCTCCGTACATAATTTCAGGGTGATAACGCTAACAGTTTCAGAGATATAGAATGCCGGTTAAATATTTCGCACATCCGCCATCTTGTGGTTATGTAAACAATTGAACAAAGTTAGATGTCGGTGCATTACAATGTGTATAGCCTTATACTGTACCAAGTTTTATTGCGTTTGGTTGGTTAAATCGCGAGAAACGTCTATTTAAAAGTCGCAAATTCGCGTGTCCGCCATGTTGGTTTTGTAGTTACCAGTTTTTCAAAAGTCACATAGGCGAACTTCTAGTAGTCCCCTTTATCACCGCAAAAAATTCCAGGGAGATATCGATAATAGTTTCGGAGATATTGAATGCTGGTGAAATATTTCGCACAGCCGCCATGTTGTATTGGTGAGAGGTAACAAAATTTGAAGGGCACGGTCGGGGTCGTCCGGAATAGTGCTATGAACTTACCGAGTTTCATTGAAATCGCTCCAGCCGTTTAGATTTTATTAGGCGGACACACACACTCCTCACACTCACACACACACAA